>JAVJGI010000040.1:38873519-39034394 GCA_035590275.1 Ibycter americanus
CAGGAGGGACATTGAGGTGCTGGAGCGTGTCCAGAGAAGGGCAGCGAAGCTGGTGAAGGGTCTGGAGCACAAGTCTTCTGAGGAGCGGCTGAGGGAACTGGGGTTGTTTAGCCTGGAGAAGAGGAGGCTCAAGGGGGGAACCCTGTTGCTCTCTACCACTGCCTGAAAGGAGACTGTACAAAGTGGGTGTTGGTCTCTTTACTCAAGTAACAGGTTATAGGACAAGGGGAAATGGCCTCAAGTCACACCAGGGGAGATTTAGATGGGATGTTAGAGAAAATTTCTTCACCAAAAAGGTTGTCAAGCATTGGAACAGGCTGCCCAGGGAGGTGGTTGACTCAGCATCCCTGGAGGTATTCAAAAGACATGTAGATGTGGTGTTTAGGACATGGTTTATTGGTGGACTTGGCAGTGCTAGGTTAACGGTTGGAACTGATCATCTAAAACGTCTTTTCCAATCTAAACAATTCTATGATTCTATTATTCTATTCTAACAGTCCCTGGTGTCTCTGTCCTCCAAGTCTTTTTTTTTTTTGAGTCCCTGCTTTCTGAAATAAAATTGCACACCACATTACAAACACTTCCTACATTTCCTACCTTTTAGCAAGTCTACTGCCTTATATTTTAGTATATTGATCTAACATGATGTTTTTTCTGTATGAATATTCAGTACTAAGTTGTATTCAGTGAACCGAGACAAGTCACTGTGCATTGGTGACCGCTACTACTGCACTCTCATCGCCTCGCTTATACATTTTTTTAGCAATTAATTTATATTTACTTGTCAGTCATTGGTGTGATTCCATTATGCCCATTAACGTTTGAAAATTGAAGAGTATTATGGCTGCTCTTCATGAATAAGCTTCCCAAGGAAATCTGCTCTTTTTATGGTTTCAAGTGGAAAGGAATCAGAGTGCTGAAAGACTTCCCCACTCATTCTTTTGGTTTCTGACCTTTTTGCCCCTTCCAAACTTCACAATGATTGATTAACAGACCCCTTCCCTTCCCCTCATGGGTGTGGATAAATCTTCCTTCTTAAGACCATCCATGTTGTTTTCAGCATCCTGATAGGTACTGTGCAGGGCAATACAAAATGCCCTCCCTTTCTGATTGACCAAGGTCTCATTGTCTGACGTTTCATTTCTTTGCAAGTCTGAAGGCACAGGTGGGAAGATTTCTGGACAGAAGCTGTAGTACGTGATAGTACATTTTCAGAGGATGCAGGGATGATAACTAGCAAGGTAGGAGAGTGTGCATGCTCAGTTAACTGCAGTCTACTGCTGAGAGGTGGCTTGTTAAGCCAGAATTAAGTGTGGTTTTTCAGTCCTTTAATTGCCAAGTTTAAAATGATAGGTTAAATTTTTTACTCAGGATAATGCAATTTAATGCTTGTATGTTTACATTCCTCCAAGTGGGAATAGAATGTAGCACAATATACACTAGTTATTTCAATTTAAGTTAATTTGGATGGTGAGAATCACTGTGTAAGCTTTCTTGAGCCTTTTTCCTTTGTGGACTTTTAGGTTAATTAAGTCCTGTGATGTCCTAGGCCTGAGATGATTTTGTTAGTAACATTTTTATTAGCATTATATTACCAGTATAAATATATGATAAAATTAAATGCATGCAGTACTTCATTCTCTCATTTGCTTAGTCTTTGGGCTGGCAAGTGACATGATTTTTTTTTTTTTTACATGAGTTTCTTGTGTAGAAAGAAAATGATATTGTAGTGAGATATGCAACATTGTTTATGTTCTTTTACTGTAACGGATATTTGGACAGCATTCTCAGTAACCACTCGGCATGCTTGTAAAGATTAGTGAGTAATACAGTTCATGGGAAATTTTATGAGCTGAAGTAGATAAGAGTTTGAGATGTTTGTCTTCTGGATGTCTGCTTTAACCTCTAAGTATACAGTGTACATAACAGCTTCATTATGTTTTCCCTTCTATTCTTATTGTACTTGTTTTTATGTCATGGAAAAGAACATTTTCTTTTTCCTTGTATTTATCTTTTCCTCTCCCCAGCCCCATCTCCATTTCAGCATTGTCCATTTGACATTTTCCAATGCCTTAAACTCTGGAGGTAGTATTCCTGGTATGTTCTTGTATTAGTTATGCTATTTTTGCAGTCAAGAATAAGTTGAAGTTCTGTTGACCATTTTCATTTCTTAGTTGTTCAGTTAATAGATAAAAACATTTCTTCAGAGGTATGTAACATTTTGTTCTGTGCTCTCTTCTTGAATTTGATTGTTGTTTTTCACTTGTTGTTTCTACCTTAGTCTCTAACATATTCCAATCCTTTAATTGCCAAGGTTAATTTCCAAGTTTAAGTTCCAAGTACTTTGGAAGGTTCATCTTAGAATCTTTTTTTCCCCGAGGTTTTTCCTTTTACTTCTTTTTAGCCTTCCCCCCTCTCCCTCCACCCCCGCCATCTCTTGCACTAGTTTTTCTTTGTTTTAAAAAAAATGGTATTCAGGCTGGTTTTGAGACCCTTGTGGCACTTCGAAAGGTGCTTCTTCTAAACTTTAAGGTTTTAGACTGAAGGAGAGAGAGTAATAAAAGTGGAAGCAGAGGTCTGAACTTACTGTGCCTGGAAGCATCTCTCTATAACTAGTGCTACATAGCTGGCTCAGTGTGTTTGCTGTATTACTTGTTAGCTTAATCCGTGACTGTTAAAGTATTTAACTTAAAATGTCTGTAGCTTTCAGTTGGTTTCTTATAATTACTTTTGATGAGCAGCTGTTTTTTACTTGTCAATGTATGTATTTACTGCAAATAGTAAACAAAGTAGTGGTATGTGCCGGGCGTAAATATTGAAGTATTTATTTCAGTCAAATGTCTGTATTGAGCAACTTGGAATTCAGACATACAATGATGTGGCAGTATTATCGTCTTGTCATCACAAATTCTCCTGGGAAGATTCCACGTTAAATAATGTTACATTAAACCAAATCCCCCTCCCTTTTGTTTTTTACTCAGGAATGTGTCGAATTGCGATCATGAAAACATGAGTCAGTTTTTTTGATTAAGTTACTCATACTGCTTGAAGGAACTGCATAGTCTCTAGCCCAGGAAAAGAAGGGGAAAAAACCCCAGGGAATCATAATTAAACTTCATGAAATATTCACAGATGAAGCACAAAGTTTAAAAGAAAGTATAAATAAAGAAACGGAAGTAAAGAAGGATAAAACTTAACACAGTTACTCTATACTAAATACTATAGATTGTTGCTGACTAATGTGTTAACCTTAAATGTTATGTGTCAACTTATTTTTTAGGTAAAGAGGGTAAAGTAGATGTTATATTTGCGGGATTCAGTTACGCATTTTATAGCATTAGATAAGGATACTGTTTTCATTAGGTAGGAAATGGGGATTTGTAAAAGAAATGCAAGGTGGGAAAGGAGAAAAAAAAATCAGTGGTATTAAAAGTCAAACTTGGAGGAAGATTATTAAGTACAGTTCTTTCAGTCTTAGAATCAACTTGTAAAATTTTTTTTGTTAAAGGTGCTTGTACAAAATGTAGGAAAATGTTCATGGGATGTAGAAGGCATCATCGCTACACAGGAAGATCAGAATATCCAGGAAGAGTTGGATGATCGTGAGGACTGACACATTAGAAATGGGATGAGACTAGACTTTCCAGTATAAAATGTAAGACTTAAGACCGTAGGCACTAGTAGTACTAACTCTGTTGTCACCTGAGGGTTATTCAGTTGGAAATCACAGAACAGGAGTGTTGTCTAATATTATTAATTATTTGCAAGATAAACTAAGAACAGCTGATGTGATTGAACCAGAGGAGAGGCAAATATGATTTTTTAGGTGTGTTAAGCAAGAAATTGTAAGGTAAGGATATGTAAATATTGCTATTACACAGTATACTGTTAGTCTTTCATACGGTACATTGTCTACCATTCTTAGCTCTTACATTTAAGAACAGGAGCAAGTATAGGGAAAGGCTGTGAAGGATTATCAGGATAGTGGGTAACCTTTTATACAGCAGACTTCTAAAATACTGTGACTTGTTCCCTTGCAGAGACAAGGCTGAGAGGGAATGGGAAAGCTCACCTTGGAGGGTAAACATAACAAAATGTAAATGAACTGTGTAAGTCAAAGGATAGTATTGACAGAAAACAGTGTAAAAGTATAGCCAAGCTGAACATTAGGAGATTCTTAAGTATCAGCTCAGCTTCCTAGATCATCCTTCCAAAAGAATTGGAAGCAAGTAATCTGTTTTCTAATAGACCTCAACAGGTAAAGACGACTACATTATGCAGTTGCCTCATGGATCTTGACTGTTTAATGCAGGATTGCTTACATTCTTACATCTGATATAGAGATGGTTTGGGGTTTCTGTGTCTTAAAATAGGAAGCATCTTTGTTATCTTTTCTCATTATTTTAAAAAATTTTTAACAGATGCTTTTGAATCCCTTTCTGTTAATATGTTTCCATCACATGGTTATTCTTTGCAGTTCTTACATAGTCAATTAAACATTCTGTCGCATAGGGTTTCCTACAACTAGGTCAAAATTGGTTTAATAAACTGATCATAGCAAATGCTATATATAGAGAAAATATTGTATCATTCAGAACTAATTAAATTCATTTTAAAGTTTTAAAGATTTGGATTATAGTTTCAAACCATCTTTCAAATGAAGGATAACCTGGGACAAGTTACATGGTTTTTGTATTTTTTAAATCTCATTCTTGTAGGTGAGGGAAGGTCAACATTAGAAAGGTAAAAACAGTAATAGGCTATATAAATAAATCATCTGAATAGAAATTTCAGAAAATTATCTGTCTAGTAAGGGATGTCTGTGACTAAAAATTGTGACATAGTGCTTTGTCTTGCTTGCGTTACATTAAGAGTGTTTTTGGAGGATGTGAAGGTAATCTAGAAGAGGACAGACAGACTGATTCAAAGGTAATGGACTACAGTTCATAAAAGGAGCACTTGGAAAAGAGAGCCTCTTTGTTCCCAGGTGTTGTTGTGGACATGCTGAAAGAAGCAGAAGGTGGACTGTATGAAGACAAAAGTGGCTATACTGGATGTTTCCTTCTTCAAAGCATAGAACTCACATCTGTTAGAAATGCACGTGGCTAATGGACTGCTTAGAAAAATAGGACATGGCCAGGGAACAGCTGCACTAGACAACTTGCTCCCCTAGAGAAATTTCGAATGTTACGGAGAAAAAGTGTTCACAGTAAATGCTGTTTCCTACTCCCCTGCGCAGTCTGTGGCTCTCTGTTCCTCCACTCACAAAGCTCACAGCATTTTCCTGGTTAAGCAGTGTCAGCAGGGCTGCCAGCTTGACTGAGTTGATACGGAAAAGGAGCCAGAGGGAAGAACTGCAGAGAATGACCCTTTCAACACAGAGCTGGCATCTGAAGAATTACTTTCCTGTGCCATATTGTATCTCACATTTTAGTTGTCCTCATCTTGGCCAAAATGGTCCCAGTTCCTCATCACTTTGCATTATGAAATGGGAATAGGGTAATACTTCCTGTTACGTTTGTGTAGTGGGGAGGTAATTGGGTTTATTTGTTCTTTTTTACGTAGGTGAAGAATACATTGGCCATTAGAATTTAGACAAAACCTCTCTGGAGTTTTTAACAGTGAAAAGGGGGCTAAATCTAAATAAACTTCCTGGTTTCCATGAGCTGCAGCTTGCACTTGTTTTTTTCCCCCCTTCTAAGAAAAAAGTAACAATATTTATCAGAAACATTTATGCCATTGAGGAATCCAGAGAAATGCAGGATATGCACTATGAACACATAACGTATGTACTAATACTTTATTTGTCTTTGTGTGTGTGGATTTGATGGCCAAAAAGGAAGAGGCCCCAAGGGCTCCTTAGTATGCAATTAATATTTTGGCTAGAAAAGCAGCAGATTGTTTCAGTATGCTTACATGTTATGACATCATATTCCAGTAAAATTATAATGAACAGAATTTTTGTTTGTCTCTGTGGCAAACCAAAATGAGTTTTCTAATTGTCAACAGACCTTGGTGATTTATTTAATTATAGTGGCGCCTGCTCACACCAACTTAGTTAAGGTCTGTCAGCATTTCTGTTATGAACCCCTATTTTTAGGGGTTTATAACTAGTTGTAAATATTTGCTCATTGCTGAAACTTGGCATTCAAGGTCACAGTCATAGAGCAAATATCCTTTTTCAAGGTGACTATTCTAAAGTGATATCAATAGTATTAGCTAAAAAGTAGATTTCTGATGCTATGAAACTTAGAGGGAATAAAGAGAACCTGCTTTTCAGGCCTCTTATTTGAGGGATCTTCTTAAGAATCTCAAATGTCCAGAAGAGCCAGAGGAAAGTTGTTTTAATAGGTTATACATGACTGGCTGTAAAAGCATTATCCTTTATCACTTTTTTTTTTCCTTCCGGTTTAATGTGTCATTTCACATGCCCATTTGTTGTCTTCTAGTCTTGTAATCTGTCATTTGGCTGCGTCTGTCAGCTTATGTTCTGAGGAGTGTGCAAGTATCATCTGGGAATCTTTTTTACATCACAGTTTTCTGCAAAGGAAAATCCTAGCCTTTGTAGCTGCCGTGTAGAATCCAGGGAGATGCATATTCTTTAAATGTAGGTAGTTTTAAAACTTTCAGAAAATTAATGAGTCAGTATGTGAAGCGTTGCTGTTGGAAATCAGTTCTGTGGCTGAACAGAGGTCTAAGGAGTGTAGGACTGGCATGTAGGTGTTCTTGTGATGGAAAACATTGTGCCGATATGTTATTGCATAGTAATCAGCAAATTCTATATAGATATTTCCAAGATTGTTAATGTTTTCAGTCCTTTTTAGTAACTCAAATGTGATACATTGAGAAAGTTTGTTAATGATTACTGGCAGATATATCATCTTAACTTTGCGTGGGGTTGTTCCTTACATGAGTGTGCATCTTCAGGATGCAGAATAATTCCATATTAAAACTCAGTGTAATGGTTGCACTGTAGTTTCAGACTATAATACTATGATTACTTTTAAGGCTTTTGTTAATGCAGTCTCTGTCCGCAGCACTGGAAAGAGGAGGATGTTTTCTCTTTGACATGCTCCATATTGTAGAGAAGCCAATATCCTCACAGATTTAGTCCATTTTCTGAGGATTTCAGGTGCTCCTTTGCACTTTCCTGGGAATGTTCACATTATCAGTACTCTGTTAACTCTGCTTGAGGCCAAGCAGAGCAAGAAAAGTTTAATCAAAACCATGTAAAAGCCTAATCATTGTGCCAATGCCAGAGAGCCGCATGAGGCTCTAGAGCCACAGGCTGAATATCATTTTTCCATATTATCACATAAATAGCTCCCTAAACACTCTTTAAAAAAAAAGGTGGGGAGGGAAAACAAGAGAGCCTGTTGTGGGATCTGAGTTTATAAAGTGGATTAAGGTTCATGTGCTTTCTTCCTTTGCATGTAATGGAGAGAAAGATAGGTCTAGTAACTCAACAAGAAACAGGAACTTCTGATGGATGTTGTATTTTCCCTCAATCTAGGTAGCTGCTAACAGCATTTCTGCATGTCTTTTTATTCAGAGGACTGCGAATTAGTGAGGTGGGATGTGCTGTCAAGGCCCCTACAGCTTTTTCATGACAGAGCTTATCCTGTGCTAAGCCGCAGCTAACAGAGGCAGCCAACAGATGCAGTGATTTCCAGGCTGTAGTTCTAGATCTTCCAAGAACTTCTGGAGTGGTGGAAGGATTACTGGGAATTCTGAGGAACTTGAGGATGCCTGTTGCTGCAGGGAAAGGATAGCTACCGGAGGCTGTGGTTTCTAGCAAGGTCTAGCAGCTGCCAACAAGCTCTGTCAGCTACTCCTGATCAAAAGCTGCACTGAGCTTTTCTTCAGCTGTCTCCTGATTAGAGAGGGTCAAGCACCCTTTCAGCAGCAGGTACTAAGGAGCAGCCTATATAAGTGCAGGGCCTAGAGCACCGCTCCCAGAAGCAGCTAGAAGATGCAGCAGTTTGCACAGCAATTCATGCTGAAGGGAGACAGAAACTCTGCTGAGGACAGCACGTGTGTGCTCAGCAATGGTGGTGATGTGCCTCATGGCACAGTTCCTAGCACCACCTGGAGCAGCTGTCCCTGGTACCTTGGAGACCTTGAGTCAGATCTAGAACCAGAGCTCTAGCTGGGATGGGGAGACAGTGGTCTTGTCTGCAGGAGGTTTACACTGTCAGAGAATCAGTGTTACCATGTAAAGGAGATGCAGGAAGATGTCATCAAACTATGCTGACGTCACTAAAGCTGATGAGTAAGGGATCAATTGGATCTTCTTTGAGACCCTGCAGGTACCAGAGCCTGAATCTCCAACCATACCAAAGGAGGAACAGGGAGAGAGTCAGTGCTTATTGGGCTGGGAAGTGGGGAGTCCGGTGACAGCGAAGGCTGGAAGCTTGTAATTTTGAGCACCAGGAGGACCCTAAAACTACAATTTCAGTGTCGTGGCATCAGATGAGGGCCTGGGAGCTCTCAAAGCATCCAATCCAGCCAACTCTGAGCCCTGCAGCAGCACCAGAAGGAGGCAGCAAGTGGTAACAGTGGGCAACTTCCTACTGCAGGGGATGGAGACCACCATCTGTAGCCTGACCTGCTGTGCAGGGCGGTTTGCTTCTCACTGAGGGCTTGGATTGGGACATGGTAGGTAAACTGCCAAGGGTTGTCTGTTCCTCAGACTGTTACCTACCGCTGCTTTTCATTATGGCCACCAGTGACACTGTAAGGGGACACATGACGCATAACAGGCACGACTATAGAGATTTGATTTTTACAACTGTGGCATTGTCTTTGAGGATCAGTGCTTGGAAGAGACAGGATCCACCTGACCAAGTGGGGCAAGCATCTTTATCAGCAGGTTGGCCAATCTGGTCAAGAGAGCTCTAAAGTGATGGAGAGTGGAGCTGAGCAATAACCAAGGGAGGAAGTTAGTAGGCAAAGACTTAAGGGTGGTGTTGACAAGAGAGACTAAAACCAACAGAGCAGGGCTGAAGGGGTCCCACCCCAAGTGTACGCACACAAGTAAGGAAGAGCCTACAGGACAGCATGATGGGGGAAGTCCTTATACCCTTTCTGGGAAATCAGGACACTTGGGCTCCTGTCTGATGTGCCACTACACTAACACACTTAGTACGGAGGATGGACAGGAGGAATGAGAGGACTGTGTGCAGCTGCTGCAGGGCTACAACCTCACTGGAATCGCAGAGGCATTCTAGTATAGCTCACACAAATGGAGTGCTGCAATCAATGCAAAGAGGGTCTTTAGGAAGGCGAGGCCAGGATGGCACGGACAGAGTGTCCTTTTTGTGAGAGAGCAGTGGGAATGCACGGAGCTCTGCCTGGGGATGAGTGATGAGGCAGCTGATAGTTTATGGGTCAGGGCTGGAGAGCATACCAATGCGGGCGATACTGTGGTGTCTCCTGAATGATCAAGAAGTAGGTGAAGTCTTCTTTAGGTAACTGGAAGAAGGTTCATGGCCATGGCCCTGGTCCTCATGGCAGATTTTAACCACCCCAGTATGTGTTGGAGGGACATCACAGCAGGGCACAAGCAGTCCAGGAGGATTCTGGGGTGCATCAGTGACAACTTTCTGACATAGGCAACTGAGAAATCAGTGAGGATGGGCGCTCCTGCCACAGCTCACACTTTCAAACAAAGAAGAACTGATCAGAGATGTTGAAGGTTGAACGCAGTGCAGTGACCATGAGATAGTGGCAGGATTTTGAGAGGAGAGAACAAGGCAAATATCACAGATCACAAACTGGACTTCAGGATGGCAGTTTTGCATCTCTTCAGAGACCTTCTTGGAAGAATCCTGGGGGATACAGTCCTGAAGAGAGGAGGAGTCCAGGAGAGCTTGTCAAGGTTCACCTCCTCCAAGTTCAAGAATGGTTTAACCATACATCCTGACATGCAGGTGGTCAAGAAAATGCAGCAGGAAGCCTGCGTGGATGAACAAAGAACTGGCTAAACTCAAAACAGGGTTTGTGACCCAGGTGAGGTGACCCAGGATGAATGTAGAGACACTGTACAAGCGTGCAGGTACGGGGTTAGGAAAACTGAAGTCCGTATGGAGTTGAATCTTGAAAGGTATGTAATGGGCAACAAGATGGGCTTCTACAGCAGCAAAAGAAAGACTAGGGACCTGCTGTTGAGTGGGGCAGAGGACCTGATGGTCATGGAAGAGATGGAGGTACTCAAAATGCTTTCATCTCAGTCTTTACTGATAAGGCTGGCCTTCAGGAGTCCCAGGTCCCTGAGATCAGTGGGAAAGTCTGGAGCTGGTAGAACTTACCCTCGATGGAGGGTTGGGAAACATTTAAACAGACAGGACAGGTCCATGAGGCCATGGATGCTGAGGGAGCTGAATGATGTCATAGTGATGTCACTCTTGATTATCTTTGAAAGGTTGCTGTGGTTGGGGAGGTTTCTGAGGACCGGAAGAAACCAAATTTCACTCCTGTTTTCATGAAGGGTAAGAAGAAGGATCTGGGAAAATAATAAGTCAGTCAGCCTCACTTCAGTCCCTGAGAAGATGATGGTGGAAACTGTTTCTGATCATATTAAGAATGACAGGTGACTGACTATAAAGTCAGCATGGATTTAAGAAGGTCAGATTGTGCCTGGCCAATCTGCTAGCCTTGTACAGTGAGACGACT
Organism: Ibycter americanus; assembly: GCA_035590275.1. Lineage (NCBI taxonomy): Eukaryota > Metazoa > Chordata > Aves > Falconiformes > Falconidae > Ibycter > Ibycter americanus. The sequence continues at coordinate 38,884,194 of JAVJGI010000040.1, forward strand.
AGCTTGGTGGATGAGAGGAGTGGATGTGGTTTATCTTGACTTTATCAAGGCTTCTGACACTGTCTCTTATAACATCCTCATTGACAAACTCATGAAGTATGGCCTGAATAAATGGACAGTGAGGCAGTTTGATAACTGGCTGAACTGCCGTTCTCAAAGGATTGTGATCAGTAGCACAAAGTGTAGCTGGAGGCCAGTCACTGGTGGTGTACACCAGTGGTCCATACTGGGGCCAGTACTGTTTAATATCTTCATTAATGACCTGGAAGATGCAGCAGAGTGTACCCAAGGCAAATTTGCAGATGGTACAAACCTGGGAGGAGTGGCTGATGCACCAGAGGATTGGTTCCTCTGCCATCCAGAGGGACCTGGACAGGTGGGAGAAGTGGGCAGACAGTAACTTCATAAAGGTTAGCAAAGGGAAATGGAAATCCCTGCACCTGGACAGGAATAACTCTGTAGATCACTACACAATGGAGGCCAACTGGCTGGAAAGCAGCTTTGCAGAAAAGTACCTGGGGGTCCTGGTGGACACCAAATTAAACATGAGCTGGTAACGTGCCCTTGCAACAGAGGCGGCCAACAGCATCCTCGGCTGCATTTAGAAGGGTGTCAACAGCTTGAGGGAGGTCATCCTTCCCCTCTGCTCAGCCCTGGTGAAGGCGCTACATCTGGAGTGCTGGGTCTAGTTTTGGGCTCCCCAGTACAAGAGAGACATGGACGTACCAGCACAAATCCGGTGAAGGGCCGCTGGAGTGATTAAGGGACTGGAGCATCTCTCATCTGAGGAGAGAGTGAGAGAGCTGGGACTGGTTAGCCAGGAGAAGAGAAGGCTCAGGGGGGTGTTTATCAATGTGTATAAAATCTGTGATGGGGGTGAGTAAAGAAGGTGGAGCCAGGCTCTTTTTAGTGGTATCCAGTAAAAATGAGGCACAAACTGAAATGCAAGAAATTCCATTTAATCATAAGATGAGAAAAGAATTTTTACTGTGAGGGCAGTCAAACACCAGAGCAGATTGCCTGACAGGTTGTTGAATCAACCACCCTCGGAGATACTAAAAAACCATCAAGAAGTGGCCCTGAGCAGTCTGCTTTAACTGACCTGCTTTGAGCAGCAGGGCTGGACTAGGGGATCTCCAGAGGTCACTTCCCACCTCAACTATTCTATGTTTCTATGATAAACTAGGGAAGGACTTTCAGAGGAATCATATTAGTGGTGTAGAGGAGCCAGGGACAGACAGCTCTAAGCTAGCTGTGGAAGAAGTGGAGTTGATGGTGACTGTACTGATTGATGAAGCTTTTAATTCTTTTCCCCTTGATTTTAAATTAGTGTAATAATTTTCACTTTGGAAGTACAGTTTGACCTATCATGTCAAAGGCCTGTTCCTGATTCTTAGATTTAAAATCTTTCAGCATATTATTTATATCTATTGCCTGCATATTTCCTAAATTTATTTTCAATAGTTCCTGAAACAATGCTGCAAACCAAATAAAACTAATAAATCAAAGGAAAATGCTGATATAGGAAACATTTTATGTGAACTCATCAAGTGAAAGGAAATGGTGAGATTCTTTTTCACTTGAAAAACTGCCATTCTTTTTGGGGTAGATCTCAGTCTGAAACCACTGTACTTTTTTATTGTAGATTTTGTCGCATTGATAGTGTCGTGGCATTATGTTTATACCTTCTAGAAGCAGAGGGAGGCAGAAGGTGAATACTGTATGTCAGAAGCAATGAAGGACACTGTGGAGTGGGATAGAAATGAACGTTCTCGAACTATCTGTTTCTTTGGTTTGACAGCTGCTTTGTGAATGAATTGCACCATGGTATTTGAAATTCATTATGCATGTGGGACCTTTGTAATGTTCTTGCAGAAAGAGTGGTCAAACGCTGGAACGGTTTGCCCAGAGATCTTGTGAAATCTTCATCCCTGGAGATATCCATAATACCCTGGACAATGCCTGAAGAAGACGGTGTAACTTCAGAGCTAGACCCTGCTTTGGGTGCTGTGTTGGACTAGATAACCTCCAGGAGCCTTTCCAACCTGAGTTATTCTATAATTTTATGAAAATGTTACATCAGCCAATGCATTTCCAGGCCTTAATAATTCCCTATAACTGTGTTAAACTGTAAACAGGAAAGCAAATACCCACTTTTTGCATGTTGTAAAGGCAACTTAGTTCACCCCTCCAAGGCCCTATAGCCAGAGGCTTGTTGGAGCCAGTGTTATGGTTTTGCTGTTTCCATATAAACGTATTTTTAGAATTAGGCACAAAGTTCAGGGACACTAAGGCTGGAGTGCTTATTCACATTTGTTTGAGTTTGAAGTGTGCTGCTATCTGAAAACCTTTTGGTTTTGTAGTTGAAACAAATTTATTATAATTATTAATGAAAAGTCAGAAAGTCTTCATACAAAAAAATCACCATCCATATCAACAGATGAAAATGGAGAGAGCACACTTTAATAAAGATCCTTTAAGAGGAAGAAGAAAAATGGGGTATTTTGTTGTGTTTTCCAGTGATTGGAGTTTTGTTGCGATGGACCTAGCTTTTGGCAACGCTTTTGGAATCCTGGGCTTTTTTACATTGCTGTAAAATACGTACAAGTTATTTGTCATAAATGAGAAGCCATTTCTGACAGGTACATATTTTTCCAAGGACTAAATCTCCAATGTGTTAGAAAATCCTTTGTTTGAGGAAAGAGCACAGGCAGACTAGACCACAGAATGAAGAGTATGAAGCAAATTCCTTCACCTGTGTAGAATATAATTAGAGGACTTTTGGGAAATGTTCTATTAAAAGATTATAATTTTAACAGTGATTATAACTAATTATCTGTGCTGAATTGCTTTTTCTGAGTCTGTGAGTGTGTGTGGTGGAATATTTCTTTTCTGTAGAAACTGATTATGTGGACAAGCTCTTATGTTTGTAGTTGTCGCACTGCTGTGACAGGACCTCCCAAACCTGAGAATGGCATTACATCTCTTTCTTCATTCACTGCTAGCAAGAGACACGTTCCAGGGTAGGGAGTATGGATTGGGTTAGCTATTTTTATTACTGAAAATAGAGATGTGGAGCTGATGTGGATAAAGATACTGCTTTCTTTGAGGAATAATAGCTGTGCATAGGAAAATGTTAAGTTTTTTGCTTCATCTTTCTTTTGGTGCCTTTCAGACATACTCAGAAAAACAAGCCCTGCCATTGTATCTGGAAATTTTTCTCTAGGAAGGAAAAAAAAAAAGGAAAACAATGTGGTGGTGATCGCTGCTTTTCTTTCAGTGCCCAGAAAATCTTTGGCTATTACAGTGTTGGAGGAGAGCTTCTACCTACGTTCTGTTATGTTTTTGGAAGAGAACTCCTCATTATCCTCTGCAACAATTTCAATACTTGAACTTAAAAAGAGGCTAGAAGTACTTTGTCCAGGGCCATCACTCTCTGCCGTCTGACTTTTTATTGTCCCCAAGAGCTGAGCTATGCTGACAGGTTTTAGATGAGAGACCTCTCGATCCTTCTTCCTCTGTGCCACTTTCCTGTGGGACAGGAGTTGGCTCCCCAGCATGGCTTCCACTGGAGCTTTCTGTTCTCCTTAGGTTTAATCTTCTCAAGATGCAAACCAGGAAGAGAGCAGAGCTGGACTGTTGGGCTGAAGTGTAGTAAGCTCTTTGCAGAGCCCTGCAAACGTGGGCGAAGAGCTGGTTTGCACGTAGGAGCTGCTGTCGGAGTTACTGATGGCTTTGCTGAGGAACAGTCCGTGTATTTGAGTCTTAGGTCTCACTCTGTGAGAAAAGATGATGTTTTCTCCCTAACTACTGCTCTATATTATATAAAATTAATGGTTAAAACTTGTAACTTGTATTTTTTCTTTTCATGACTTCTTTGTAGGTATCACTGCCCAGTGCCTAAAATTTTCTATGTCCAGTTAACTGTTGGCAACAGTGAGTTTTTTGGTGAAGGAAAGACTCGTCAAGCTGCTAGACATAATGCTGCAATGAAGGCCCTTCAAGCTCTCCAGAATGAGCCTATTCCAGAAAAATTACCTCAGGTTTGTGTTTCAGAAAACTGTTCCTAATCTTCACATTAAGATACCAAATCAAACAATTTAATTGCCAGTTTTTCAATATTTAATTTTTAGTGTTTTTTTCATACTAGCCTCAGTAATTAAAGATGTAATGCTAACAAATTGTTAGTATTATTTCTTTATAACAGCACACCTAACATGGAGCTAGAGTTAAATAACAAAAATAAGTGGGCATGTTAAAGATGGGATTGTCAACAGTGATTAAATAAAAAATAAAATCAGAACAAAATCAAATATTTGAGTTTGTACCCAAAGTGAAGAAAATGTCCATTTAATCAATGGCTTCATGGAGAATGAATTATTAATCTTAGATGTGTGTTGTGCCATGAATGTGATCTTTACAGTTGAAATGACTTGTCCCCAGTGTACCGAAGAACCTGATGGAGCTCACTGACAGCTACTGATCACCTCTCTGATGGTTATAGCCACTTAGTCCCTTTTTTAATAGCTAGCTTTCTCACTGCTATGTTTCTAAACGGTATGTATTGCTACATAAAAATGAAAATGTTGTGTCCTATGTTAAAAAATATTTAACATAACAATTATTCTCAGAATAATCATTGCAAATTGAAAGGACAAATATAATAAAATTGCCCAGTCAAATAAGCCAAAATAAATGCATGAGGAGACAGTGGGGTTTTTTTGTGCGCTCTTTCCGATGATGTCTGTTGAACTCCTATGCACAGTACAAAACATTACTAATAGTACCTTCAGTGTCCTGTGTGGTAGTTTTGAGCTGCTTTTGAAGACTGGAAACAATTTACTATATTAAAAAAAATATCTTTGTTCTTTCTGCCTCACCCTGCGTGTACATCCTCCTTTTGACCCAAAGAGAGTTTGACTCACCCTTTTGTTTTGCCATATTATTTTTCTGGATCAGGAAATTATCTTCAAAATCATTCAGTATAATTAATATTGATTTTTTTTTTAAGCAGGAAAACTATTAAAAAATAATATATAAAGTCTTAGGAGGAATCCCTGTTCCTTTCTCATTGTAAATTTCCTTCTTTTCCCTTTTAGTTTCCAGTCAAATATTTTGGTAATAATGAATCCTTAGCACAAACCTGAGTGGGAATCTCATATTATTGAAACATATTTTTAGGTCAGTATATTCTTAGGTTTTGAAAATGGTATGTTTAATATTATATTTTATCAAAAGAATCTTTGAATTCAAGATATCCATTAATCAGAATGGAAATCAAACCACTAAATGGTCACAGGATAGTAGGTAGTAGGCAGAAGTAAATCATACAGATAGGTAACACTGATATGTACCTGGTTTATATATTGAGTTTTCATAGCCCATGTACATACGTAATTTACCTAGCAAAAATAATAAGATCTTTAATTAATATTCTTGCCTAGTTGGGTCTATTCAGTGTCTATTTACATCAGTGTCTCTTAGGATGTGCAGACTTTTAGAAGGTGTGCTCACAGCAAGTTGGGTTTCCTAAATTCTTGTGTTGCCTCTCTCATGAGCTAATGAAGTAACGTCATTCTTCTCTTCACCACCATAAGTTGTAAACTTATTATTCATGTAAACTGAATGAATCTGCAGTTAGCTATGAGAAAAACAGGGAAGACTTATCAGGAAACAATACCGTAGATTAGCTGAGACATTCACATAGTACTTGCAAGACCTGTGAGAGCGCTGTGAGTTTCTGGTGCGGCAGTTGAAGACTACTTGGGATGCTGTAGGATTTCAGTAGCAGGTGTCTGTGGGTATGAGACTAAATCGAGTCCTCAGTCAGGAAAACCTCTGTGGCTTGGTTATGCTGAGAGTAAAGGGCTAGTAAAGGTTGCAGGCTAGTCATGAAGAAACATCTCTGTCACTTCATGGAGTTGTAGGTGACTGGAGAAGGCTGGAGGTAATGCTGTGCCTAGGCCATGATGGAGTACAAAAAGCTCCATCATGTGGAGCTGAGTGTAGCTCTCCAGAGGACTGGAGTTTGGTTGAAGTAGAATTTAAGGGCTTCATGGTGCCAAAGTTCAGGCTTCTCCCTGCTGCTGGTCACGTGAAGTGCAGGCAGGGCTGCTGTTGGTGGTAGGATGTGCCCTCACCGTGGGACCTGGTCCAGCTCAGTAAAACTCTGCTTCCTTTGGCAGAACTGATCTGCTTGGGTCAGCCATGGAAGATGATCGATTCACCATTTCTCAGAACATCATGCGTTGATCAGATCCAGTACACATTAGAGTCTGGCTGGCCTCAATTACATGGCTAGATTGAGCTGCTTTCTTCCCCAGTCACTGCCACTGTGCTTCCAAGGAGAGCAGAGAGGGGAACAAGGACAGACCTGCTGGTACCAATCTAGCCTTGCATCCCATTAGTGGATGCAATTAGAAATTAGAAATTCACTAATTTCACTGGAATGGTATCCGTGGAATATAGCACAATAAATACATGGGTTTACCTTTTAGCTTTCATAACCCTGTTTGCTTAATGCAGCCTTCTATATATTCTTTCATTTTGAGATACCCTTTTTTCCCTTTTTTTTAAAAAAAAACTTAAGGATAAAATTTTTTATCCATATTAAATCACTGAAGAGGAGTATTGCCATCTTAATACTTCATTGTGCAAATGTGTAGAAGAGCATAAGGTGAGCAGAAAGAAGAAGCAGTCAGCAAACAGGGCAGGGTTACAGGTTTCATAAAAGAGCTATTGTGTGTCTGCCAAAGCACGTCTTCTGTATCGTAGATGTGAGGCTAAGAAAGGCCTTACAATTAAAGTGTCAGTTGTGGAATGAGGATCAAATTTAAATCCAAAGTACTAGAGACTCTCCTGAACATATTTTATCTTCCTTAGGGAAGTTGTGTGGCTGACGTCTGAAACTTTATTGCTCCATACTAAGGTCTAAGCTTTAAAGTCTGTGATCCTCCCTATTCTGCACTCACAGTTAGTCTCTCTACTGTGTTTGGTGGAAAAATATGCAAGGAGTTAAATTGTAAGGGCAGAAGGGACAACCAGGGTTTTTCTAGTCCGATGTGTTTGTACTAATCATGAAATTTTAAGCTGTAATTTCTACATTAGACTCTACATACCTGGTTAAGCTAGAGCCTAGCTAGAAAACCTAAACATTCTTGACATAAAGGCTTGGTGACAGTCCAGTGGGCTTTATATTATTTTATGTAAATTATGCCAGTGATTGATTATTCCCCGTTTCAAAGATAATTTGCAAGGTATTTCTTCTAAATTCTTCGGCTTCATTTTCTATCTAATTAGTATTTTCTTATCTTTGCTAAATGTAACAAGCAGGTATCAAAAATCTCTCCCCCTTATACATTTACAGATTATGCTTAAGTAATTTTCAGTCTTTTTATAGAACTGATTGTTTCCATAGTGTCTCAGTGTAAAGCTGTTTCTTCTAACTAGTAGTCCATCCTTGTGGCTTTTTTTGTCAGTGTTTTGGATTATCAGTGTCCTTTATAAAACACAAACTTAATTGAATACTGAGTAAGATAGTCATTAAGGTTTTTTACAAAATAGTAGTACCCCACTCTGTATGTTTGATGCATTTTATATCCCCAAAATATATTTTTACTTTTAAATATTGTGCTTTTAACTCTGTTCAGTTGATCTTTCTCAGTGAACCTAATCATTGCTTTGCCTGTCCTATAAATAATGGCTACATCCTTGCTTTCAGTGTTACTTCACACTTCATTATATGAAATGAGCTAGAGGTCCTACATAATTTCATTCCAACTACCCTTGTTACTGCTTTGCACTGCACCCTTTTTTTTTTTCCGACAGATTCTACAAACTTTATAAATTTTTATTTGTATTTAGCTCCAAATCAATGCCAGGGATGTAAATTATTTTTTCAGACCCAAAATTTTGCAACCATTTAATGAGAGAAGTCTGCATCCTGTAGCAGGCTGCTGGATTTTTGGTCCTGTGTTATTTTAAAGATTGATATATTAAGAGTTAACAAATGGCAGATAAAAGACTGATAAATGTCACTTTGTGTAACAAATGTTAATGTGAAGAACGCAGTGATTTTTTATTGTTATTTTATAACTTCGGTATCTGCATTTTGTAGCTATGCTGGTGGCTGAAGATTTAGATCAGGCTTTGTTATGTGAGATGGGGACTCTGCAGGAATCCACCTAATCCAGCCCAAGTTTCTTTGATGTTTACCTCCACTAATAAAAAATTAGGAGCCTGGCCAAGGTTACATGGTTGTTGAGAGATCCCAGTTTGAAACATTCAGAGCCTTGCAGTGTGAAAGTAGCTGAAAGTGAAACCTCTGAGAACTAAGGAAGATGTGGCCTGGGGGACAAACACCAACAGGTAGCGGTTGCAGAAGGTGGTAACTTCTTGACTGATCCCCGTGCTGGTGGTTGTTAGAGAAAAATAAGACTTACGTAAAGGGTAAAACAAAGCTGAATTTTAGGCAGGATAATGTTTGCATGTGCCTTGTGTTGTTTTATCTCTTAGCCTCTCTGTTATGTTCCTATGGATAAATAAATAATGTTCTGTGTTGAGCAAGCTGTTCTCTGTCACTACCTTTTCACACTGGTCATAACTCCCAGAGGGAAGTCGATGGAGGGGCCGTTAACCAGCTGGACCTGCTGAGGACACCTGTAACCTGGTGACCCAGTCAAAGTGTGAGGGTGATTCACTAAATTTCTTTTGAGAGAAGTACAATCTTCTCTACTTTCCAAGAAGTGCAGAAGACTTCCTCCTTGCTTGGAAGGGGTACCCACAGAGAGACTGAGAAACAGGTCAAAGGATCTGTTTGATCCTCATGTTTGACACAAGAAGTGTGTATTCAGATGATTATTATCCATGTCATTAATAGGACTACAATCCGTAGAAGTTATTTTGCCATCTATCATTAATTTATAAATTAATGTGTATGTGTTCCTTTATTATGAAGCATAAGTGTAGTATATATGACTTCATGGTCCGCGGGTTTCTGATAATGGGGTGCTGGGATGGATGTACAAAAGCTGATTTACAACATGACAGGAGAGCTCAAAAGTGTTTGAGAAATTGGGAGAGAAGCGTATTTTTTTGTCTTCTGAAATTTGTAATATGATGATATATTCTTCATTTTCAGAATGGAGAAACAGGAAAAGAATCAGAAGAAGATAAAGATGCAAACAAGTCTGAGATCAGTGTAGTGTTTGAAATTGCTTTGAAGCGCAATATACCTGTTAGTTTTGAGGTACGTGTTACATATTTATCTGTTTACTAAGAAAGTATGAAAAAAATGCCACTAAAATTCAACACAGTTAATAATATTAATATATTATGAATATGACATTTAAATTAATGCAAATTATAAATAAAATAATTGATAGGGTATCAGTGTCTAAGACACTAGTGAGTTTTTATTACTAAATTAGATGCTTTTTCAGGAGTATTAGAGACCTAATATTTGGTTGCAAACAAGTGGATGGCAGAAAAACAATTCAGCCATCTTCTGCATAGTGCCGCGGGATTAGAGTCAGTAGCCACACTCATTCTGATTTGAAATAATCTTCAAAACAGTTAGCCAAAGTCTTTTCTTCAACTGTAGGCATTCATACACTCTAAAATTCCCATTGAGGCATTTTGCATCTGATGTGCTGTTTTCAGAAAGTCATGAGTATCATTTTGTCTTCCACACTGACTCCTTATGTATACTCAAGTCTTCATGATTTTTTTTTTTCTTATTTCTTATGATTTTATGTATGAACGTGCTTCTGACACCTTTGTTTACCTTAAATAGTAAAGAAAATCTGGAATAGCTCCAATACTATCAGTGAACTAACTGCAGGAGAATGAGTGATAGTAACAGGAAAATTTTTCTGATGAGAAAGTTCTTACAGAAACGGGTTGTAAAAATCTAATGTTGTTGTGGTAGGAACCACCAGACTTTCAAGCTGGGGTTTTTTTTCCTTTTTCCTTTTTTTTTTTTTTTAATGCAGAAAATGTTGATGTAAGTGACTCTTAAAAGTTTTATTTTTCTGCTTTCTGTTTTACATTTAAAATGAGTATATATGAAGGGCATGGGTATTGCCTATACTGGTGATGGCTATTTTCTCCAGTGCTTTTTCCTTTTGAAGTATAGGCACATTATTTGCATGCCAAACAAATAAATTATGCTGTGGCATGCCTTACGGTGTGGTGTACGTGGTTTACTGACGTGTTTGGCCCATATCCATGAATTGGCCAATGTCAAATGAGCTATTTGGACTTCCTCGGAAATCTGAGAAATCTCTCAGAAGGTGGGTAAGAGAGCCAAAGGCAAAGAATATTGGTTTTGACTAAGGAATTCCTCGGTATAACAAATGCGTATGTGCTTCATATATGTGTGGTCTGTGTAATATGGACTAATTAGAAAGTTAAGAGAGTGTAAAATCTCAAGGGTAAAACTGGGGTGTCTGGGGGTGTTAGTGTATCAGTTTGTAACTACATGGAAAGAACATAACTCTTGTGTAAGATCAGACATAATGGAAACACATGCTTGTGTTTCAAAAAGGAAGCTCATAATTAACATTTCAGTTTTCACACATCATTTTCTACCTTCAGTATTTAAAAGTATTTGAAAGAGTTCCATACAACTCACTACCCTAAAAAACAAAGAGATGTATGGTCATGGGTCACAGAGTAAGTAGCTTGGAGGTTGGAAAGAAAAGAGGGACAGTGCTTTGAATGTCTTCTTAACTTCATTCCTGTGTTTCAGCTTATTTAAGGGAGAGCATTTGATAAGGAGAGAATGAAGGCAAAGATACTTAGTACAGGAAAAGTCTAATGTGTCACTTGCCAAAGAATGTTAACAACATTGAAAAAAGACAGTTTCTTGCTCTCCTGACAGGTTTTGTGTTATTTCCTGCCTTTAAAGCTAAATATAGGCGACATTCTTAAACAGAATTTTGGTTGAACTTGGTACTGGCTTTTACTTCAATAAAACTGCTAAGCAATTATGGGTAATCCCCAGGATCTGATGTTTCTAATAGGATTTTATTTACAAATGGTTTTGTGTTATTCCAGGCAGGCATCAAAGCTTTCTCTAGCTTTTTTTGCGTGATAGCTATAAAACAATCTCTTTTCTTCATCTGACGAAGTTTTAGCCAATATTCCAACAGTGCTGTGTTATGCAACGAAGTAATGGTCAGAAAGATATGTAAAGCTGTATGTAAACATGTCCTCAGAATTGCACGAGGGGTGGAAAATAAGAAGAGCATGCAGAACCCTGTGGGTTTCTTCTGTCTATCCTGTTTCATGTAATATGGCTAGTTTTAATTGCCTAGGAACTTTACGACGAGTTTTAAGGAATTGTTATCTATTGAATAATTAACTAAAATAAAAGCTTTCAGTTCTAATAAAGAACAAGCTTTAGTCCGTACATCCTTAGCTAACCTTTATTCATCAACTTCTAAGTCAAAACGCAACTCCTCTAAGGCATTTGTGGGACTCTCAACGAACAATTTTTGAGGAGGTATACAAACCTGATTGCTGTAGGAATTGTTAGAACAGTTGTAAAATGATCATTATGCTTCTTATTGCCTCCTTGACAGTAGGCTAACATCTTGCTTCTTTCAGTTCTTTTGCAAGATATATGTTTTTTATTTCCGACTTGTCAGTGAGGCGTTGGGTGAGCCTAGAAGATGTAACTGAGATCAACAGCTTCAGGTATTAGAATATGCTGGGGTCTTTCAGATTGCCATTTTATTTTCAGTATTTTTCTTTGGATTGGAGTATTCTTTCTTTAGAATAGCAAAACAATATTATATATTTTTCATTCTCAATATCAGGAGTGAGAGGATAGAGTGCCTGAACAAGCAAGTTTTCTGGCCCTCCATCCCCTTCCAGTGTCCGCTGGGAAAAACAGTTGCAGTTTCTTGTGTCCCGGTCATACCGCAGTGAGGCAGAGATTCTGTATTTTGAACCAGGAACAGACTGTATTGCTGACTCTGGGAGACTGAGCAAGTTTTCAGCAGGAAGTTTCACACCCAGCTGGCTCCTGCTTTCCTGGAGATTAAGGCTTTGAGATTGGATGATTGACATACTGAGTAGCTCTCATTCAGGTTTCGCGTGAAAACATCCAGGCTATTTTTTAATTTTGTTTTTTGAACTGGGAAAATCTGGTATGTCTGCTGGCACACATGGAAATATATTGGTATTTTAAAACTTCTAAATAATCGTGGATGTAGCTGACATGTTTTTGTTGACCTGCTTTTTGTCTCTTTTTTTTTTTTTTTTAATGTCCATTTAATCTCGTCATAACCTTTTGAATTTTCTACCTGGAATCTCATTAATAATTGAAGCAGCGTTGCGCTCTTATTGTAATTGTACTGCTGGTTTTCATTTGTCAGCATGATTCATTAAGTTGAGCCAAATTCACTCTTGATGTAACTTGACCTTAGATGTGTTTTGGCCCCATGTGTTTTCTCTTGCTGGAGTTATTCTCTAAATCAGTGGAACAGAAAAAGAAAAGTGTATTGAACTGTCATCCTTAATCAAATTCTCAGCTTTAAATTAGCCATGATTTGGTCCATGGGTCGTATCTGTCAACCGAGGAAATAGTTTAATGTACTAATGCGTATAGTATTCTTGGATAGAAAAGGCTGAACTTCTTTTTAGTGTTTTCTGTCCCAAGGCTTATAGCACAACTGTTTGAAATCATGTGGAGTAAAAAGATCTAAAATCTGGGGCTAACCAAAAATGTTGTTAAGTAAATATTTTTTTTGCTAAATTACCAAATTTGGATGTTTAGCTTGATCCGGATCCCATCTGAATCCTATGGGGTTCATACCATTGACAACACAGACTTTTTTTCATTTACACACTAACAAAGAAACAATTTTGAATGTTTTCCAGGCAATTATTGACCTTGTGTCACATATTTAAAAGTTTAAAAGATAAAACCCACACCAGAATACATTAGTTTTATATTAAGAAATATATTTTCATGTATATGAAAATATAATCTGATTTTGTATTAGCATTCTTTTTCATATATATATATTCGTGTACATTTATATATATATGAGAAAACTTACATAAAACTAATATTTTAGGAACTCAGCAATTATATTTCTTAAGCAAGTTATTTTGTCCTTTTTCATCTGGTCAGTATAGACATTCTTGTATATTTTATTAATGCATTATATTGCATCTAAGTAAAAACACCTATATAATGGTATTAGTAAGACCACAGAAAGATTAAGGACCTTAGTAAGGTTAATTTAGCCACATTTTACGGGCAACGTGTTGTAATACTTTGATAGCAATGTACAGGGACAGATTAAGATATGCCTTTAAAACAGATGCGGTGTGAGGAAGGTGTTGAGCACGGAGGGGAAGCCCAGCTGTGCCTGAGAGCAGGAGACCCCGGTGCTGGGCTTGTCCCAGCCCTGGTGCGGGCAGTGCAGCCTCTTGTGGCTCAGCGTGGGTCAGTGCCTCAAAAGCACCGCTGCCTTCTCACGTGCTGAAGCACTAGTGGGCAACTTTCAAGTGAGGCGAATCTTGAAAACAACTTCCGAAATTATTATCTGGAAACATAGAGTGGAAACACTCCTGGACTACAACAGAAAAATCCCATGCTGGCACAGATGTTGTCTTGTTCTGGGAAAATGTGGACGAAGTTGTCAGTTAATTTTCATTTTGTGTCTTTTTATTGATATATACTGTGATAATTGTTTTTGCTGGGTGAAGTTGCCACAAAAGAGAGCTTAAAAAAGAAATACAAGCCTAAGGAGACCTCATTACAGTGTAACAGCAAAACTAAATAATGCAAGGGACATGACCTTGATAAAAAGAACTTTAATACAAAACATGTTGTAATAATATTAAGGTTGAAGGTTTCAGCCCATTAAAAATACAGTTATTACACCAAGAAGGCCCTAGCACCTTTACCTCAGTTCCCTTGCACTCAGGCATTACACTTCTTCAACAAATGGTTTGATGTAATTGCACCTACTGAAAAAAAATGTGCATTTTGAAAATAATACAAAGAGATGCCTGTCAGATGCTCTAATGTCTCCTTATACACATTACACGTAACAAAGATTAAATTAGGTAGCTGCTTCCACCCATCAAATAAAATAACTGAACCTTTTCCCAAATGAGGTCTCTAATTCCTGATGGACATTGTCCAGACCAGCAAGTGGCGCACACATGAAGAGATGGCTATCTTAGCACTTGCAGTGCTGCGGTTTGTTGGTGAATGATCCCAACAGTATAGCCTCTGAAAAGGAGATGTGTGTGTGTAAAAATGAAGACCGAAGAAGAGCTAAAGGAAGGTACAGCTTTCAGAACTTCATTTTTTTTCCATATTATTGTAACTTTCAATAGTGGAGATGTACTTCAAGTGGGTTCTCTCATTGTCATCCCGAATATGTTGGGAAGGGAATGAATAAATGAAACCTTTCAGAACTGATTGGCTTTTGTGTGAGTTATGGTGGCTTTTTTGATAATTGCTTTCGGTACTGTTGGGAGGGACAACTGAGTCGTGGAGGCAAGACTGTGGCAGCCTTTCAAACGTATGGGATATCACTCTGAGTTGTGTACTCTGGCAAGGTAAGAGTTGAGAGCAGGCATGCTACCTGCAGCTAGGACAGCATAAAAATACAGACCTTTAAGACTGAAGTTGGGACCATGCATGAACCTTCTACGTTTTAAAATGATATTCGAAGAAAATTATGAATGGGTTGAAGTGATGCCATATAAATATAGTTTTCAATATGTTTTATGTAAAGAAATAGCCAAAGCCCGGTGGACCTTCATGAACTGAATTCCTTTAGTACATGAAGTACCTTGCAAGGGAAAAACCAGCATGTTGGTTTAAATATGCGCTGTTGTTGTGTTTTGTGTTATTGTATAAATCATTTTGAAAATATAGGTCTACTGTATTTTCTGTGAAAGACTGAATACGATGATTAGATTTCCTTTATCAAATCAGCTTTAATTTTCTGTCCTCAAACCCGGTACTGTCATTAATACTTGTGCAGATTTTATGAAAACCCCTCTGATGCCTTCAGTTAGCAGGAAAACTGCATTAGCAGTAAGTACATTGCAGAGATACAAACACAAAGCTATATTCTTGTAGGGTGATTTGACTCAATGTTACTTTTGCTTAAAAGGTGATTAAAGAAAGTGGACCTCCTCACATGAAGAGCTTTGTTACACGAGTTACAGTGGGAGAATTCACTGCAGAAGGAGAAGGCAACAGTAAGAAACTCTCAAAGAAGCGTGCTGCAATGGCTGTGCTACAAGAACTTAAGAAACTTCCTCCTCTTCCTGTGATTGAAAAGCCAAAACTTTACTTTAAAAAACGTCCAAAAACAATATTGAAGGTATGTGTCCACCTGTGACAGAATTAAGAATGTTTGCTCAGAAAGTAACAGTTACTTAGATTTAAAAGCAGTAAAAGCTTATTCGTCATTTTCTGTCAATATTGTTACTTTTTTGCCTGTGCTAATATGTCTGTGCTTTTTTAAATTCTGAGAATGCTGTGAAATTCTCAAACATAATGGCTTGTAAAGTGCTCAGCTTAAGAACTGAGCTCACATCACTGAAGTCTTCGGGGGTTTGATTCAAGTCTAGGGGAGGATCAAACTCCAAGCAGTTCTGTACAGCCCTGTGAATTTTTAGCATCATCTCCTCTGGAGGCCCTACTAGCATATAGAATTATAGAATTGTTTAGGTTGGAAAAGACCTTTAAGATCATTGGGTCCAACGATTAACCCAGGACTGCCAAGTTCTCTGCCTGGTTTTTCCCCCTTCCCCAGTTTGAAGAGGGAGAGAGATACAGGAAATAATAGATATATGGGGAAATGGTGCCCAGTCCGGCCTCCTCCCCTTGTGTAGCTAAATGTGGGAGTTTTGTGGCTTCATCTTCAATTTGATATTTGAAAGATTTGAAAGAAGGCCAAGAGTTTGTTGACATCTCAGCCTAGTGTGTCACTTGTCAAGGGCCAAAGGACAATACTTTCTTTGTTTCATGTGCTTGTGTTAAGGTTAGCATGTGTTTGATAATGCTCTTTAGCTCTCAGATACAGGTAGAAAATTCACTGGAGACCAGCCCATGGAGGACTTGTAGACTTTGAACCATCCCTCTATGAAAACATGCCCTGTCTCAGAGGATATTAATATGCTTCTTGCTGCACTGATGAGGCTTCTTTTAGAGGCTCTGCATTCTTGTGAGCGCAGGCTCCTTAAATGGTGCTTTTATTCTTGGTGACAGTAGATTTATTGCTACTTCTACAATTCAGTCAGTCTATGGTGACTAGCTGTGGCATGTTTACTCATCCCAAATTCTTCCAAAACCAAAGGGTCATCTGAAGTAATTAGTCTTCCACATGTTCTAATGAAAGCAGCCACAGTGTCCAGATATTTTTTGTGAAGCATCACTACCTAGTCTCAGCAGTGAACAATTAATCAGATTAACTTGTCATCTGTTCAGTGCAGAAGATGAGCCCTTGGAAGTGACCAAAATCTGCTACATTTAGTGAGGAAGTAGTTAAACTCGTTGTACATGATTTTCTATTGTCTGGCATGTTGGATAGTCATTCAGGCGCGCATAAGGGCATAATAATAGTCTTTCATACTCATTTTAGGTCAGTCTAAATAATGGTGGAGAGTTGCTCACTTTCTCTCTGGTGTTACAGAATCACCTTTGCCCCATACTGTGCAGATCAGGAACCTTGAGATTCAAATTGCAGGAAAAAACAGGAAACCTTCATGTCCAAAACTTGTGCTTCAGAATATAGTTTTAGGACCTAAATTTCATCTCTTTTTCTGTATTTGCCTCTTGTTAGTTTAAAAAAAAAAAGTCTTCAGTTTTCCTGAATCACGTTATGTCCACAGCTTGCATTATGTTAGACTGGATAACATTATACCAGTATAGCTTGAACTCAGTCCTCAGCAAGTGTTATGTTGATAGATTGTAAAAACAAGTAAATCAGTACTTATTTTACTAAAAGTATTACTATCAGAAATCTGTATACTCAGTACACCGAGTGCAGAGTTCTGCAGGAGCAGCCAACAAAAAAGCCATTTTAAAAAAGCAAGTACTTTGGAGAGTGCAAAACTGGGTTTGGAAAATGTACAAAGGACTTACTTCACCATCTTCTTTTAATTTCCCTTCAAAACAGAATGAGTCATTTTTCAAAAAAACACGACATTAATTAGATACCCATCTCCTACTGAAATTCTGGGGATCTACTTCTCAAAAACTTCTAGGAAAAAATGGGCATAAAAAAGTATTTAATGGTAAACTATTAGCATTAATGCAGCTTTAAAGCTGTGAGAGCTGAAAGGCTATTGGCTCTGGCTGTCTCATTTTGGAAAGCTTTTCACAAGAAAGATGCTAAGGGTATAATAATGTAAAAATCTCTTCTATTACCAAATACAACGTGCCATTACAATCTTAAATAGAATTATCCAAAGTTGGCCATGTTAGAGACATTAATATGTAGAAGGTTTTTATTTTTTGAATAACTAAACTTCTGAAATGCTTTCAGTGTGCCCGTTTCTTTCAATTTAACCTGCGCATGTTTTGAACATCAGAAAAAGTGACAATAACTTATTTTTATTTGTATATGTGTTTATAAGGCTATATCTTATGGCCTGCACTTTATTTAGCCTGCTCTGCCTTTTATCTCTGCCTGGCTTCTTGCCCACACAGCTGCCTTTGTCCATGACTTTGTCTTAATTCTTCCACTCACATCTTCTCTAACCACTTGAGCAGTTACACTATGTAGAATTCACTGCACAGCTTTCTTAATAAAATATCCCTCTCTGGTCTTTGCCTTCAGCTGCTGATCATCTCTTTAGGTTCTGGACCACTTGTTTGTTCTTATTTGAGAAGTTCAAACAAGTATGAGTGCTGATCTTCTTTTATCCTGCAAATGGGTTCGTGAAAAGGAAATAGCTCAATAACATAAAAACAATTCTACATTTAAATGCCATTTACATTTGCAAGTTCGTTCTTTGTGTTATGGTATATAAATCAGTTAAATATGAGTTCAGATAAATTTTTGGGGTATTACTTTCTTCTCCCTAAGATCTACAAACAAATATTTTCATAGCTATTTGTTTTGAGAAAGCATTTGCCATGTGAGTAATAACATATTAAAAGGATTTCTGAACTAGATTGTAAGAACTGTAGTTCTTCACCTGCCTATGCAATCTTGGACAGACCAGTCTCTCAGTCCTTTTGTTTTCCCCCCACCAGATCAATTCCCCCACCAACCATATATTTTGACATGTTATTGTGAGGATTATTGTCTGTTAAGCATTTGAAATACTTTGTGGGTGGCTCACAGTATGCAACATTTCTAGCCATTGGAGATATTCCTCTCTAGCTTCACTACATGAAAGTATTTTGAGGGTGGATTCCTATGACACGCAAACAGAGTAAGCCTTCTACACCTTTAGTTGCATTGTAGGACAGAAGGTAGGACTGCTGAGAAGGCAGGCAGGAGGGATGAAAGACAGCTTCCTTGTAATATGGCAAACCTTGGTTGTCCCCATGTAAATCCCACCTCTTCTTAGTGTACTGCATATCCCAGCATTGTAACAACCTATTTTAAGGGGTTAGGGGGAAGGGTCATAGAAATAGGGCACTAAGATATAATTGACTGATGAATCTGCTAATTTTCATGCATCCCCATAGGACCTCCATAGATAGATGAGGGTATTAGTAACTTACAGATGCTAGGTATGCACACTACCTGCAACAGTGGCAGACAATAGGTGTATATTTCTTGCCACAGTTTTGCATTTGAAGATTCGTATCTTCTGTCTCATGATCAGAGGACAGGAAGAAATTTACTTCTTATTCTCTCAAAGGGAGTATTAAAGAAGAGGTAACCCTAGTAAATGATTTATTGAAGCAGTATAATAGTTGTATGGATATATGCTGAAATAATGGTTCTTTCTTTTAAACCTGTTTTAGACTGGACCAGAATATGGTCAAGGAATGAATCCCATCAGTCGTCTGGCTCAGATCCAGCAGGCCAAAAAGGAGAAGGAGCCGGAGTATGTTCTTCTTTCAGAGAGAGGAATGCCTCGCCGTCGAGAGTTTGTTATGCAGGTATCATCTGCTGTCATGTTAGAGATAATACCCTTGCTATGTTATGTTAAAACTCAGGCAAAATGGTGGCATAATATGAAGTGGATCCCCCTGTGTTTAGCTCTTTGCTTTACGGTCAGTTACACAAAAAGAATATGAAATACTGTGTCAGAAAGCCTGTTTGAACTTTCTTCGTTCTCTTGGTGAAACAAACGGCAATTAGGTTATGTGCCTTCTAGGTGCTTTTCTTGTAGTGGTTTTGCATTTTTTATACTCTTCTTATTTTTATTTCACCTGATGTTTTCTGTCTTTATCCCTGACGGTTCATGACTTATTTACTTGTCTTTTTTGGGGAAAAAAAAAAAAACAACAAACCACAAACCAAAAAAAAATTTGCTATTGTTGATCAGAGGATTGCAATACAAACAAGTATTCTGAAGTATGGATTTTAATATGTCCATATTACCAAGAATTTTGGTTTAAAAAAATAGTATTGTAATCTTTTCAGATTTTCAGCTTCTTTGTGGCTTTGTTCATATCTGAAATACGACAAAAAAAGCCTTCCATCGCATGTTTTAGCCTGTCCAGGTAAGGGCTCTGGACCTCATACAGAAACAGTAGATCATTAATGTTTCTTTAATTTTTAAATTAAGAACATATACAAAGATTTGATATAATCATGATATTTTGTTAGATAGCACAACAGCAGGTTGAGAAAGATTAGGAACAGGAAAGAATTCTTTACTGTTGTGTTTTCACTCAGGGGCAATTTTGTGCCGGAACAATTCAGAACAGCATACCTCAAGGTGTTTTGACTTGTTGTCTACAAACCACACCAAAATGTCACTTCTGATCACAAGCAGAATTTATGACGTTCCAGCACCTCCTTCTCCAGAAAATTAGTTATGTTTTCACTTAAGACTTTAAGTCCCTCCTTCACGTCTATCAAGATAGGCTAGCAATCTTAATTTCCTTGGACTTCAGTGGTCTTCCCTGATGATTTATTATTTTTCTCTCTGAAGTAAAAGAAGATATTGGGTTCCTTTTATTGCAAAATCTGATTTATGAATATAAACTTGAATTTCCAGCTTTTTATGCTACCTGGAAGTATTTGAAAAAGAGTGGTCTTATCACAGACAATCCCATTTCCCATGCTCAGAGCCCCCTGGGACTGTTAAGAGATGGTTGTGTGAGGCATTGGAAGAGGACTGTGTAATGCAGTCCACTATTGGAAAGATGGGCTGAAAATTTGGTTTTCTGTTGGAGTAGTCTCAGTAATGGCAAAATCTTTGGTCTGAATAAAAAGAGAATCTTAAAAGCAGTGAATATGTAGAAGATTCCCCTTTCTAAGAAGACTTGTGAAAGAAAGTCAAATAAATTCCATAGAACAGTTGCTTTGTTATGAATACTTTTAAACAGTGTAGCTCCATTTTTCCCGTTTTGTAATATTTTCATACTAAAATCATGCTGCTGTTTCTCCCGCCTTCAGGAAGTCCCAGTGGATTCATTATGACATGCAAAAAACCTTATCAGAATAAAAAGCCTTTGTATAAACTACTTAAACAATGTTTTCATTTAATTTAATTGAATGTGGAAGTAAAATATCCAGAGATAACATGTTCATTTTTATCTGTCACACAAAGAGCAAGTTTAGATGTGATGAAATGGATCCAATTACTTGTCCTGACCACTAGATAAACAGAAGAAAACCTCTGATGACATTAGTTGGTGTTCTGTTCCCAAAGTTAATTTCAGAAAGCTCTTTCTCTTTGTAGTCAGACCTTTAATCCTTGATAGAGGTTATAATAATAGCTAAACCAGTTTTACAGGTCTGAGAAATAGCAGCGCATTGATTTATTGTGAGCTATGTTATAAATTATCATTTTGACTTGTCCCATTAAGGTCCCTCAATTTTATTGCATATAAACTTGTAACAGATTGGCTATTTTCTAATTGTGATTGCGGAACTGCATGGAAAGTAAGGTTTCTATTTCAAGATTATTAATATTTCTGGTTCAGGTAGCCAAATCTTTTTGCTTAATTAGATATATATACTTTGAGGGGATATTCATGATCATTATTATTTATTTACATTCTCTTCCTTGTATTTAGAAGTAATAGGTATTCGAGTAAAGAAAAATTAGAACTTTCAGGAAAATATATACATGATGATTTGAGGAAAGTAAATAATTATTGAATAATATAAATTACTAAACAACATTAATTATTTACTTAACAATTGTATGCCTCTTCTTACAACTTCCAGACTGTTTCAGGTCTTTGACCTCTAAGGTTTCTTCTATTCAGATCATCTTGGGTATTTTACTATTTTTATTTTATTTTGGTGTGCTTTTTTTAACACACTTTTGAAATGATACACTATTTTAAGAGAAAATTTGGCAAATGGCTTAAGGGACAGAATGAAATACACCTTTCAAAGAGCTGTGAATGTTGCATAAGAATAATAATGACAGCGCTAATATCACAAACCAGACACATACAGCTTCAGGAGTTTAAGAGTGATATCAAAGTCAAGGCATAAGTTAGAGCCTCACTCTTTGTGGCTATCCATTGTCTATAATTTGTCTTTAGTTTGAGGTTCTAATTTCTCCTGGTTTTATGAAAGGCGTCTTGTTTGTTGGAAACCCTTTGTGCAGTACAGACCACAGGTCCAACGAGGAGCCTTCTTTCCAAAGACTATTTTAATAAAAGCTTGTCAGGTGTGTGGAAGAAGAAAGCAACCTCAGCCCCCGTCTTCCCTGCAGTGCGACAAAGTGGGCGGAATGCAAATATGGTTTTCATCTTTCCATAGAAACCACTGTAATTTAAATATCCAGGTTGTTGTTTGTCTCTCCGTTGTTCTGGATACTACCCTAGTGATGCTGGGGAGCTGCTGCAGACAACAATCCTACAAGAAAGAGGAGGTATGGATCCTGTAGCGCTTCCTGCGCTAAGAAAGAGTGAGGGAGATGTTCAGCAGGGAGAGTGTGGTTGACGTAGAGGCTGGTGGAAGAGAGAGACAACTGCGTATGCACTGAGATACAGAAAAATGTGGCTCTTTGGTACCAGTTTGAGGACATTCTGAAAAATCTAAACAAGCTCTTCTGTGTGAAGCAGTTATTGTAGTCCCCATTTGCACTGTTCTTACTTTTCCAAGATTGCATCTTCATCAAAAGAGCTGACAGCTGTTGGTAGGTCAGCGAGATTCTTACATGGTGATGTTAAGGAGTCTTGCATTTATCGTGATTATGATCAATGTTTTCTTTTTAAGGTAAAAGTAGGCAATGAGATTACTACTGGAACAGGCCCAAACAAGAAAATAGCTAAAAGAAATGCAGCAGAAGCTATGTTGCTACAGCTGGGTTACAAAGCCTCTACTCCTCTTCAAGACCAGCCAGAAAAGGTGAGAACCAATTGTTACGATGCCCACATTTCACCCTTGTCTAGATTTTTAGCATTATCAGCTAATCATTTAGTAAGAACAGAAGCTTAAATTTGCACACCCCCACTTTTAGGGAATTGCTTGTCAGAGATCAGCCTTTGTTTATCTACAGCTCTATAGCTACACCTAGTAGTTAGTGCAGCCTCTCCTCCTGTAAGAGTAATTAAGAACAGAAATGTAGTTCCATAGGATAGTGTTTGTGCAAAGGTGTACCTGTGATGTGTGCACCTATTTCTTCTCACAAATCAGGATGAATGTGGCTCTTGCTTTTATTCCATTTTGGGCATCCATGAGAGTACTGAGAGGAATGATAATTAGTAATCTTCATATATGAAGTAGCCACAGTAGTCAATGTTTGTCTTCCCACTGCATATGCACTAGAAGCATTCCAGAAAAGTAATGGCCTTTTCAGGTTTGATGCCAGAGAAGGAAAATGTGTGTCTTTTTTTTTTTTTTGTGGAGAAGGAATTACATTTTAAATTCATATGTGTTCCAGGTATGTATTTCCATGTTAGTCATGTGCAGCTTAGCACTCCTCTCTTGTCTTGAGTTTATTTATGGGAAGTTTTGTAACTAAAATTGGGTGTTAAGGTTTTGCCTTTTGTATCCTGAAAAAATACTTGGTAAGGTGTCTGGCTAAGCTGTGGACTCTGAACAGCTTCTGTCATACGCAGAGTCACTGCATGTATATATTTTGATCACGGTTTAAATGTTTGCTGTGGCTGCACGAGCTAGCTCAGGTCAACAGAATGTTCCGCTGGGCTTTTCTAGGGACCACATGATAAAACTGAATATAGTATATATCTGTCTTCTGAAACACCCTTTCTTTTTCTTTAAAAAATAAAATTATTTATATATATATATGAAGATACGCTGTTCTATACATTCTATGCTCTTAGCCAGGAAAAGATAAATGCCATACTGGTTACTTGGCTCCACCTCTATCTGTTTCCCTCTCCCTTGGAAGGAGCAGCCAGATCTGTGTATACTCACAGATCACTGTGTATGTTCACACTCACCTTCACTATGTTCTTCACTATATATTTTAGTCATGTACAAGTGTGCAATACTCTAAACAGAGTACTGGGAAGCTAGATGGTGTTCCTAGTGAGAACACACTGTGCAGTCATAGCCATTTTAAAAAAGGCTTATGACAGTCAAGTGATAATTAATTTTCATCAGAATGCTGAGACTTTTCTGCTGCACAAGATCCTTTCTACTGGTTTCAACTTCTTCACTGCCAATTTGGCCAACGGGCTTTTTGAAAAACAGCAAAACAGAAGAGTCAACTTTTTTTTCTAGTAGGAAAACTTAGGTTTTCATTCTTGGATTTCAAATTGCCTGAACTATTTTTACTCAGTAATTTTCAGAGATAAAGCCTGAAAAAATTCAGCCCACAACATAGCTGCTTTGGAGAGCTCTACACAGTGGAAGCTTGTGGTTACATTGAAATCCTTAAAAAACCTGAGTGGCTAAAAAGGGGCACTGCTGCTTTGTTTCCCTGTGTTTATTAAACTATTGCTTACAAGTGCATTGTCTTTTAAAAAAACAGTTTAATTACGTACTTGCAGATGTAGATATCTTAGAATTGATAGAATAGCATACAATGGCCTAATGTTATTCTGAACACAATGAGCCAACATGATACTGTATCCAAAAAATGTGAACTACTCAAATTTGATGTAGTGGCAGTATTCAAGATCATAGAACAAATTTTTATAGCTTTGTTAGGGTTAAGGACATAAAATATCTAGAACATCTGGCTTTATCTTCTGTATATAACAGACTGAACATATTTGCAGATACACAAGTTAATTTGTGTAGATAAAAGCATTTTAATTCTCAAATTAAACTGTGCTGGAGAAGAGGAGAAATAGCCCTTAGATCTACCAATCTGAGCATTGCAAAATTCATTCTGTATAAATTGCACAATTAAGATGTACCGTTAGAAGATACTTGTTTCTCTCTTTGTATCCAAGATGGGGCCCAGTGTAGATTAGCTGATGTGTCAGGTTGGCATCAAATTGGACAATTTTCACTTATATTGGTTTTGATGCTTTTAAAAAAGGCAACTTCTCTTTCCCTTGCCCCTCCACCCCCCCCTTCCCTGAGTCCTTTCATCCCCTTCCTCCTCCCTTAAAAAAAGCAAACCCAAATTCAGTGCTTTTTCCTTAACCCCAGTGCATAAAATGTGACTGTATTCATTGTTTTAATGAAGACCTAAGAGTGTTACAAGAGCCATGCATGGTGCTGATGGCAGCACAGGTAAACAGGTAATACAGGTAATGTAAAAAAGTAAAGGCTCTGCTCTTTTTTGAGGTAATCTGATTCCTGGAAGAAATCAGTAATGGTTGTGCAGAGCCCCGAGGAGAGCAATTTGAAAGTGTCCTGGGAGACTTTTTGCAGCTATCAGAAATTTAGCTCTATGGATGAGAACAGAGAGTCGTATGTCTTCATTTTTTCATGTTTCCATCTTTTCATTTCTTGTTGCCACTTTTATTCTCTTAGAGAGAGGAAAACCAGAGTAGATTGCATTCCTGTGAGACAGCAGCACTAAGGATAACTTACTGATGGATGAATTCTTGTTAAATTCCCCATCATGATCAAGTTAAACAGTAAAAAGAGAGGAATGAAGAGAGTTGGAAACGTTCTTCTCATATTGTAACAGCATGCTTGTGCTGATTTTCCTATCATGTTATGGATGCACAGCATGGATTCATGACAAAACCGTGCTGCTGTTACAGGCAGCAGTAAATGCAAACCTATTTGTAGATTTCATATTGCTTATTCATTTGAAGAACTGTTGTCTTCCATGTTTTCCAGTATACATATTATCTGCTTCATAATATGAATAAAATGAGTTATGTGAAATTAAAGTGCATGAAGGTAGGTGACCAGTTTTAGAGTCAGCTGTAATACCTATCCTCCGTTTCCACTAAGTATCTACCATTTTGATTGCACGTTGCCTAGGCTGTAAGCACATTGGGATGTACATGGTGAGGAAAAGCAGGGAAACAATCATTGGAAGAGCTACTTTGCGTAGTGTGCCCTTTCCTCCTCCTTCCCAAGGAAAACATATCATCTCATAGTCTGCATTACAGCATGATAGTAATCTAAATGGTGTTCGTGCAGCCTCTGAGATGCAGAGGCAGATTTCAGCCGGCTGATCCTCCTTTGTGACTCTTCCGCTTTCCAGTCAGCCCCATCTTCCAGAGCAAGTGGGTACGACTTTGTCACGGCATATAGACTGCTTTGCTGTGAGGTTTTCTGTTTGTATAGAAAATCCCAGTGAAATCTAAAAAGGATAGTTTGTTTCACATTTGTAGAGCTGGTTGTCAATAGCTCCTAGTTCATGAGGAAGCTTGGACTTGTTTATCCACATTTACACATAAATCTAGAAAACTACCATGTTATTTACTGTGTAGCCTTCAGGACTGGCCTAATTTTGAACTTCTGTGTTAATTGCTCCCCTTTTCTGTATCAGAGTAATACCTGGTGTTAAACGTAAAATTATTCTGAAGACAATTAGCTTCCTCAAAATAGTAGTAAAGCATAGTAGTAAGTAATTATAGTAAAATAGTGGAAAATTGCAATCTTTTTTTGATTCCACTTCAGTAACTAAATGGATTCCTAGCAAGTAAATATTTTAAAATTACACCCAAAGTACTTTGTAGTGTTTATGCATTCTTTCATAGGCAGATATTAGGATCTTCTTGTTATAGAATGTAATTTCCCTGTTGTCTGTGTATGTTTCAGTGCTGCTTGAAACATTTGATTTTAAGTCTGGTTTGGTATGATACTGAGTTGAGCCTAATCTTTGGGGAAACATTTATATTTCAGTGTTAGGCAATAGTTGTTAATGTTTATTCATGAAGGGTACATTCCTCAAATAACCTATTTTAGACAAAAATTAAGATGTACTAGCAAAGTTTTGTGAGCAGATGTGGCAATCCCAAGTCATCCTTTTCAGAATCTTTCAACTAAATTTATAAACATGAATGTTCTGTTTAAGAGTAGTTTGCTCTTTACTTATCTGCCTTGTTCTACCTGTTTCAGCTTGGAGAAAACAAGAGTTGGAATGGCCAGAATGTTGGGTTTCCTGAGCCAACAAGTAACAGTAAGTATTGTTTTCTAAATTTATATTTATACTTACTTCTTTGTCTCTGTAGGATTTGGATTATTTGAGACAATTAAAATGGTTTTTGTAAATATTTTAAGGTTTTTGTGTCAATTAGATGAATTAACTCTTGAGTGTCCTGTGTGTGGATGTAGGTATTGAATGAGTGCAGGAACAAGGAGATTTTTATTTACTCACTGAATCATTGAATCCTTCAGGTTGTAAGGGATTTTAGAAGGTTGTCTAAACTGCCTGCTCAGAGCAAGGTCAGTACAGACTTCAGACAAGGTTGCATTTGTCTTTTTTCCAGTTCTCCAAGGATGGAGATTCCATAGCCTCTCTGGGAAGCCTGTTCCAATGCTTAATTATATTCACATTGAATTTTTTTCCTTTCGGCCCAGTCAGAACATCTCCTGTTTGTTTATAAGTATCATCTCCTGTTCTTCTGCTACATACCTCAGTAATGTGCCTGGCTCCATCTTTTTGGCAACCTCTTCTTAGGTATTGGAAGGCCTTGACATGATGTCAAAATATTTGCTAAAGCCAAAGTAAATTACATCCACTGCTCTCCCTTCATTCATAAATCCAGTCGTTTTATCATAAAAGGCAATCAGATTGTTGAGGCTGTTTTATATCCTTGGTAAAATCATGCCGATTGTTCCCAATGGTTTTGTTCTCCTTTGTGCACCCACAAATGGCTTTAAGAGGACTTACTGCTTGATTTTCCCAGAGATTTAAGTGAGGCTGACCAGCCTGCCTTTTTTGATGATGATGATGATGATGCCTTTCTCCAAGTATTGGAGACCTGTCCTGATCTCCATGACTTTTTGAAGGTAGTAGAGTGTCCTCACAACTACTTAAGCCAGGTGACTCAGCATGCTAAGTTACATCCCGTTTGTTCCAATGGACTTCTGTGTGCTGCACATTTCTCAAGACGTCCCTGACTCTGATCAGGTTCCACCACTGGTAGCTTCTCTCTTCCTTGAACCGTGTCTATAGGCACAAAGGCCTGAGAAACCTTGTTGGTGAAGACCAACTTCAGTTTCACTGCAACAGGTAATGAATAGGACAGACCTTTGTGACTTTATAACTAGATTTTTGCTGTTTAGAGTGGTAAAGATAATATAAATAATACTTCTACTTTCCCATGAGCCCTGGAATCTTCTGTAGAAGCATGTTGAGTTTTGAACTTTTTAAGAGTTCCATACATAATCTCCCTCGACTAGGGATTGTACTAGAGACAGACACACACATGAGCTGCCTTCCGTTTCTTGCCTATGTATGTCTGAAGGACATGGTCCTGAAAGCAGGTTTTAAGGGCATTCAGTAGTGGTCCAGTATACATGTGGTCTTCCCAGTCACTAGGCCTGGCGAATAATTTGTGCTTCAACTTATACAAAAGATGGCTAGTATTTAAAGTGTTCTTGGATTCAGCACATGGCATTGTGTTCCCTGAAAGGAAGGATTCTAAGACTTCTAATTAATTGCTTCCTTCCAGCCTTATCATCAATCCCCATCAATGCTTCTAGAAGACTTCTGTTTGCATTGTCAAAATATCTAAGGGCATGGCCTGTGAAACATTTTCAAATGTTAACATCTTCAAATGTTCATGTATTGGAGTTTGGGTCAGCAGAATAAGAACTCTAGCTTTTCTCTCCTATCCTTGCAGTGTCTTGTAGCAAAGATATTTATAGATGACATCGCAACCATCTACTACACCAACAAGAAAAAAAAACAGTCGCTTTCTCAGGCTTCATCTGGCAAGAAAACGTCAGCAGTTCTAGATGTAAATCCAAATCTAGAAGGAGAACACAAAGGCAAACTCACTCAACAGGAGACAAGATCAACAAAAATTATATTTTAAACCTGTGCTGACCAAAGAGCTTATTTTTCACAGATCGACCTGCTCACAGGCCTTTTTGCAGCCACCACAGGCCACAGTACAGAAAGAGGTTTTCTCTCTGGGATGCTTTTCTAATGCACGAAAGACACTTCTAGATGCCTTCATTTCCATTCTTCTGATCTCCAAGTAAATTGGATATTAAAGGATATGTAGCTGTCATGTCAATAAACATAGAGCATTTCTGATAGTGCTGTTCACTGTGCTTAATCGCTTAACTCCTTTTTCAAGGGTTCGAGTCTAGAGGCCACATTAGTAATAATCAGCTGATTAGAGTGTATAATTTTTTATTTCAGAGGGACTGTGCTGTCCTTTTGCAAAATAGGAAGGGTTTGAACCCAAAATGTTATCAACAGGCATGTGTTTTTTTACTGATTTTTTAACTTTTCACCTCATAGAGGGCCTTTTTCTTCTAGGATATTTTCTTTGAAACTTAGAGCTTAACTGTGATTTCCGTATAAAGGCGTAAGAGGAGAATGAATGTGTTGCAGTTATGTAGAGGACAGACCAGTCTTTCTTCACCTTACAGTCTCACCCAGGATTCATGGAAGACCTAGAAATGCATTTTTCTTCTCTAAATGTGTTAATGTGGTATCGCCTCTGGCTGAATGAATTGCTGATAGGTCTTTTTGCGTTTCTGATTGAAACCTCTGTTGGTATTTTGAAACTAAAATGGCCTTTCTGATAGAGTTATGACTCTGCTGTACTGATTGGCACTCTATTAAAGTATATTTTTATATAGAAAACCACTGTCGTAGTTTCCATACTGTAGATCTTTCAACATATAAATATCACACCATTTATTTGTAATGTATAGGAAGGAACCACAGATTCCTGTATAGGAAATGTACAGAATGTTTTTGTATGTTATTTAGGTAACCAGTAAGTTCAGTTGATACCTTCATACTGAATGGCTCTATGAACAGGCCTGGTTTGAAGGACGTGGCTGAGGTTAGGAGATCACTGCATTTGGAGAACATCTACACAGTATCATGTGATATTTCTCACCAGTTTTACATAGATATGATTATTTGTTGGAATACTGTGCTAATATTTAGTACATGTCTACCTATGAGCACTTAGCCTGCTCTGCTTCTGGTAGAATATTATGTGTTAGTTACCTACACAGGGAATGCATGAAAAATCCTGAAGAACTAGTATCAGTAAGAGTTTTACCTGCGCACACCCATTGGTCTTCTTCTAAGCTCCAGAGTCCAAGATAGCTTCGGAGCTTTGTAGTTAAGGAGAACAGAGGAAATTTGAAGTGTCTTCTTTTAAATAAATCGCTTAAATGCATAATTTCTCATGCACTTGTGAAGTGCAGGGGTTTTTCAAGGCAGTTCCAAGCAAGTTCCACTGTTTGAGATAAAAAATGTCACATCCTTTCAGGTACGAATATGCTAGTTTATATTTAAGAACAAGTTGTTGGTAGGTGAGTCTACTTTTGCAGTGTTATCATTACTGTGGAAAGTTTTAAAGAGGGCAAGTGGAGCAACTTCCTCCCTTCTGTATTCTTGCTTATAAGAGAAATGTACAGTTTGCATTTGTTGTTACCCTAATACCTAACTTTCAGTGGTCTTGAAAATCTGATGCTCTGAGATTGCTACATCTACCATTTGGCAGCTCTTACTCAGATTTCCAGTAATTTTATTCCAGGAAAACAATTGTGTCCTGCTAGGACAGCATGTTGTGCATCAGTTTCCTCTTGCAGACAGGTGCTCTTTCTTTGTGTGCCTAATGCACTGTATTTCAATCTGAAACTGTGTGAAATAAAACTGGAATAGTAAAGTGAAGTTGTATACTTCAGTACAACAAAAAGAAAAATCATAACAGTTACATGTGTTAGTACAGTTGAAGAACAGATTTCTTTGTACCCCTACTATGTAGTTTGTTTTTGCTGAGAAATACCCTGCAGTCCCTATCCTCCTATTGCTCAATGCATTTTCAGTGTTCCCTGTTAAATATCCTTGAAAATTAACTTATCCTGTTCCCCTCTATTATGTTACTTTTGCACTGGCAAAGCTTCTTCCCACAGGTTTATTTCTTTACCTTTCCTCTTCATTTCACAATCTTAAAGATGAAACAAGAAGCGGTTGGTTTCTTGCTTTAGCAAGAACATTGAGTGTTTTTTTCCTGATACTTCTTGAAAAGACTTTGAGATACTGTGGGCAGACCACAAGCGTTTGCAGCCCATATAGGAGATGTTTACTGTCAACAGAATGCTCATTTATTTCTCTGGATTTGACTTAAGCAGTTAGCAACAAAAACAAAACACAAAACAATAAATAATCCTAATGCAAAGTGCATTTTCTTGGGAACATATTGTGGTTTTATATTTCTGGATGGGGTAATCATAAACATTATACAGTATGTGTTCTAGGAGAAGCTGTAGATGAGTTATGAAGAACAAAAATATATAAAAATAAAAGGGAAAAGTATCAGTGTTTTATATATTATAATTTTAACAAGGAAAAAATGACCCTAACTGTTTCTATATGTTCCCCACCCTCCATTTTCAACAATATAGTTTTCCTTCATCTATTTCAAGCAATTTTGGGAGTCACAAAGTAAGTATTAAAAAACTAATAGTAAAAAAAAAATACATTCGGAGCAATCCTACCTCTCTGTAAAGGACAGGCTCTTTGTTTTTCTTGCCTAACATTTTATTACTAGGGATTCGTGCATGACTTTGCAGTCTTTGTTCTTCAGAGTACATCTGCTCCTGCTGTTTGTTCACCACCTGAAATCATAATCATTTGCTTGTGACATCACAATTAGTTACTGTGAAGATTATTAGATTGTCACCAACAGATGATTATGATTTCAGATGGTGAATGAGCAGCAGGAGCAGATGATCTCCTAAGGAACAAAGATACTTGATCTCATGCAATTGTTCTCAGTCAAAAAAAAAAAGCAATGAGAAAAAGCAAATAGTTATTCAGAAGATTTTCTTAAATGTGTGATGAGGAAATCTGAACATTTTTCCGTAAATAACATGTGTTTCTGTATTTTTTTAAATCTACTTAAACAGTAGGAGATTAAGAATATAAGAAATATTAAAAAATATGAAAATACATGGTGTTATTGTAATCCCTAACTGTATGGTTACATTCAAATACTTCACTTAGACGTTTCTTTACCAGTTTTTTGGGATAAAATAGATGCAAAATAAATCATGTCTTTATGAAATTTTGCATACTAATACATCTTCACTTCAGAGGAAGCAAAATTTATGTGAACTTTATGGTTCTGGCCCTCACTAGTTTCATAAAGAGGGGTTTTTATACTCTTCTACATGTTTATTTTTCAACAGGGGATTTTGGTGAAGACTTCCAGTAGATAATTTAATACCCCTGTATTTCCATGAACAGTAACAGCCTACAGTTTGGGAATAAAGTTTTTGTTTTGTATTTCAGGCATTTTATATTGGAATTTGTGTGTGTTATATTTTGCTGAAATATGTAGTTCTTTTGCGTGTATTTCAAAGGTGATTTGCAGTGGATTGTATGCATTTTTGCTCACTAAGTGCTGCTGTTTCATTGGACTTCACTTTTGAATTGCTTCCAAATGTACTAAACTTCGTCAATTATAATACACTTTTGCTAGGAGTTAGACTGATACATCAGTAAACATTTGTTGAATTATTTGTCATTTTGAATAGAAACCACAATAACAGGGGTTGACAACACTGCTTATTTGGTAAAGCACAGGCCACAGAACAGTAGTTTTCCACCTGTTTGGTTTGGGATTTTTGTTTTGTTTTGTGGGTTTTTTAGCAAACATACTGTCAGGTGAACATTATACCATCACTGTGTGTTTCAGGAAGCAGTTTCATCAGCTGAGCCACTTGTCTACACTCTGTATGTCTCACAACCTTGACTAGAGTCACTTATAGCAGTCCGTTATGTTTAAATAACACCTTGCCTATGTAGCTGCCAAATGGATGTGCTAATTTTCAACACAAAACCAACAAAAGGATTTATCCTGTCTTCTGGCAAGGGTCTGAGATAACTAGATTTTCTTTCTAACTGAAGACATAGGAATATTAAATTTAGAAGCAGAGGAGATCTGTCCAGTTTTGTTTCTTCCCTGAGTTACTGGAGCTAGGAAATCTCTGCTGTATTTGACATTATTAATAATTAATGTGTTATTTTTCAGTTTCATCTAGCAATAAGAATGAGTAACAATTTATCCAAAATAATACCAAATAAATACAACTTGCTTTTTTTTTTTTTGGAAGTAGTTGAAAAAAACTTCTAAAATACCTAATACTAAAAAACACCTCATATTAACAAAACAGGGAAGGGAGCGTGATTATTTTTATTTTGCTGTTTTGAAAACTAGTGGCAAGATCCAAAATAGCATTTTTGTGGGTGAATGGGATTTGGACACATTTCAGGAGTGTAAGACCACAACTGCAATTGGTCCCACCTTTCCCCATGTTTCCACTTTTGAAATGCTCAGTGAGGTGTTTAAAGTACTGCAAGTTTCACTTCTTCAGATCTGATGCTTTCTTTGCTGAGTTTAGAGTACAATGTGTATTTCTAAAGTACCTAGTGTTTTAAACACATGCCCAGAAAGTTGGGAGACTTAGATTTCATTTCCTTCTTCACCAGAGAGTACTTGTGGGGTGCAGGGTAGTCTGGATAATGACAGCTGGCTTTTGGAAATATGTATCTAATATCATTATGATTTGCAGACAGAAAATAAAAAAAATCAGATGCTGTCAAAATGTAAGAAATCCACAGAGAAGGAGTGATCTAAAGGAATCATGTCTATCTGTTGATTAAAGCACTTGTGAAGGAAGGTGCAAATAGGTATTCTGGTGTTCCCTGGCTGGTTTACAGATATTATATTCTGCAAATATTAGATACAAGTTAAAAAAAAAATATGTTGCAAGCAGCCTGCTGCCTGGTTCTTGAGTAGTATGGATTGTGCATGTGTAAGAAACATGCACTTGGGCTGTGAGGCTTGTGATTTGTGTGTCCTCAGGCTGAGAAGGAACCCAAATCTGCTTTCTGACTGCTTAACCATGAAGTACTGGATATATAAAATATATAAAGAGGGAACAGCCATCATGACATCAGTTAGCCAGCCCTATGGGTAGAGATAATTTCAGAGGAATTACATTTTTCCTTTTCCTGGTCCCCTAAAATCCCTATATGAGTTACATTTGTTCAAGGTTGCTAGTCTGTTCCTTTGAAAAAAACTGCATGTGAAAAAGCAACACAGAGCTCTTTTTGATGTTAACTCTCAAATTCAGATTTAGTAATGTAATTCTGCAAATTGCCTGCATTTGGATTTCTGTCTCAGCCAGGCAAATGGAGCTGTATCACACAATTAACCTCAATACTGTGTTTCCCTAAATACATCCAATTTTCTGGAATCTTTTCTCCTTTTCCTACTCCCTTCCCCCCACCCTGGAACCTACCATGTACCTCACCCTTAGTCCAGGATAATAATGTCCTTGAAGAATTGAATCACTTGAACTGAGGCTTTATTACCATCAGAACCAAGACTTAATTCTCCATTCTTTCCTCCATCCCCTTTCCTTTACATCAAACATATTATCCCTATGACATCCACTCCCCCACCGCTTTCTCCTCCTCTAATTTCATCTTCACTCGTACCTATGCTGTGCTTGTTGATGTCCCCCTTGACCTTCTTAGCTTCAGCAACCTCTCTGTCCTTGTCTAGTAAACTTGCTCATTCTTTCATCTCTTCTACGTGTGGGTCATGCCTTTGTTTTCATCATCACCATTCTCGTTCCCCTCTTAATCTGTTAATGAATAGTCTTGCCTGCACAGGTCACCTGCAGTTGCACTTAGGCACTCTCCTAATTGCTTTATCCCCTCAAAAATCACTTTCGTCCAGCTTTTACAAGCACCTTGATCTGCCAGCTCACTTGCTTGATTTGCTTCTGCTCCAAATTTGCTGATCCTCTTTCCTAATAAGAATACTGTCCTTTCTTCTGCGTTTAGATTGGTTCTTTTCAGAATCTGCTTCATCCTAATGTTACATTATCTGGTACACCAGTATATTGTTGGAAACTTATGATGGAGAAATTATCATGTAAAAATAATGGTGTAGGCGTTTCGTCTGTCTATTGGAATATTTCATTAGAATATCCTGTAGAAATTCGTCACTGCAAACACTTTTATTTTTACTAAAATCTTATGTTCCCAAGCAGGAGTAAAGCCGTGGGAGATTTCAAAGGACTTTACTCACATGAGTTGAACACCAAATCTTACAGAAATATATACAATTTAAGTCTCCTGTGATACTGCAATTTCCTTTTTAGCTGTGCAGAAAATGTTCCAGTGAAATTAAGGATATCGGGACCTGACTTCATGAAGAACTAAATAGTATTTACTTCAGTGTCGTGGTTATCTTAAGGTTAAATAAACTAGTATTTTAATGAGTGACATTATATAACACCAGTTTGTTTAAGGTCATGTAGACGAGGTCTTTTGATTGAAGGACATTGTGTAATGACAAAATATTTTTTCATGTCTGAATATTGCAGTAGCTGGTGACTTAGAAATACCACAGATAGCTGTGTTAAGTAGGTAATGATTGCGTCTTGGTATTCCAAGCCAAGATTGTGTGTAGACTATTACTGAGAACATAATGGCTATACTGTTTGCCTGTTCAGTTATTTCACTGACGTTACTGAGTTCCTGCTGAGGTAATAACAAAATTTGAAAATATTCTAGTATATAAATAGTCTTTTAAAGTGAGTGGAGTGTAGAATGATAATTTCTTTTTATGATAACGTTTACATTTTTCAGTCTTGTTATCGAAATAGTTTCTTTTTTTTGCTCCCAGTGGATTTGTAATGGGCTGTATTCTAGGGCATGTTGAGAACCTGCCAGTTCTGTGGAGGAAGTATTGCATTTGAAAGTCCTCCATGCCTCTTAAGGTTTTGTCCATTTTAAGTCACATGACAGTGAAGTCAGGATTAGATCTGGGTCTAACTCTTCCTGGTTAATGCCTTACTAAAGATTTTGCCATGTACTTTAAGCAGCACAATATAAGAAGGCTCTGTTCAATGTGAATACAGGTAGCATAATCTGAAAGAAAGCTTTTTGATGGTTACCTATCAAGTGTTTTATTCTGTTCTGAAAATACTGATTATCTCTTTATGAACAATCTTTTCTTCATCCTGTGATGGGTTATTTCAAACATCAGGGTGTTAAACTTAATTTATGAGCATGTCATATGCATAAGTATACGATGGTTTACTTTGCATCGTTACACAAGACAGGAAAGCAGTGCTTGATGCTGGTGCCCCACATCACCACTGGCTGTGGTGCAGGGAAGAGCATGTCCTCTTCAGCAGTGTCAGGGGAGGTCATACATCAGCTGACGCTGCTTCTGATGCACTAACAAGTATAGCTTTCCTGTCAGACAGGTGAGAGCCTAGGGAGAAAATTGTAGTTCTCAGAGAAAGAATAAAGTTGTGGTTTAGGCCAAGTGTGCTGAGTATCCATAAACACGAAAAGTCAATGAGTGACCTCGAACCAGGAAAAGTCATTGAGTGAAGACAGAAGAGTATCCCTACAGTGTTGATCAAGTAGAAAAGAGAGAACATTAGCACATGCATGCAGATTGACAATACAACCTGATTCTGTAGGTGAAATATCAGCTTTTCATGTTTTCTGATCTTCCTGACAGAAATAGAAGATTGAAAATGGGACACTAGTTGTACTGGTGTAGACACTAATGCCTGTGAGTGTGTAGGCAACACTGTCATCACTCTGAACTTTTCTTAACTTAGTAGCCCACTGCTGTGGGGTAACTTGTCACTGTCCCTGTATCAGCAAATTCCATTTTTGCAGAGTCTTACTACATTGAGGCTCATTTGGTGATATTGTCAGTTGTTTTCCTTCCTCAGCCCATTCCCCATGCAGAAAGTTCCTCCACTGACTAGTTTTATTTTCCATGAACTCTAGAAGGTCCAGGCAGTGGGGGACCCTTCTGTAGAAAGGTCCTCCTGTCTTCCCAGCCGAGGGGACCCTACGGAGAAGAGGTTAGGCATAAAAATAACACCACTCCAACAGATCTTTTGGAGAATGCCTTTACTACTGCTGCTACGAAAAGAAGTGGAATCAAAGCACCGAGGTTACGCTTCAAGGGGAAGGCTTATGAAGGACAGTTGGGCAATTTTGTATCTTAATTGTACATTTGCCTTGGATTCTAAACTGTTTTGCAGTTGTCTAGTACATGAGAGAAAGTAGACAACGGAAGTTTGAGAAATTTAGGTAAGAGAGGTCTTTGGTGTGGAGTTTTCGGAGACTTCAGAAGATTGTGAGAGACTGCTAGCAATTACTGCCAAAGATGAATAAGACATGTTTTTCGAGTGTTAGTGATTACATTGCATAGCTAGCCTGCATATTTTTGTAGCACGTTTGCCCACAGGTTTAAATAATATAAATGGAAATTATTTTAACATGTTTCTGAATGTACCTCTAAGTCAATGTCGAGCAGAAAGTGCAATGTTGTTGGTCTAAATGGCAGTGTTACAGATCCTGTGACACCTAATAACTATGATACTACCTTTGGAATATGGTGAAGTTAGTATGAAATAAATATTTAGTGGACATAAAATTCCAAATTTGTTTTAGCTGAAAAACTAACAAAAATATGAAAATATTCACCTAGAGATGTTCTCTGAAATGCATAAAGTTATTAGAGGATAGTATTTCTTTCTCCCATGTCTTCTATTAAAGTGCTTGTTTGAAGACTAATTAAGGTAATTTCTGAAGAGTTCTTTTATTCTTACACTTATTCCTCTGTTGATGTCATACTCCTTGTCTTGTGATACCATCTTTACTACTGGAACAAAACTGTTAAGTATGTATACTCTTCTACAACAGTGAGGAATGATATTTTTAAAATCCTCAATAATATAGTAAAAATAGGTAATGAATTACAATTAACATATGCTTGATAGAAGTTTTCAACGACATCAAGTTTTTATTGGCTTTTTAAAACAAGTTGTAAGAAGCTTCGTGAAACATAGGCCCTGAATATAAAAAATTAATGGCTTGCAACTATATTAATGTAAAGTCTAGAATATTACATTACTTTGTTTTCAGAGGTAATCGATGATGGTAATATAATATCTGCCTCTCAGAGGCAATGTATGATTTAAATTAATTATTGCATATAAAGCACTTTGAAGTCTTTAGCAGCAAGGTGTTGCATAACTGTAAAAGTACTATTATTAATTTAACATCACCATTAGAGTAAAGTCAGTACCTTAGGAGCATTTGCTATACTCTGCTCAATACCTTTTTATTCATCATATGCTGCATATTAGTTATTTTAACATTTAGAAAGCTTAGTAATCTGGAAGTATTCCAAACCATTGTTCCAGACAGCACTTAGATATTTGGGTGGATCATGTAAAAACAGTGAAATGGCTGAGAAAGCATGTAAAATGTTTGTTTTAAGTAGTATTACATCAATGGAACAGACATCTGCAGCACTGGACTCGCTTTTAAACTTCTTTAAACCTTTTTTAAGTTAACATTGTACTATGTTTTTATAAAGTTGGTTTGGGGGAGCTATTATCATATTAGTTCTAAATAAGTATACAATTTTACCTTTTGTTCAGTTTTCATTTCTGTATCTCAGATATTTGTAGGAAATGAGTTTTACAGTAGGCAGGTCTTAGGGGGTGGTGAACACCTGCCACTAAATATTATTGTTGCTGTTTGGCTTTGTACCTAACATCAACTATCAATATCTATATTATCTATTTTAATTCTCATTTATGTTATCTCTTGTATAAGACAATTTAAAAATAGGAACAGTGATAGTCTTGGAGGTTATAGCCTCAGAAGAAGGGTATAAAATCACTCTATTATACAGTGATTATGCGCTATAAAATAATGCTGCGTGTTTACACAGTTGTTGTTATCTATAAGATTATATTCTAAATTGTCCCAAATACAGAAAAAGAAATCATAGGGACCCCATCCTCCATCTTTGCCAGTAGCATTTCTTGAATTTGTGCTTAGCTCTAGAGTTCAGCTCAGGGTCCACTGGCTTTGGAACCAATTGTGAGACTGGGTAAGACACCTTTAAAGTTAAAGTTCAGGGTGCAGCCAGGCTCCCCAGCCCCATGAAGGTAGGTGGGGAGAGCAATCGGGTGAATAACAGATACATCTTTGTGAATAGTGTAAGCTTTCTGAAAGCAATATTAATTTAAAAGCCGAATGTGTAAATCAATTAAAAGATTCACCTGTAAGCAGTTTGCTGAGTCAGCAGTGAGGAAGTTCAATTTTCACCATGTAGTTGAAATGAGGGTATTAATTACTGGTGATATTTTTTGAGTCTTCTTGTGCTAGTCATTTTATTTTAAAATAGTACTTGCACTACTGGGATTAGAGGAATCCTTTCTAGGTAACTGGAAATTAATTTTCATCTCTTCATTAATTTATTCTCCATTCTGAGATTAATTTCATATGTACTGCAAATGAATTAAGCATTGAACTCTTTGATTTCTCTTGGGATTACTAAATCAGTTAACAAACAGGTTTATCATCCCTGGAATGAAATGCCGTATGGCTCAGGTTCACCCATGTTATTTTCAGATATATGCTAGAAGATTCAAGTATGCTATTAATATGAAATTACACATTTCAAGCTCATTTTTCAATTTATTAATAATAAGAAAGAGGTTTTCCTTTTCTATCGGCAAACTGGGTACTCATATTTCCAACAAATGCTTCATTGTGTATGAAAACTAACAAACTTCAGACTTAATTCTGCACATTTCCATGTACAGAAGTATCAGCAAAAGTGATCAAGTATGTACTTCTGTTTCCAAGCAGGTTTAGGATTAAGATGTTTTCTATAAATATATTGAAAGTTTTGAAAAGTAGACAAGTTATCCCTAATTTACATGTCACTGGAAATATTTACAAGTAATTCACATAAATAGATTTATATCTTTTTAATGTTTATCCTAACTCCTCTTGATATTAATGATGACACATACGTGCTTTCCTTGTTCAGTATAAATGTTGTCCAAGGCAAGTAGCTGTTTGCAAACTATAGGATGCCATATGTGCAGCTAAATAGATAAATAAATACATTCCTCTCCATTGAAGAGCAGTCAGTCGCAGAAGAGTCATTAGCACAGTAACCATGTGACTGCAGGGCAATTTAAGGTTATTTAAGCACAGGCTGCCATTGTAATTCATCAAAAACTTTAAGCCAGCACTTGAGGCAGTGCTGCTACTGCAAGAAGCTGTCCTGCCCTTCTTCTGCCTCCAGCAGCTCCTTCTCAGGAGCATCACTGCATGATCCTGGAGGTGCTGGTGCTGGCACAAGCAATAGAGCAGCTGGAGGGTACAAACAGCAGCTGTAGGTAGGAGAGAAAAGAACTACTGCTGGTGGTGACAGTGCTGACATGGGCTAGTTGAAATTATTTGTGAAATAACCACCTGAATTATTTTATCAGGTAGGAGTCAGAGGACTGTAGTGAAATAATGATAGTGCAATAACGATTGTGCTACTATTTTGAGGTAGCAGCTGTTCCTGGTGGTGTGTAGATCTCCGAAACTTACTTGTTCGTGTTGTGTATTCTGTGCCAGCCACAGGTTTGTACCCACTTAAAAAGAGTGGGGGAAGAGAAGCACTTCAGATCTGCATCATTTCTAAATAAATTATACAGTTTCATTTACAGTTACAGTGGAAAGAAGATACTGCTTCTAAATCCTTACTTTGTTTTCCACTGCAAAATATGTTAATGAAAATTGTCTACACGTCAAACACATTCTAGAGTAATGAGAATGATCTTTGTTTTTATTTTCAGCACCAAAGGGAATACTCCATCTCTCTCCTGATGTTTATCAAGAGATGGAAGCAAGCCGCAACAAATCAGCCCCTGGTACCACTGTAAGCTATTTGTCGTCCAAAGAAATGAGCCAGACTTCTAGCTCTTTCTTCAGCATATCTCCTACAACAAATAGCACAGCTACAATTGCCAGGGAACTTCTCATGAATGGAACGTCCCCAACTGCCGAAGCCATAGGTCTAAAAGGAATATCTCCTGCTTCCCCCTGTTCTGCAGTGCAGCCTTCAAAACAGCTGGAGTATTTGGCAAGGATTCAAGGCTTTCAGGTATGGGAGGGGGAAAATGAAGCTCTTCAGCCAGAATCATAGCATTGCCATCAAGGTTTCACTCTTGCCTTCTTGAATGTGGGCATGCATGTAACTTATCTTGTAAAATTAGCTGGTGTCCAAGGCAGTTTCTGGGTCCAGGAGATACAACCCTGCACCAATATACATGTCCCTCCTCTTTTTTGTTCCTTCCTTCCATTCACCTTACTGCAGGCCATCTTCCTCTCCTTTGTTTATTCTCCTTAAATAATTACAGGCTTAAATTATGCTTTTTACTTGCACTTCTTTGAGAGTCTTCACCTCTTATCATTAGAAGCTTTACATACTGCTCTGACGTTGGTTCCTCTCTTTGACTCTGATCCAGAAGGTACTGACACACGACCTTAACTTTGCATTTGTCTTCTGGGCCGGGTCGTTAAAGCTGTTACTCTGCTTCCCACCCTGTACCTCTTAGTTGTAACCTGTAGAACAATGTTTTGAGCAGAAGGTGCAGCCTAGGAGCAGACCTGGTGTCAGAGCAATGTAGAATGTTTTTGACATCACAGTCAATGCTAGAGAGTTTACGATGAACCGCGCTGGGTCAGCACATGAGTCCTTCAGCACTGGTAACCTGTATCCAGCAATGGCAAATACCCTACATTTCATAGGACAGTGGCAGCCTCTGTAGCACATCCAGTCATTTCTGCAGTGTGGAAGATGGGAAAAGGAAGCCTCTTCCTGATCACCAATTCATGCAAAATTACACATGCATATGGATAGTAGCTCTTTTTACTCTGTTGCACCATCGGAGGATAGGACCAGCTATGTAGAAATACTCCTTTTCCTGTCATAGGTTTTTGGTTGGTTTTTTCTTTTTCCTTTTCAGTTGTGAATTTGTTTCATTTGAAAAGTTGGTTTCGTATATTCTAGCATATGTAATCTGATCATGTAACCAAATTCTGCAAATGGGAGGTTTCTGTTAGAATTTTTGCATGCCTGATAATGACTTTTTTTCATCAAAGCCCATGTAATTTACAAAGTATTCAGTTGTTGGAAGTGATTTAAAAGAGGCTGCTAGAATTCGAGAAATAGTGTCAGATGTTCTGTTGGCATAAGCAGCATAGTTAAATTACATTTGCGTACATCAGATATCACCAGTTGTGGATTTGACCTAATGCTGTTTCTGTCTACAATGTACATTCTGCTTTCTTTTGGTCCTCATTTTTAAAATGTCATTTTTGATTCGTTAGTTTGAATGTCTCTTAATGCAAGAAATGGTAAAAGCCTAATCCTCACCGTAGTAGAGTTAAGCTGCTAATAGGAATTCAGTTTTCCTGAGTTCCATTTGTTACCTGCCTGCAGTAGAAACAGATGAATTCTGATGAAAAGAAATTCAATCTGTGAAGTTTTCACTGCTCGCTTTCACATCTTGTCAGACTGCTTGTGTCTACTACTAACACTTTATTTTCATAGAACCGATGCACAATTTATGTTACTGTTTTGATTCTTACTTGCCTCCAGTATGTGGTTACTGTAAAATGATTAGTTGTGTTTGTCCTGGTTTTTTTCTTGCTTTGATTCTAGATGCTTATGT
Organism: Ibycter americanus; assembly: GCA_035590275.1. Classification (NCBI taxonomy): domain Eukaryota; kingdom Metazoa; phylum Chordata; class Aves; order Falconiformes; family Falconidae; genus Ibycter; species Ibycter americanus. The sequence continues at coordinate 38,926,451 of JAVJGI010000040.1, forward strand.
AGAACTTGTTTTTAAAGGGTCTTACCTTGAGCCAAAACATATAATCCGTTTCATCCGTAAACTAGACTACTACTTTTTACTTGGCCCTGATACAAACCAAGGAGTTTGGTAGAGAATCTCTATTATTAACACCTATCCACTGTGTATGTAACCGATGGTTTTACATCATCCTAGCATGCTTTTTAACACCTCGCTTGAATAAGCCTGGTATTGATGTGAAACTCTGCCACTGCTGGGTGGCTGAGCTGAGGTGGAGCAGTAAACAGAATCTCTGTGGGAAATGGCTCGGTGGCCTGTCAGGTGCATATTGCAGGTCTCTTCACCATTTCAGCCTAGAAAGCTCTTTGTGTTTTAAGAGTTTAAAAGCAGATTTCTTTACAGGTTAACTTTCTCAGGCATATTTACTAAGTAGAAAACTACTGCATTTGCAAACAGCTAGCTTGTTTCATGTTTCCTGAATGACCCAAAATGATTTTTAAACTGTTAGCATGTATTTGTATTCTGGTCCGGATAATAACCATAGTTTTGTCTTTCATTGAAGAACATATACATTCTGTTATGTTACAATGTATTTTTGAATTTTTAAAAAAATCAATAAATACTCATATGATGTTTCATTTGTAAACGTAAAAAATGTTATTTGCTTATTTGAATGGTTTTTTTGAACTTCTTTAGCTGCAGGGGGACACGTCTTTAAAGTGTGGTTATTTAATTTAAATTCTTCTTAACTGTTTGTGTATGATCTCAGCCATGTTCTATTGTAAGCCCTTAATATTAAGAGTTATTGGGACCAATGTATGGAAAAGTACTAAAAAATTACATTTTTATGCTTTATGGCTTATTATTCTAAAGATATTTGTAATCGACAAGCAGCAGCTCAGTGTCACTGAAAAACAGGTGTTTAGCTTGGATACTTTCAAGGCTTAGGCTTCAAATTACGAGTGATGATTAAACACAAATACTTTAAGCAAGCCTTTACAAACTCTGAATAAAGCATTTTTAGTGCTTGCTTCATATTTATGAATACGATCTACCAGTTAATTGCTTTGCAGACTTTGCCCGGAGATTGTTTAAAGGAAAATTCAGCTTTGGTAAAATTGTTATTTTTAAGTGATTATGTGGTATTTTGACCATTGTTTTGTAACTAGATTAGGAAAGTTACAGTTATTTTTACTGACCATTGAAGTGCAGTAAATTATTCAGAGAGTTTGTTTAAATGGAAACATTTCGAGAAGCTGTTTACACATGAATAATTTGAGCCTCCAGTTTTTACAGAGGCAAAACACAAGTTGCAGGTAGTCCAGCCGGGAATTCCCCTGGGAGTTTCCGTGAAGCAAAGATCATAAAAATTAAAAAGCCATGATTGAGTGCCTACAGTCAGTCCCGGTAGGTGGCTCCAGCCATACTTGGCTCACTGCGTTGGCAGGACTCAGAGATCTTAACTTTTTCTCCGTAGTGGCTACATAATAAAACTCACACAGGATTTAGTTTCTCTGTGATGTGTTCCTTTGATTGCAGTGTTTACACAATTCATATTCCCCCCTCCCCCTCCCGCATTTGTTTAGTGGTTAACTGTTCCATTTTTTACATTGATGGATTTAAATGTTTTATTGTCGGGCGTTTCTAAATGTTTCTCATTTCCCCAACCGGTAGCAAAGGCACATGTTTCTGAGAGACCGCACACACAGGAGGAGTCCTGCTGGATGCTCTAGAGTCAGGTTTACTCGTGGCACACACATCTCAGTGCGTGGTTTCGAACTGTCGGCAGAGGTGGCCTAAACTGAATTTCCATGGTTGTTTTAGGGTTGACACTGAGCTCAAACCTTTCCCTACAGTGGCTTTAAACAAAAAAACCACTCATTTTGCTTTGTTGGAGGTTGGGTTTGGAAATTAGTCTAGGAGTGCTTGGAGCTCGGACTAAGATACGCATGTAAGGAAAATTTCAGGGAAATTCAACCCTTGGTGAATTCCAAGGAAACAACTGTAGTTTTGGTCCGGTCTGTATGTAACTGCAAATTTCTTGGAGCAGGTCAAATTCTGAAAAGCACCTAAATACCATGTTCAAAATTGACACACGCACCGTGGATGCTAATAGCAAGTCATTTAAAGCTGTAAAATCATGTAAAAACGTAGATGTTTCTTGGGATTTTCATAAACACCTATGCGGATGAGGTACCTGACTTGCCGTTCACTTGTAAGCCTGGGCACCCTGCGTGGTGTTTAGCAAATCCGAGCTATTGCCCCACACTGTGAACTCATTGCCTGAAGTCAGTCACACCTCTGAGACGCCTGCCTGGTGCCGTGTTGCCTGGTGCAGACACATCCTCACGTGCTGTGGGTTGTCATTCGGCTGTGATTGATAACGGTACTTTCCTTCGTGTCTGCTCGTTGCTTCTGTTGAAGGAAATAGTCACTGACAGAAAGAGTAAAAAGTGGCAAGTCTGGCTTCTTCGGACTTGGCGTAGTGTGTGAAGCAGCCATCAGTTGTAGCTCAGGCTGTGCTGTGACCATTTGTTGGTCTCTCTCGGATTTAGCTGTGGCTGCTGACGAGCGCAGCGCCATGGGGCTGGCGCCTGGCTTCCCAAGGAAAGGGTGGTGGGTGACCTTCGCATCTGTCCTGCCTGAATTTGGGAAGGTTTGTGAATCCCCACCCTGTTTTTACCCGAGATCTCTTTCTCTTTGACCAATATTAAATTTGCTGTCAGAACTTGTTGACAGTCTTCATGATGGTTAAATAGTTCCTGCTCTTTTTAATAATGAAGAGTTTGGGCCTGGAAACTCTTCTTCTCAAGCAAATCAGGACACAGTCATGAAAATCAGATTTGAGTTCAGTGGGAATTTTTAATACAAAAGGAATGAATGAGGGATTCAGGGTTCAGCCTGAAGGAAATAATTGGTATATAAATTATCCTCATCACATCAGAACTTTCAAATCTTGAAATTTGATGCAATTGCCTTAATCTTCCTTCATTAACATTTTGTGCCCAAGTATGCCGACTCATTGATGATGGCTGAAATAACAATTTCAATTCAAAAGTTCTTTTCCAAAGCAGGTCACAATTAAGAAATGTTGTTTACTTAGTTAAATTAAAATTCATTGGACTTCCCAAGTTTCCTTGGTCTTTGCCAGCACACCAGCATCTTTTTTACGATCTTCAGTATAACTTAGGACTGGAAAACTAAGGCCAGATTGTTTACTTGTACAAGTAGTTGTATCTCTGAAGGCAACAGATTGACACACCATTTGTGGATCTGGGCATCAGGACTGCACTTCAATTTTCCGTAAACTTGTCACATTCACAAAAAAGGCCATGATAAATATGAACGCTACATTAAGACATTTAGCAGTGTCTTGAGCTGTTGAAGAACATGAATCTCTGAATTAGCTTTGAAAATTGCAAGAATTTATTGGTACAGATTGCAAGGTTAGGGAGAAAAATGGGCAGGAAAAAAACTCCCAAGCATTCCCCATTGACTTCAGATTCAAATAGCTGCAGTAAAGGGAATGATGAGTGTGTTGTTTTTTTTTTTATTGTTCCGGTGAGTAGCAGTAAGGTGAAATCATTCTGAGAAATGCTCAGTATCGTGTCTTGTTCTAAGCAGAATCTCCCTGCTGAGGAGGCCAGTGGGAAGGAATTAAAACAGACTAACAAGGATGCTGTGGTGGAGGTGACAGCTTCAATAGAGGGCTTTGAAGTGGCACATTAAAATGAAGCTTCTGTGATTGTGTAGAATATCAGTGGGCATTTCCTGTCTCTGGGTCTCTGAAGGGCTATAGACTACCTTTCCATCCCCAATGTCCCGTCTCAGTTTTTACAACAGATGATCTTCTCATTGTTTTCATTTCCATTCCTCTTTCAGGATAGAAAGCAGCAACTTCTCTTTGCTTCTTTCAGCCTTTCTGGTGGCTCACTGCTTTGTGTAAAGTGGCCCCCCACTATGTCGTTCACCTTCAGTCTTCCTCAGCGGTTACCTACTGAGGCTACAGTACAAAAGTTTTAGTTAGAAGTGTAACTGTTTTGTGGTGGGTGATTGTGTTCAAGTGGTCATTTATTTAGGGGTGAAATGGAGCTGAGCTGTGGTAAACTGAACAAAACCCAAACCATCTCTTGTGAGTCATGAACGGCTGATGTGATTTTCTTCAGATTCCCCCGAATCACTTTTGAGGGGGGAAAAACCCCCACAAGTAAAATTTTACTGTGTTTTGGAGGGAAGGGTTCTACGCACTGAATCTATTATAATGAATGTAATTGTAATTATAGTTAGTTGTCAGAGTGCATTTTCAAAGTTCCCTGCAGATGAATTAATCAAAAGGTATGTTTTAGCAAGTTTACAGCTAAAGCCAATGAGGGAGGGTGTAGCAAGTGCTAAAAACTAGAACGTAAACCAAGATGATACTGTTCTGTCCTTGAATGTGTCAGCTGCAGAAAGGTTTGTGGCCACTGAGAGCTTGGGACTGGAATTCCAGCAAATGGGCTAGTTCTGAGGTGTACAGAAGTCTCATCAGTCATTCAAATTAGAAAACCCGAACAAAAAGGAAGCTTTTGAAATTACAACATCGGCTTCCTGGCATCATTAATATAAAACAGATTTGAAGGCTGTGTCAGCAAACTGTTTCTATATAAATGTTTCTTTGAAGAAGATCTTATCTCCAAAAATCTGGAAAAGTATGATACTAAAAAATTAAGATGTTTGTAGAATTATGTTAGAGAATACTTTTGAAATAGGGCTGTTAAAGCAAATATTGCTTCATCCACATTTGGGATCAACCCCCCCTATAATTTTATGTATATAGCTGTGCATCTAGCCTCTCCCTCAAGCCATTGGAGACTTCATTCCCAGCAGGACTGACCAGACTGCAAATATTAGTGAAATTGTTCTGAAATAGTAGTGTACAGTCAGGCCCAGAGGAAACTATGATGATTCACCATAATGTTAACACTCAAAGGGCAGTGGGAATTAATGACATATTTAAAAATAAGTACCCAAGAAACCCATTGAAGTAGCTGGAGAGTGACTGTGCTGCCATCTATTACCAACACCTACTTCTGCAAAACAAGCTGTGGAATCGGGCTTTTGGTTCCTGTCCCGGTGGTTTGAGTCTTAGTCAAGTGTACTAGTGCTGTACCATTGGTCAGATTGGTTTCTGTGGAATCATGTGTGGAATGATGTTGTGCTGTGTCATCACTGAAGGTATTGAAACCTGACCGTTTGCAAAACGGTATCATCTTCCTGTGTGTTTGTACTATGCCATGCTCAATGGCCAGTACAATAATCTCAACACCAATGGTTTTCTTCTTACCCACAGGGAGTAGAAGCACCTTTAGAAATAGCTGTCAGAGTCCTTGTTATCTCAGTTTCACTCTCTTCTTGATACTTTTGTTTTTTCTAATGTGAAGTTTGCACTTTCACCAAATACCAAAGTATTGCCTGATGTTCAAATTACTATAGACTTCTGTTGTGGATTAACCCCGGTGGGCAGCTTAAGCCTCGCACAGCCGCTCCCTCCCTCCTTCCCACTGGGATGAGGGAAAGAATCAGAAGGGCATGAGTGAGAAAACTCATGGGTTGAGATAAAGACAAAAGCTGTGTGTGCAAGCAAAGCAAAATAAGGGATTCATTCCTGCTTCCCATCAGCAGGCAGGTGTTCAGCCATCTCCAGGAAAGCAGGGCTCCATCACGCGTAACAGTTACTTGGGAACACAGGTGCTGTAATGCCGAATATCCCCCCTTCCTCCTTCTTTCCCCAGCTTTTATTGCCAAGCAGGATGTCATAGGTGTGGGATGTACCTTTGGTCAGTTGGGGTCAGCTGTCTCAGCTGTGTCTCCCTCCCAGCTTCTTGCCTGTCCCCAGCCTGCTCGCTGGTGGGGCAGTGTGAGAAGCAGAAAAGGCCTTGACGCTGTGCAAGCACTGTTCAGCAATGGCTAAAACATCGGTGTGTTATCAACACTGTTTTGGTCACAAATCTAAAACTTAGCACTGTACAAACTCTGTGAAGAAAATTAGCTCCATCCCAGCCAAAACCACTATAATCTCTACCCCTTCTTCCGTACCATCTACATCATGCTCAGGTCCCATGCTACCCAATAGATCCTCATTAACCAATCCCTGCTTCCCATCCTTTGATATATGTGCAGATATCATACCCTTAGTCTATGGGCCACCCCTTTAAAAAGTCTGCAAAATGTCCACTGAGTCCATTTAGTCCACGTTTACTCCATCTGTTATGGTAAATAGTCAGGACAGGAGTGGTATGTTGTTACTGGGCACCAAAGTCAGCTCAGGTTGGGTCACTGCTGCACTTTCACATGCTCTTGTGAGGCTTGTCCTCTGTGGGTTCAGCTGGTACCTGCTATACTTCCTGTAACATGCAACAAAAATTCTGGGTTACAATTTAAAAGTATATACTTTACAGTCTTCACCCCTTGTCCCTTTGGACTAGGCCATAGGGTTTAACATTGCAGTGAACTCTTACCCTTGCCTCTTCTCCCAGCATGGGCTTATCCCCAGACCCACAGTCAGGGCGCATATGCTCCAGTGTGGGCTTGTCCACAGGCTACTATCCCTTAGGGATGTGGATGTACCTGCTCCAGCATGGCCTTACCCATAGGCTGCGGTCCCTTCAAGGGAGTACCTGCTCTGGCATGGACTGCTTCATGGCCACGTATACTTCTGGATGTGCCTGCTCCAGCATGTGCTTACCCATGTTTACAGTGGTCTTGAGTTCCAGCCTGCCCAGTACAGCAGCACAGGAACAGCAGCAGTGCCCTGGCCACCTGCCAGCCCATTGCTGTTATCGGTGTGTTCCCAGGCACAGCAGAACAGGAGGATAAGGGAGAAGGGAGGACAGGAAACAGCAGGAGCGAAAACCAGCCACTAACAAGCACTAGACCCTAATCTACAGTGAAGCCAGCCAGCCCTGTGGCAAGCACAGGAGCCTGCCAATTAGTAGCTAAACAGCCAGATATTTGGTCTAGCATACTCTGATCAAATCTGTTGTTATTTCAAACCCCTCATGCCCCACATTGGATACCAAAAGGGACTGATACGGGTGAACCCCGGGGGCGGCTCAGCCCCATGCAGCGGCTCACTCATTCCCTTCCAGTGGCATGGGGGAGAGAAGCAGAAGGGTAAAAGTAAGAAAGATCGTGGGTTCAGATAAAGGCAGTTTAATAGGTAAAGCAAAGCTGTGTGCACAAGCAAAGCAAAATAAGGGATTCATTCACCACTTCCCACTGGCAGGCAGGTGTTCAGCCATTTCCTGAGAGCAGGGCTCCATCATGCATAACGGTTCTTTGGGAAGACAAACTCTGTAACTCCAAACCTCCCCCTTTCCTCCTTCTTCCCCCAGCTATGTATGTTGAACATGACTTCACATGGTATGGGATACGCTTTTGGTCAGCTGGGGACACCTGTCCCGGCTGTGTCCCCTCCGAACTCCGTGTGCACCCCCAGCCTGCTCGCTGGTGGGGGGGTGAGAGGCAGAAAAGGCCCTGGCCCTGTGTAAGTGCTGCTCAGCAACAGCTAAAACCCATTTATTTAAGACAACTACTATTTTTGTTGTCTTAACAGGGAAAGAAGTTTTCTCCAAGGAAAGGCAGCAGATCAGTCAGGATTTTATGGATACTTTTAGTGGCATCTCTGATGTACACAACACCAGGCTACCTGTTAATTGAGAGCCGTTACCTGGCTCTCAGAAACTTGCAGGTATCCTGCTACAATGAAAATCAAGCTGACACCGAATGGCTGTTATGTGGGAAAGGGCTTCAAGGTCTCCAAATCCTAATTTATATATGACTAGCCAAAAGTAAGAAAACATGTTGCGAATGTGAAATAGAGGGAGAGATAAAACAGAACAAGCTGATAGCAAAGATTGTTCTTGAGAGAGCGTGCTGCATGTAAAGATCTAAGCACCTGGACTTCATTGCATTCTGGTTTATAGGGCTTTTTTAATCAACTGACTTCAGAGGGAAGGTAGACAGTACCACAGTTGATGGCAGTGGCGCGGGGTAGATCTACAAGAAGTGGTTTTATTAGTTTCCATTTATTTCAGAAATGTTTCTGTGGACTGTAGACCATCTAGCCCACATAATCCTATTTTTGACCTCAAAGGAAGTCAAAATAGTGGTAGTCATTCTGCAAAAAAAATAGCCATAAGAATCATTCTCATATCAGTTTCCATAAGGAAAGGTAAGCAAATTTGGAAACCTAGCATATTACTTCACAGAGACTACTGCAGGAGGTAATATTTGTTGCAGGAAGAATGTTTCTGCATTAATTCAAGAATATGCAGAATTAGAAAAATAAATGCAAATCTAGCTACAAGGGGCAGTAAATTTTCAAACACGAGGTCTCCAACTCCCTGGCTTCTAGCCAGAAATCTGTCCAAACTAGCTTTCTTCTATTCTGGCCATTGTTACCTCTCTCCCTTTTACAAGGAAGAAAGCCCTTTATTCAAGTTTTGCTGAAGTTTTGCTCTTCTGGCCTCCAGAAACAGCCAGGTGCTTCTTTTTTTGTTTCAGTTTCTAAAAGGAAAGAAGGTAAACGGAGAATAACTGGCTAATGGCGTTGTGTGAGTCCCCAGGTGTGGTGTGGTTGTCACCTTGGTAACATTTTAGCTTTTCTCCTCGGCATCGTGCAAATAACAATTTGAAATCCTCCCACATATCCCTGCCCATAACTTACTCTGTGGAAAGAATGTGAATTATATTTTCATAACCAATTTTAGATTTTAGGGGGTTTATGTATGAAAAGGTTTAAAAGTTATCAGGATCTCTCAAAATACTGCAGCCAGCACTAAACGCACCAGGCTGCATTCCCTGCCAGAATCTTTCTAAGTAAATCTTAATGGGACTTGATAACTTAGCTACGGACCTTGGCTTGGAATACAGCCAAAACTTTGAAAGACTGGAAGTTTCAGCTGGCAAAAATGTGAAGGTGTGGTGGTGAATTCATGGCAGACCAGGGTTTAGTTTTAGTTATAATAAGGGAACTCAGCTCTCAAGCAAAAACACTTAAAAAGAGAAGCAACAAGAAAAGGTGAAGAAAGAGACAAGTTATAGTTTATTCCCGGTTTGTGACTGATGCCAAGGCTTTCAGAGACCCTTATGTTGGCTGTCGCCTCCTTCAGTCTCATTCAGAATTGGGAGCACAACGAAACAGGGTAATTTTCAGAAGTGAAATGGTTGTTTCTTGTCTTGATTAGAGAAGGGTGGTTCTTTCCACATACTGCCCTGTATCTAGCTTAGTGCACAAAACCAATGTCTGCACCAGCGTCAGACTTCCCAGCAAGCTCAGGCAGCTGGTTTTGTACTCGAAATTTCACAGTAATCCTGTTCCCTCTTCATGAATGTGGCATTTGGGGCTTTCACATGCAGTTTATAAAAAGAGAATAGTTAATATTTGCTTTACTCTTCACTTCAATGACAACCTTCATCATGAAAAAGAGTGTTAAGAACATGTTTCCATTCATGCTGTTACTAGAAAGCTATTTTAAACCCAAACAATTTTCTTCCTCCAAACTAACCAAGTTCCTCTCTCATCTCAGTCAGTTGTTCAGGATGATGCTCAAGACAGAGGCTCCTCCACAAATGCTCTATACCATGCTTGTCCTCTGTGTATGTTATTAGCAGAATACAAACTCTTGCATCTCCTTCCTATTTTTTAGGCCGTGTGATGAAAGCAGGAGATCCCAGGGTTGCCAGTTTTTCATATTTCCTTTGTGAATGATAAAATTAATTTCAACTCCTCTCCCTGAAAATACAGTATTTACCTGAATAATTATGGGTGAATGGATCAGAGGCAGACAAGTTGTTTCTGCAAAAAACACGGCAGCTATAGCTTACATTATTTTGTAGTGCTTTGCAGTGTTTTATTTTATGAATTATTAGTTTATTAATTTTTATCATGATTTTATTATTCTTTTTTGGGAGGGAAGATTGTATTCAGTGTTTTAACTCACTGTAGTTAAACTACTCTCTACTAGGTCTACAGAAAAATATGTATCTTTTTTATAGAATAGAGGAAGCGAACAAGGTAGCAAGGTACTTTTCAGTATAAGTGTGATTTTTTATAGAAAGCCATGTCCCATCTCCTGATTTCGGCTTCCCTATCAGACCAACAGATCTCTTTGCACTTTTGGATGCCAGCCATTGGAAACAGGGTTGCTTGCTTTGCATGTGCTCCACAGGAACACCATCTTTATAAATACGTACCTGGGTTAAGTTTTAAGAGATAGAAGGTAAACAGTAAGCACCTTACTGTACTATCCTGTACGCTGCTGCAACAGCAGTGATGTTAGCTAATTTTCTCTTAATTAGAACCAAACATTACATCCAGAGGTAGGATGGAGCTGGGTCTCCCTTGCTTGACTAAGCATAATACATGGCCAAACTTCCCAGATCTCCTGCATCACTGAAACAGGAGCTCTGAATTAAGAGGGTATCTAAATAGCATGAAAAAAAAAAAGGACATACAAGCTTCTTTGGCTCAGATGATAAACTTGTTTTGCATTTAGCAGATATTTTATATATTCTCTTTGGGAACGGGATCAAGTAAGCTTTTTCACTCTCATTTGTCCTTCACATGGTTTTATAGATGTCAATGTCTGCCTTACTATAGTCAGGACCGTAAAATACTACCACAGTAACCTGTGACAGTGCCTGTAGTCTGCTTGTTGTTATGTATTTATGGTACAGTAATGGTTTATTTCTTAGTCTAAACCCTAGGACTGTATCTTAATGAAGATTTAAGGCTATGATACAGCTGCTATTCAAACTCTGTAAGAGAGGAGCCTGTTGGAATAGCTCAAGATTTACTGCTGAACTGTCAGTCTTTAAGCTACCGAGTGTCTTTACCCTTCCGTGCAGTAGCTACGGTGGAAGCTTTGCCCACTGCTGTGAAGCAGACACAGCGATTAATGAACCTGAGGCGCACTAATCAAACATATGTTTTCTTGACACAATGATTGTGTTATATATCACATCCGTATGTACAGGCCTTTATCTTTCCTTAATGATCTAGCAAGGGGGCTTTTTTAAATGTGGGTGTTTTTCATGCACTCCTTAGATTTCTTCCACAGGGGGTGACCGTTAAAAACATCTGACGGGCATGCAGTTAGCCAGCTCCCTGCTGAGATTAGTAAAATACTATATTTAGTAATAGCACTACATCAAGGAACTCCAACATTGCAGGAAACAGTTTGATTCAACACTTTTTTTTCTGATTTTTTGAAATTTTTTTTATTGTATGTCTTATTTTTTCATCTGGGACAATTTTTTTTCATCTTGGTCTTGTTTTTTGTATCTATGCTTCAAGTTTTCATAAAAGACTTTGTTCATACAACAGGATTTTTTCACCAGTTTTATTTTATTGTTTTTACTGTATTCCTGTTCTGCTCTCACAAATGAAATATATGGAATTGTAAAGCAGGTAGTAAGAATGCAAAGTGTCATTTGGAATCTCTCATGCTGCTCCATGTCTGAAGAGGCTAATTATTATTTGTTAGGAAAGCTCAATGGATAATACAAGGATTCACACTTTTAAGTACTAGAATACTATGCCATGAAAGCTTCTGTAATTGGCTTTGAGAAAATGGTTGAAATGAACAAGTATATTGAATTTATTTTCACACCAGGAGTGTTTCTTCAGCAATAAATATGCATGGAACAGAGTTTGAGCTCAAACAGAATTGTTTCATTTCTTTTAGTCAGTGACGTGACTAACAGTAGATGAGCAACAGAAAGAGGAAGAGAAAAGATCAATATGGAAAAGGCAGGCATTTCACTGGGAAGCTAAAGAAAGAAAAATGTTTTATGAGACTCTTGTCCAAGTCAAAATTACTATTTTAACATCTGATTTTTGAGCCCATTCTGGTTTGCTTGTCACTGTAAATCCAGAGCAACCTGTGTAAAATCTTGGAAATTATTCTGTAAATTCAGGACTAAATAGGGTGCTTTCCCTTTAACGGGCAGATTTAAAGGAATACCATCCTTTGTTCTAATAAAATAGTCCAGGCTTGTCAATCCAGAAGATTTGTGCATTGCTGAACATAATGGCATTTTATTACCTAGTTTATTTCTGTCTAGCATTCTAAGACTCCTGCTGATGCTTTGACTCAGAGTAGTTTTTGGTCTGGAAACATGAACTCCAGTGTCACAGATGACTTCTTTCTTTTGGTAATTCATATTATTATTTTAAGTTATTAAATGTTCAAGAAAGAAAGTGTTTGGCCAGACGGAAGTTGTGTTTCAAACTGTGAACATCTAAGCAGCAGTGTGTGAAAATAGTAGCTTTTATTTTTGCTCCCCTCAGTCTCTTGTTAATGCACAGTTAGCTCGTTTTTAACAGCAGTTTAGTCTATTGTAGTTAAGGTTAGCTACTATGTAGTAGTATAACAGGTTTCTCATCTTCCTTAGTTGTGAGTCAATAAACGATAGCCCTTGTTCATGCAAAAGGATGGATGTTCAAATTCAGCAGTGCACGCTGAAGACCAGCAGACTATCCCGTTTTTGAAGTAAAGGATGTTGTATTTACAGAATAATTTATGCAGATTAACTATGGCCATTATCTGAAATGGCATATTGATCCAGTGTGTTGAAGTAGCTTATTGCAATATTTTTACAGTTTCTATCAGAACACTTATACATAGAGAAGTGTATTATAGTAAAGCTAGATTCAAGAGACATTTTTATACAAACATGAAAGAAATGGGAAATTTCCTGCTTTTGGAGAAGCACTATGATAGAATTAACCTTACATGTAATGTCTTATGTGGTGCAATTTAGTTTTTCCTTTATAATATAACATACAAGGTTGAGAATTTTGACTATGCCATTCCACATTCAGTTGTAATATTGTAAACATTCATCATCTTATGTCTTCCTTTATGTGAAGCTATAAATGTCCATCAAAATATTTGCATCTCTTCAGTAATTCAAAATATTAAAAACAAGGCCCAGATTTCAACATAGTTGTTGAATGGTTTCAGACCTTCGCATACATTTCTATATACATGCACCAGTTAGTAGTACCCCTCCGTACATATTCGTACCATGCAGCTTGTTCCTGACTGATGCAATCTGTGAAAAGCATATACAGTTGCATCTTATGCAAATATCGAACATGAAAGCATACATGTATGAGTAAATCCATGGCACGTGCTTGTGGCAAAACTTAATTCTAGAATTTATTTCATTATTTTGATGCCTGGGATGCACTTTGCATTTTACACATGGAGGTTTCGTGCCCTGCCCACACAGCACAGTGGAGTCCTGTGTTTGGGATTCCTGAGCTGGTTATACGTGATTTATCTCAGGTACTCCACGTATGTAGTTACCCAGGAGAAAAGCTAGCAATGCTGTATGCTTTTTCCAATAAATGAGCAGGCTTACTTAGAGTTATTGCCAGGATCTTGTTGTTGTGGTAGTGCTTTGTGCTGTGAGACATACCTTGGAGGAAAATTACATGTAAATCACTCATAACAGTCTGAGGCTGGAGTCCTGCATTTTACTCAACAACTTGCACAACCCTTAGTACAGACGTCTGTATGCTGGCCAGTATTTTCCAACCAGATCCTAATGCTGTTCTATAAAATCTCTGCTTACATGTTATCCAAATAAAATACTCTGAATTTTAATGAGTGAAATTTCATTGCTGTTTAGTCCTTAAAATGCACTGAGCTGATTTGTGAGTGTCTCTTAATTACAAAAAATTAAAGCCTGAAAATTAGGTCCTGGACATAGATAGTAATTATTTTTTTAATTGTTTTATTTTTATCTTCATAATATATGGAAAGGGAAAATAACCAATTGTGGGTGGGCCAGAGGCCGTAATGATGGGTTATAGTCCCAGCACTGCCATTCGCTCCTGCCAGTGCCGGGTGAATTTGTATGAGTCATTTAATGTCTGTCCACAAAGTGTCCTTACCTGCCTAACAGAGTTATTGCGGAGGTGAGCTGTAGTTAAGCGCTCTTCACTCTTAGGGCACTGAAGAACTTAGGACAGGGTTATTGTCATTGTGAATCTCAGTAATGGCCACATAATCACCGCTAGAGCACTTGGCCAGCCTTCAGTCACCACTCCTTGGTCACAGATACTGAATCAAGCATTTGCCATGCCTTCATGTTCCCCTGCCTTAGATGATATGATATTCTTAAACCATTTTTAGAGACGTTTAGGTTTCTCCTATACTTAGTTGTAATAGCGTGGACATATAAACTGAAATATTTGCAATATACTGGTGATCAAGAACGTAGAAGCATCTGCTGCTATTCAGACTATTTGATAACTATTCAACTACTACCATTTCTTTCTGAGTGCCTATTTTGGACATCCGGCTCAAATAGATAAATACCTAGCATTCTTGGTTGACAAAGAAAAAGGCAAACTTTGGATCATAGATCAAATTTGAAGAAGAAAGGAATAAAATAGAGTTTGAGAATGTAGCAGCTGGACCAATAAATAACGAAACAGAATTAATGGGAAATTGCACATACTCATGCAAGATGGTAAAGAAATGGGAATGTTTCTGCTGACTGGACAACTCTGTAGACTAGAAAGATTTGATGGAAGGGCAAAGTTTGATTTTGTCACCCATTCAAAGCCCAGTCTTTTGTTTTTATATCACTATTCATATAATTAACATAGAAAGTGTTTATTTTAGTTCAAATGAAAATCTTCAACAGGGCAAGAGATAATCAGAGGACTGTTGTCTAAGAAATTACAAAGTAATGGTCTTGATACATTCAGATGAGGCGAAAAGTGCATCATGAAATTCGTTCAGGAAAGTTAAGCCTAGAAAGATACCAAAATTCTGAATTTATTGCAATTTCAATGTGGGACTCTAAAGGGGGTGTGGATCAAATCTGCTATTGCAGATAGCAGTGTCATGTAATACTAATTATAATTTTTCCTCTAGATATCTCCTGTTCTTTCAGCTTGTTAGCCTTGCTTTATTCCAGTGGACTTCAGTGAAGTGTAACCTTATTCATATTATTCTCATTAAAAATAAGCCTACAAACGTGCTATGCATTCAGAAAGTGCTACTTTTCCATATCTCCATATGTGGTTTAAGACATGTACTTTTCTCCATCACCGTATTTTTCCCCTTTTGCTATGTCATATTTGCAGTACAGAAGCATCCTCTTGAGCTTTTCTGCCCCATTTCTCCACATCGCATTCCCACAACACACACTCAGCAGAGTATCTAGCTTGTAACCAGATACCACAGTTGTGGAAGCTTGATAAGTCCTTGTCATAACAGTAGTCCCTGACGTTTAAAGAACTTCAGTTTATATTTGCAAGCCCAATTTCATACCTTCATACCCCTTTCAATTAATCAAAGTTAAACCATTGTATATGTGAAGGGGCCTCTTGTGGTTTCTAAGTAAGTAGTATGGCTTTTCTGGCAGAGAGCCACAAGCAATTTAGTAGGCACATATTGTGGGGGTTGAGAGGAAGAGAGACAAGGGTAATCCAGAAAGCTTTAAGAAGGGCTGAGTGAAATCAGTATTTCTATACACAGTACAAGAACTTTACATTCGGTATCTTAGTTTTGGCCACAACAAAACTGTTTTGATGTGTTGTCAGTAAAGTAATTCCGAAATACAGCACTGACTTGGTTTCCCTCTCACTCAGCCAGTTTAGCACTGCTTTTGCTTCAGCTGAGGTATTCCCAATTTACACCTGTGGCAGAAAAGAGGCACAGGGGATTTAATACGCACGCTGTACAATTAAGTATCATATGCATCACTAAATCATTTCCACAGAAATAACTAATACAGTTCCTAGTTGTCTTCAGAAATAATAAAGTTTGATTGTGTAGCCTAAATGTCAAGATGAGACTTGATCATGTAACTTTTGCCTGAGAGCTATACAGTTGTAAATAGATACTAACATAAAAGGTCTGTCTCCAGCAGAGCTGATCTCTCTTTCCATTTCTGACAGGGGTCACATAGCCAATGTAAATTACCACCATAAACTAAATTCCACCTCTCCTGTAGAACAAAGTGCTTCATCTGCCTGTCTAGAAGCCAGAAGCGACGCAGAGAACTGTAATAGTTCAACAATTGAGCATGAGTGGCAACCTGTTCTCAATAACGAAACACTGGCAACATTCACTTTCATTTTGTTTCAGCATACTAAAATCCACCATTTCTTTACGGGATTTAAGATCTATCATCTGAAGGGTACCTGAAGACAAGGAGAATAGTTCAAGTAGAAACACTACCTTGCTCTGTGTTTCATGCAAGATTCTGCTTCAACACGCACATCTTGACATCAGTAGGGAATGAGTTACTCTTAGAAAAGGATAGCCTAATCATCCCAAGAAGAATGTGAGGTCTTCCCCATTTTATCTGTCACTCAAACTCAAATATACAACATTAGCCACGTCAAAAGAGTTAGTGGATTTTAGTTGAAATGGAATTACAAGTGAAAAATTTAAACTATTATCGCCAAGTGCTTGCAGGTAGAATGGTTTACATGGCTGTTTTATAACTAAGTTACAAAATGCTGTTAAAAACTACATGTAGGCTGGAAACTATAACTTGAAACTAGATTCTTATATAGATGCAACGTCTTGAATTCAGTCTCAAAGAACTCAGAAACTGAAGAACACAGCACTTGAAAAACTGTCCAACAGACATATCACAGAAAATTTGGCCCCAGTTCAGTAAGTGACTACCTAGAATATTTTAGACACTCCTTGTTTTATATTAAAGATGAATTCAATGTAAATGTTTGGAATTCTTCTTACAAACTTGTTGAAAAGGGACAGTATTTTAGCATGACTCCCTTGTACAAACCTGGTGTTTAGCAGATTACGTATGTTATTCTGTTATAGGTACACTACAGTGATAGACAAAATGGCAAAGAGTGTATGACCTGTTTGACACTGTCTCCTGTGCAGATGACTTTCCAAGGTATCGGAAGCTCCATTGAAGCCAGCCATGACCAGGTATAATACCTTCACCCCACACTTGTAATTTTATTAATATCTAGTAAGGCCAGAATGTCAGCATTAGTAAATTTTAAATTTCAACACATCTTGTGCTTTTCATATGGCATGTTCTTCTCCCTGGGATTTGCCTATCTTGCCATAGTAAAATCGTGATTACATTTAAAGAATGACCCAAAAAGGAGACAAAACTATATTGCCTTTTACATATTTTTAAGACGTTAGGAAAGCCTGAAGAGCTTGCTTTGGTTTTGAAGTCAGATGTAAGGTTTCTGCAAAGGTTTTGTTTGATTTTATGTATGTATCAGGTCTTGTCTATCCTATTTTTACTAGAAGATTATGGGTAGCTGAGAAAGCTGAGATGAAGCCATCATCTCTAGACGTCATCTGTCACAAGAAACTGGTATTTGAGAGAGGAAAGGGATTTTTAATCAGACTGTGTAAAATTCCCATTTTGTTTGGCTATTCTTAAAATGTTTAGTTCAAGCTTTTGGCAAAAAGCCAGGAGAAGAAAAAAAACCCAAAAAACCTCTCAATATTAATGACTCATCACCCTGCTGCTTCAGATGGGAACTGAGGGGGACTTCCATTCTAGTCTTCTTGTCCTCCAACACTCTTATGTATAAAAGCAAGACAAGACTCTGATACTCCAAAAGTTTTAAAACCAAAAAGGAAACAAGTAGAAGAAAACTTTAAACCATACCTTGCACTTTTCAGATCTTCAGTAGATTGGAAAAAGTACCATTTTTACTTGCCTTTTCAGGCTATCATTAGATTGTACTGTGTTCACATTTACCATACAATTTATCAGACTGTCTAAGATTCTCTAAGGAAAAAGGAAAAGTCGCCTTAAGAATTATCAGAATTAGTAACTTTTGGGGAAAAGTTTCAGGCACTCTTAGCCATATTTTTGATAGGTGTTTTCTTTATTGGAAGTTTCTAAGTTGTTAACATAAACTAAGCCCATTAGTTATTTACATGGTAACATGAGGATGCTTCCTGTCCTTAAGTGTTTGGTGTTTTACAGTAATGGAGAGCTGTGGTAAGTGAGACCATACTTTGATATTCAGTTCTCATTTCATCCAGCAACTTGTTTATGCTGTTCTAAAGTTGCTCCATTTTACTTTCAGTAAAGATCACCTTTTAAAATTTAGTTATAACTCAAATACAATATTTAGACTTTTCAATGAATTTAAGGTGATCCCTGTCAAACTGGTAACAACTACATTCTGGGCTACCAGCCAGCTTGGCCTTTGTCTTAGCATTTATTTAAGCTAGAGTATGATATGTAAACAGAAAAAAGACTTTGTAAACAAAAAGCACATTTAAACCATCTGAATAATTATATATTTAAGACATCTAAATTAAAAAGTGTTATTGAGCCTGTGAAGCCAAGCATCTAGAAATTAGGAAATTCCAGATTATGCGCAGCATTAGTTTGATCCCAGGTATACCCATTCAGTTCTCCAAACGGGACATTCTTCTGGGAGGAAAAAAAAAAGCGTAAAATCACATACATAAAGAATGTATCATAGCATGTGTACAAATAGGTAGAATTAAGTTTGCTTGGGCCATTATGTAGCTAGAATGTCTTAATCTGGCTTCAATTTGAAGTTTAAAAAATGTTCATCATTGGTTTTAGTTATGTCATTTTCCACAGGGTTCTTAAAAAGGAAAGAAAAATGTTTTGTCATTGCATGATGGGGTGGTGGTTGTGTTACTGAACCCACATCACTTGTGCAAAGATCTCATCTGAGCTGAGAGCAAAAGAAAATAATCATCTAAAAGCCAAATGCCAATCAGTGGGTAACAAAATAGATCCACATACTGGACACAACTCACAAATTTCTGCTTGTCCCCTTCCTAATTGTCAAAGGAATTCCACTTTCTGGGGAAGATGGATGCTATTGACTGGTTGTGTTTGATAAGAAGGGTGGCAGGACTGGACTGAAGCTTTATTTGCCATCACCTGAATAAATAGAGAAATATTAATCATTAGCAAATAAACAGAAAGCTCACCAAGTGTTTGTCAGGCACTGGAATTAATTAATGACAAGATTAAAGCTGTTAAAGGACTAACTAGAACAAAAATCCCCTTCTCTTTCTTGTTCCTGTAGGATTGGTATGATTTTGCTTGGGTTTCTACAATTTCCCTTACAGAACTGCTGTACCTTTCTTAAGCTGAATTATCTACATCTTAAAAGTTTCAAATGAAATAAGTACAAGATAGCCGTATGCTATAAAACTTAAATTCTAGAAACTCTTCTTTAACATATGCAATCTGATACTTTTAAATAATCTCTTTTGTAGTGTGTGGTAATTAGGATGGACTAGTCACCTCAAAGCCTGTGTTTTCACTGGTGGCATGTTAATTTGTGTCAGCTATGGGGCCTGACATAGTTTGACCTCAGGATCTGTCCACTTCTGTGCTTATGAAGATAATTTTCCTCGTGTTCATTCTAAAATATAGATTCTATAATTTCTAGGTTTTTAAACGGAAAACTGTCTGAATGAGACTCTGGAGTAGTTTGTGGGAAAGTGGTGGAATCTGTTGGGTGAGAACATCTAAGAAAAAACCTGTATACCAGATTTGTCAAAATATTGTAGCACACCAACCCCAGCTGACCATATATACCTTGATCAAAAAAAGAAACAGAAATGAAAAAAAAAAAAAAGAAAAAGAATAAGAAAAAGAAAAAGAAAAAAGGTTCCCAATGGCATCTCCAGCACTATAGTCAACCTTTTAGATTGGGCTTGTCCTTTGTTATGTATCTCTCTACTCACATCCAGTGGGAGATTTGTTACCCAGCAGATACCAGTGTGGTTACAGTCCTACATAAATATATTATCTTGCTTTTTCAAATATGCCAAGACTTGACACAGCAGTTTTTCAAGTCACTTGGTCTTTTCCTATACTCTGTAGGGAGTTTTCATTCTTTAGATTGCTTTAGCTTGTGGGTTTAATGAGTTTAAATTTTTTCCCCACATACTTCATTTGAGCAGTTTCAGATTAAAATAAACATTTCATACTGGTACACTAATTAGAGTGTATTTCAGATGTGTGATTGACAAGGCATATCTCATTTCATCATGAAGCGGTGTTGTGGAACCAGTTCCTGGGTCTTTCCTTTTTCTTTTGGCAAACAGTAAAAAAGGGAAACGTTCGTAAAGTACCACTGTAGTCTAGCCTGCCACATGTTTTGTGGGGTTTTACATTCAGGTATGCCAACCTCTTTAGTAGAAATTTAATGGGGTTTAGAATATTTTTTTCCTGAATGATTTCTTTTTCTATTTTCTATTTCCAAGCATCTGACTATAATTAGAAATATTTCTTTCCTTAATGGCCACTATTTGGCTTTTTCAGTAGAATGTAGCTACAAGTAGCTTTTAGTTAAAGTGGTCACCACTTTCTAGTGGCTTTCTCAAGCAAACTTGAGTTTGTCCTTAATGGTAATGAATCCTGGTACTTTTTGCCTTACTGTGGGACTGGAGACAATCTGTTCTCAGGGCTTCTCATGGACTTTATGCATGGGGTGTGAAGCTGAGGAATGAACTGAATGTGGGTGATATAAAGTAACAGAAAGGAAGTCCAGATAGTTGTTCTGTTTGCGTCACTAAGACAATTCAAGGTACAAGGAGTGGGAGACAGAAAAAGAGAAAATTCAAAGATAGAGGCTATATAAGCAAAAATAGGTGGAATGCAGCAGAAAACTAAGTGCAGGTAAATGGGGCAGTAAATGACTAAGGGCCACAGAAGTGGGATAAAGAGAGGAAGTCAGAGCTAAGTGGAAGTGTGTGCTCAAAAACCCCACCAAAATAAATAAAGACATCTTCTCTCCTGCTTAGTCTGAAAGTCTTCGAGAGTTCTGCCTGCTTAGCTTCTCAAATTATTGAATACTTAATTGCTTGCTACCAATGCAAACAAATATCTTTCAGCTTTAGTGAACTGGGTTATATGAACAACTCTTTGAATTTTTGAGCAAAGACATGCCAAGAACTTTTAGTTAGAATATATAATGGTATCAGAGAAAACTAATGAAGGAAGTAGAGATTTCTGTTTCCCCTAAAGAATCCTAGTCAATACCATAAAGTTGTTAGAGATGTACAAATTACTGGATTCCCTATAATGGTAGCTAAGTTAAAATTTGATGGCCTGTGTCATACAAGATGGCCTGTGACGAAGTTTTGATCTAAGAAGTGACACTTCCATTTCTGCTACATGTTGAACAAGCCAGTGCAAACTCAGCGTCCATGTTTGCATGTGTATTTTGGAAACTTGCAACGTTACCATCTTTAGTGGCTTTGTAATGATTGCTGTTTTTCTGAATGCTTCATCTCTAAGTGACTGTAGAGCTCTGCTTCAGGGGTATCATAGCCCTATGGCTGTCATAACTGTGAAGAAAACCTTGGAAAAAACATCTTGGGTGCATTCTTAAGGCTTGCTGAACAGCAGCCAAATTGAAAGTATGAACATTCATTTTAAAATAAAATTAAATTCAGTCCTGGTGATGAGGAAGAGCAGATCTAGCCCATTTTGAGATTTTTGAATGCTTGCCATGGAGTACTCTGCCTGTACAACGGAATTTTTAACCCCCAGTAACTTGATGTTCATTGAGGGGTGACCAGTTCTCTACTTAAATTTCAGGAGACAGATCAAAGACCAGGGCATTTTCTTAAAGTCTTGTTACTTTAATACTTTTTGATGATTTTGGACGTTTTAACATATGCGTGGTTTTTTGGAGCTGGCAATACTGCCCATTTGTTTATTATTGACTTCTGCTGTTTCCTTAACCCAATAGTCCCAATGAGATGTGCTGTTAAAGTGATGACAATGAATCTTTTATGCTTATATTTTTAGTTCATGTTTTCTTAATCCCATCCATTATATCTGTGTTGTATATTAGACCATGTTTTTAGAACTCTTCTGCACTTTACAACACATAAAATAGAATACTATTATTTTCTAGGACAGATAACAATTGTGTAATGTTATATATAATCTACCACTATTATCACTTTTATTTTCAAGTATAAAAATGGCTCGAATGAGAATAGGCAGGGGCAGAAATTATAGAAGTGGAAGAGCTACTGATGAGATAGACTTCATAAGAGAGTCCAACAGGGAGGGGCTGTACTGAAAGGAAGATGTCATGCTCAGCAGTTTCAGAAATCACTGACGGAAAGCTTGACAGGCAGCAGTGACAAGCGACCTGAAATGTTGTATGAAGCAAACCATCATTGTCGACTGGCAAGCAGGCATTTCTGGGCAGGGTTAAGGGATTATAGTGATGCCCAGAGGTGAGCAGTTCCTGATGTCACTTGAATACAGCAAAGGTGGAAGTAGTTCTCTAGGGACAAAAGACCTCAGAGATGGGTGACAGGCTCGAGGGAGGGTGCTTGAAGCAGTGAAACTTAAAGTTTAAGAAGAACTTTACCTTGTCACAGGAAATACATATTACATACAAAGGTCCACATCTCTGTATTTGTTATCGTCTGAGAATTGTTTGTAGAGCATGCTCAAGAGGCAGCATCTAGGGAATTTATGCCAGCAAGAGTCACTGACTGACATCTGTAAGAAAAACAAATGCCAAAAAACCTAATAGTGTAGTCAGACAATGTGCAGAGGATGAGAATTTTTCCGATGCTGTAAGCAAAAAAGAGGATTGGGATTGGGTTTTTTGTTAAGATACCTTTCCACATCAGAAAAAAAGGTTATTTACTGGACACTACATTAAGTCCTGCTTAAAATTAATTTTGTTCTAAGGCAAAATTAGTATTTTCTAGATGTTCAAATTTACCTCACAGTGACTGTTTGTGTCCTGGTCGTAGTCAAAAAATAAGAAAATGTTAGGACTTTCTTTAAAAAATATATGTATTCCTTTTTTTGGGTGGTGTTATGTGCTTCACTTGTCAGCTCATTTCTACTTGATTTATTGTAAATGCAGTTCTCATTCCTTTGTGGTGGCTTCGTCAATAAAATAAGAAAAACTTTAGTTTGACTCAGTAAAAATCTAGCAGTTCCCAAAGCCTGGCGATTCCATCACTGTCCCTTCAGCATCAGGACTCCTACCTGATCTTGTAAAAACATGTCATGTAACTGGGTCTTCTCCTGCCGGTGTGATCTGGCTGGCTGCTGCCTCCTTGTTGACAAGTCTGTAGCCTTCAGGATGGGTATGGCATGGCCACAGCTGAGTGCCTGGTGTTCCAAAAGAGGCAGTTCATGTAGAACAGAAATATAAACTGCTTTTGATATATAGCTTGCTCTTCTCTTGTTGTGTCGGGAAAGTTGCACCTCTAAGGCTGACGCTGCAGTCAGGAGTCATCCCATCAGGTTTTAGTTAGGCTCACTAGGTTGTTGTCTGCTATTTGGTACTTCTTCTTGTCTGCTGTGCTCCCCATGACTGTGTGTGGAAGTGATGGTACATTCTCTCTGTATTCTTCACCTTCTGTTTTGCATTATCTCAGTCTGGATGTACGTGACAGAACATTTGCTTTTCCCTGGCAGCTGCTGAAGTTTTCCCTGATGAGCCTGAGATCAAACGTTTGTATTTGTTCAGGATGTGTAATCTTTCATTTTCAAAAAGTGAGTTACTAATTAACTGCCAAATGGGAACAGAATGTAAACCAAGGCACGGCTATCTCCCTGCCAGACCCTTTCAGTGCTCTCATTCAGGGCTTCCTGAGTAGCTTCCCAGTGTGACTGCCTCTTGCTGAAGGTGCAGAATAGGATTTTTCAGTGCTCTGTGTATACATGTTTGTTTACACAGTAATGTCAGCAGGGTATGAAATGCTACTGTTGCAGTCTCTGGGTGTTTTACATGCTTGGCATTTAAATGATGACAAACAGACCACGTAAGTTTTGGGGACTGCTTCCTCCTCTGTCGGAAGAAAAAAGATGGTGAAATATCCTTGTGACAACAACTATCAGTGAGGTTTCACAAGACTGGTGAGGTTCAGAACGGCTGAGGTGGAAAGGGACCTCTGAAGATCATCAGGTCCAACTCCCCTGCTCAAGCACAGACACCTAAAACAGGCTGCCCAGCTCAGCGTCCAGGCAGCTTTGGAATATCCTCAAGGTGGGAAACTCTACCTTGGTTGTTCCTTCCAATTGACTTCATCTCCAATCCTAGCTGCTTCCTAAACCACTGAGCTGGCAGACACTAACTCGAGTTTTTAGCCAGCTAAGTGAGTTGAACTGATCCACTGGAGCTTAGATGAGTACCAGAGCTGAAACAAGGGAGACATCAGGACTGCCCAGCCAAGAGAAGAGGAGGGGGAGCCATCCTGTTCCACAGCAGCAAGCTGGTATACCAGCTTACCCACCTTGTAAAATGTCACTTGAAGAGGACAATGCAAAAATTAACCGTACAGAAAAGTGATTTTCTTGTAGAAATGTTTGTCTTGTTTAGTACCCTTAAACCTGTTCACTGTATAGTAGTGTGATCTGGCATAAAGAAGAGAATAGGAATGCACACAGAAGGAGGGAGGAAAAGCAGGATCATAGCAGCCCTGACCTAGAGGAGTTTAGCTGTTTTGAGGCTGCACCTATAGTAATTGCTTGCATTAAAATGCCTTAGCAGGCTTTCAGTGCGGTGTAGCATGTGGAAGTGAAAAGAAAGGCATTAACAACATGCAATGAGCCAGCCTTCCATGGACCACAGGCCAGCTGTTTGCTATCCCTAGTTTGCAATCTGTTTCTGGTTTGTTTTGTTTTGCTGTTACTTTAGGCTCAGCTGGCTGATGGTGAAATGTAAAAATCTTGAATTTTCATGCTGCTGTGTCTGTTAGGGAAGGGAAGCTTAAAAGGGAAAGGTACTGGAGAAGTTTGAAAGAGCTAAAAGTGTCAGTTTTCTGCCTTGTCACACTGCAGCAGGAGATTCAGCCCACTTGCAGCATCGAGAAATCTAACAGCTTTTCCCTGGCAGGAGAAAACAGAGGAAAGACAACAGAGGTAGGTTCTTCTCCTACTCAACAGTTAAAAATGGATAGACATACACCTACCAGACAAAAGTCGGTGACAGAGATGGAGGCAAAAATAAAGTGGAAGGAGACCTCTTTAGTAGCTTGTCTTGCAGTTGGGATTGACAAAGATCTGGATTTTCCTCTTGACCTGTAATGAGCAGTATTTTCATTTTAATAGCTATGTTTGTTTTAATTTCTAGGACTGGTAAAACCTTTCAAATCTTATGGATTAAAATTAACACTCAGTCAAAACCCAGCTGCCTATTTTGTAGGCACCTCCATTTTAGACAAAGGAAGTTATTAGCAAAACTTACACACAACTTTTTTGCCCACCCTGTACTTGCCAGAGTTATTCTGTGGCATTTTCCACACACTAATCAAGTAATGCTATGTCTGTTTGTTGATACGTATTTAACCACTTGCCATTCAATGAAGTTGCTTAACATACTAATTATATAATTGCCATTTCAAAATACATTTCCTTAACCATTCTACAAGACAAAATAATGATTTGCACATGTTGCATCTGAAGAACTGTGCTTTTGCCAAAATTGCATTTGCCACCTAATTTTTCCACTTCTCCTGAAATAATATCACATGGCTGGCACTGTGCATTCACCTAGTACAAATGAAGCTTCATAGCTTTTTGTTTGCATAATCATCATACAACCCCTGGTGCAAGTAGAAACTACTGATGATGAATTATTTTACCTACAAGCTCAGCAGTTCACGCACTCACACAAGATGCAGAAGATGTAGATTTTATTATATGCCTATCCCTGCAGGAGCATGACTCCTCTGTAGGAACCCTCCTCATGCCACAGGGCAGCACAGCTGGGTAGCCACAGGAACACAAAGTGATAACCACAGAGTCGTCATCTTCTTTGAGTCACTAAATGGTGTGCTCAGTAGAAACTAAATTTGACCTCCTACACCCCTTCATTTCAAGGATTCATTTCACGAAGCCAGGATCTCATAATAAATGTTCTGACAATAGACTTAAAGGGGAGTGAAGGAGGTTGGGTTTTACAAGTAATTACAGGGGAATAGCCGAACTTATGTCCTATGGAATACAGTGGGATAACAAAAATGAGTGCTTCTCTCTGTCACCACTTTAGTTTCATCAAATTGGTACAATTTTCTTCTGAATATCTGCTCATTTACACTTCTCCTTCTTCATTTTGAGATAGGTCTACACAACATAACCAGCCCTGCCGGTGGGCTAGTCTAAGCACTTCTGTAAACTTGGACTGCCTTCCAGCACCACGTTCCCACAGCAAGCTCCTGTCATCTGTTGTGTCCACATAACTTATGCACTCATCTGTGTGTAGTCTGGCCCATGTTTTTAGTGCTGAAGCACTTTTCTCAGTCTGTAGTAGGCAAACTCATGCCTATTCTGGGCAGAGGTAGGATTACTGGAGGAACAAAGGAATAGTTTTGTCAAGTACTGGGAAGAGTATAAAAGTAGTCATGCATGCGTGTTTAGCGCAAATTGTGGTAAGTTCCTGTCCAATTTAAAGTTCAGTTCTAAAGTTGCTTTCTTAGCTATGCTACCTGTAACATGGATCAATACATTAAAGGTCTGGATCTCTGCTTAGCATCAGGAAATTGTGGAGCTATGTTTAGGACCACTAAGCTTAAATTCACTTCCTAGGCATCCATGGTGCAATAACATCCTGCTTTCTTCCTTGGATGGTTTTTTAAATACCCCATCAAGAAAGAGATGAAGACTCACCCTAGACTGATCACTAACGGTTTATTTGAGAAAATAATTTCACTTTCCTTTTTTGCATGATTGTCATTGATGCCCTGACAGAAAGTGTCAGGCATCTCCAAAGAAAAAGGTGCTTATGTTCTTTTCTATAACTCATTTAACATAGCTTCCAAGTCCCTCTCTTGTCTCCCAAACTCATTTCACATACAGGTTTTTTGTAGTCACACTGCGTTTCTCAGATCAAGTCAGAACATCCTACTGTTTGAGACAGGAAGGAGATCCCAACCAGCCTTCTCTTCAAAGCTTCAAATGTGCAATATCCTCACTTGATACAGGAGTTCCTGCATCCCCAGAAGCTCCGTATGTACTTGTGGCCTCCATTTTGTAGCCCTTGCAGACTGTCTATGTTCCAATACTAATGCTTCATTCCAGTAAGATCCTTCACATATGCTAAATGTAAGAGTGCTTCCAAGTAATTCACTCTCTCAAGAATACAGAAATTGAGATAATAAACACTAAATTGGAGGTATCAAGCAAAACAAAAACAGTGAATTCTTAAGTTAAACTTTAATTTTTATATGTATTTCTTCATATTCATTCTTTCTCTTTCCCATCATTGGAGAGACTGTGAGACCTAGTTTTCCACAGATCCTTACGGCTGTAAAAATAATTGATTTTACAGTCCAAAATCTCCTCTCTCATCCTTCATCCCCTCAAAAAAACAGTTCAAATTGGTCCAAAATAAAGACAAAAATGCTTCTAGCCAAAAAAAATAATTCATTTTGTACTTGGGCATTTGTGGTGAAACTAGGAAAATGGCTGAGATTCACAAAACTGGTGGGAAAGATGATGAGTTATTTTACCTACAAGCTCAGCAGTCCACACACTCACACAAGATGCAGAAGATGTAGATTTTATTATATGCCTATCCCTGCAGGAGCATGACTCCTCTGTAGGAACCCTCCTCATGCCACAGGGCAGCACAGCTGGGTAGCCACAGGAACACAAAGTGATAACCACAGAGTCATCATCTTCTTTGAGTCACTAAACAGTGTGCTCAGTAGAGCTGCCTGAGCAGAAGAGTTTTAGGGAATTCTCGTTTTGTAATAGCTCATAAGATGGCAGTTAGGGTGCTGTTCTGAAAAGAGAAAAGAAGGTTTTGGATCCTCTTGGGAGTCAAAGAGCCTCAAGCTATGATTTTCCATAGTCCAATATCGACCACCAAGTGAATCGTGCCCTTTGGGTTTTGCCTCAAATGGCCAAAGCTAAGCAAACTATAACAGATGACTTCAACGTTTCTAAATTTATTTACAGTTGAAATTGCAGAATACCTGTCACAAGTCTGGGAGCAGATTTAGCCAAAACAAAACTGCTTTTTCGAATGTATATGTATTTTTCAGGAAGAATACGCTTACCTTTGCTGTACAGCCAAACCCATCCCCGCCACCGGTGCATACCCAGCTGGTGGCGGCATTGTTCAAACCTCCCAGCCATGGGCTCCTCATGGCTGGGAGTTGCCACATGGACCCCAAGCAGGGGCAGCTAGGTCAGGCTGCAAAGGCAGTTTAAAGTAGTAAGACATGTTCAGCTGCAGTCACCGTGTTCCCTGGCTGTACCCAGAAAGTCATTGTCTTCCTCCCTTTTGTAAATCTTCTAAGCATAACCTGCAGACAGAATGAGAGCTGCCCTTCCTCAGCATTCACCTCTTCAGCCAAAAAGCTTTACATTTGCTTCAGGTTTTTTAAAACTTGGTTATATGCAATGGATTAATAAAGGACGTTGGTTTATACCTCTGCTGTTGCTGAATCTCTTCTGTTGGCAACTTGTTAAAGTAAGATAAGTGCCAAAGGCTCGATTCTTTGTACGCTGATAGCAGTGGGGCTCTGAGCAGTCCCTGTAGCTGTCATGTCTCAGCTATTTACATAAAAATCGCACCTTTTGCTGATACTGGCTACAAGGCTTATCCCAGTAACAAAAAGATTTTAGCTAGTTTGTGAGATCATAGAAAGCCTGTTTAGCCATTACTTCAAAACATCAGCCTTCAAAACATCAGCAAGTCAGTCCTATTTCAGACTATGCCCTAAATATTTCATACTCTAACATTGTTTTGAATAATTGGGGTAATTTTTTCTAGCCCAGCATGCTGTATGAAATTATGAATTGGGGAGATTTTTATGTTTTCATATTTGATTCAGTACCCCATTGTCACTTATGCAAAGTGGTACAATAATACACTGTCAATCATTTAGGGGACAGCTGGGTGTACATGAAACTTTGAGTAGGGCTTCCTAGGGTGCCTCAGTTCATCAATGCAGATGATACTGTAGGACCTGGGGCTTGATTTTGGAGTGTGCCAGAAAACAGGATCATTCTTTCAAATTAAATAAAAAATAAACAGGGATCAGCAGGTAGAACTTTTTTTGTCATCATGTATCTGTCCATGCTTGTGAGGAAAACAATAGAAAAGAAAAAAAATGGAGAAGAATGTTTGCTATAATTTGCTAAGCTGCAGAATAGTTAATCAAGAAGATACGGGTTTGAGAGGGACTTAAGTTAAGTTAAAAGGAGGCATCAGATACTGGCTTGACCCAAAAATGCCTAAAGTCCCATTTGCCCTTACAGAACAAAAGTGTTAGCACAGAAGTCTGACATGCTGGCAAACACATAATTTAGACATGTCAAACTACTTTGAGAAAAATTGCAAAATGTTGAGAATTTTTTGGCCCTCATTTAAATAAACTGGATCTTGTGGAGTTTTTTGGAACTCTCCTGATAAGTGATGCTTAAAAACCTTTTGATCAAATACCCTTTCTCAGGCAATTACATGTTCTTAATTTAGAGGCCAATTCAAAAGATTGCTTGTTACCTTCATTTAGCAAAGGTTCAACTGTTGCAGTTTTCTGATCCTTTTAAAAAAGGCAAACAGGGAGAGTTTACACAATAAAAGTTCTTTTTTTATTCTCAAATTAATTGTTTTGAAATATCTTACAGATTACATCAGTTTCTTACTTGCATTCATGTTGCAAGATGGTGACTATTGTATGTTGCTAGTGATGCATTAAATTAGTTGTTTACATTATAAAATCTAAACATATTAGAATCCTTTGTGTTTGTCTTCAAAGATTCCTATTATAATAAAGCTTTCTGAAACAAGTAAGGTTGTCTTTTTTGTTTAGTTTATGCATCAGTGGAGAACCTAAAGATCTGTAGCCTCTAGCCATCCCTGTCTGTGTTTAGTAGAGTGTAAGGAAATTGTGTTTGGGAAGATATATATTTTCATTTAAAAGACAAAGTTATACTTTTAAATGAATCATTTTGCATTTAGAAGAGGTAACACCTAAGACAAATGTGGATCAAAATTTATCCTTTTTTCTCAAAGACTCTGTTTTGCTGTGACTTTTAATTGGAGTAAAAGAAGTATGTATAATGTACTGAAAATTAAAATTTTGGCTGTATCCCTCCTATTTCTAATGGCTTTGTGTCACTCTTCAGGTCAGAGTGTTTCTGAGAGTTAAGTAATGCAAGAACAACATTCAGTAAAGAACAGTGTTTGGGATTTTAAAGAAATTGCAATTTGGACTCTCAGTTTTTCGTTTTAACAAATGTTTTGAGAGATATAATGAAAAGTGAAAGATAAAAGCAAAAGCTGACTGCTTTACTACAGCTGGAGCTGCTCTGTGAAAATAACTTTCACTGTTGAGGGAAATTCGTGAATACACTTTTAGCAGCAAAGGATCTTCTTGAAGAGTCGGCTGAGCAGCGTGGCAATGAATATCCACACTTTCCACTCAACACACTCCTTCTAAGTGCAATATGTCTGAGTTCCTCAGCTAGAGAAATGACTGCTTTAACACACTTTTTAGGTCATACTGCATCTGCCTTATGAATCCGTGTTTTAATATGTTTAGATATACATCTTCCTATCTTAACAGTGCTGGCAAGTCATAAGAAATGAGCAGGATTTTATTTACCTGTCAAAAATCAAAATAACTTGCATTAAGCCAATAACCAAATAAAATTGTCACGGTTATACTTTGTATCAATGAATGTCACTGAAAGGAAGAGTAGCAAGCTAAGTGTTAACTTCAGAAGCAGATTATTTTGTGTGTACAAAATGCGCCTTTTGGGATAACAAGCCAAGAGTACTTTGTATCTAAATAGCCTCTAGAACATAAAGCAATGTAACAAGTGCTGAGTTATAGTAAATCTTGGGAAATGTGACAAAATAAGCAGTGGAATGAAGAGAACAGTACTGAAACCAGTTGGAAAAACAGGAAGTATAGAATTCTATGAAATTATGAAATATCTTAAGGAACATCTTGTTTCTGTTCATGACTAAACAGTGAGAAAAGTAATGAGGAGTAAACTGGCCATCTTCAATAAACCTTCAACTTTAGACAGAAAAGCTAAGTGATTAAAAGGTACTGAAGACTGTTTTGATTAAATAAAAAAGTGCAGGATTAAAAAAAATATATACTTATTTGCTTGAAAGACTTTTTAAATGAACGTTATTGTTCATTAAAAGCATGAGAAGGTATGAAACAGTCTGATGTAACAGCCCACCAGAAGTTGTTTCAAAGGTTATCACTTGCTGAGATGCTTAGGCAAGATGTGTTCCATCAGCAGCCTAAGGACAGTGCCACGTGTAACAGGATAGTAGCACTCACGATATCTGAACAGTTTTAGTTAAAGGTTAATCATGAAGCTTCAAAAATAATATGGACTGTGATCCAAATTATAAATTCAAGCCTCGAGAGAAAAATTAAATGCTAACTTTGAAATATACCCTCTTATTCTGGATTTCTGATTTGAGATACCTTAAACTACGGTATTCAGAAACAAAGAACACCTACAGCTTTTAAATGGATGGATGCTTTGCCTTTTGCAGGACCTTTATCCATTTAGTTTATAATGATACCAGATGAATATCCACACAACTAGTTCGTTGAGAAATTCTGACCAAATGTCTTGGTCCTGTAAACATTTTCATACTCGTCTAGGCCTATGTATGAGTCATCCCATTAGATTACCTGATGATCGGTCGGTGGAAATGTACAGACAGTCAGAAATGCAAGTTCAGCTGATGTGAATGGGAGTTTATCTGAGGTGAAATACCAAATGTAGCTACATTGCCTGGGTTTAGTATCCCATCTTTGTTTTGGATGGTATCTTGCCTGAGTGAATAAGAGTAAAAAATGGCATCTCTGAACACAGTCATACTAAGAACTGATGTTCCTACAGTTAGTTTTTAATGTCCAAACTGCATGAAAGCTGCAGTTCCCAGCCATATCACAATTTTTATAGTAGAATGAATAATTTGTATCTTGAATTCCCTTTTGATATTTCTTTTACAAGTTATTGTAGCTGGTACATACATGTCCATTGCCTCCTGCTGGCCAAAAGTGACCGAAGGAGAAAATTTTGTTCATGGGTTCAGAAAAAAAGGTGGAGGGAAGTATAGAAAAGTAGACGTTGTTGGAGACACCGGAATTTATGGCCCTTCTCCTGAGAACAGGTACGTGTGCTGGGTTGTATCTTGAAGAGCCACAGTGTCTCATAGGTTTCCTTTTGGGTACTTCTCTTCTAGATCTCGTTTCTAAAACCTTGCTCCAAATCACAAATCATTTCACAGTTGCGAGAGCAGCAGCCCAGAGTATCAAAGACTGGTATTTGACTGATGGTTTGAGTGTGGTTTTGACGGGGATGGTCTTTATCAGATGGAACAAGACTCTGGGACGTATGTTATGTATTTCTGCATTCCTGATCACGTTCTTCATTTCAAATAGAAATTAAAAGGTAAGCAAGTCAAGTTGCCAGCTAAGAGTGGTATAACTAGGTGACATGCTTTTGTTTCTATTATACAAAGTCAGAAAAGTCCTTTCAGGTCTTGAAATGGACAGTGTGAGTACACCGGTGTAGTGCATTGGTACTGGAAACTTGCTAAAGACGATGTTACAGGCTTTGCACTTAAGTTTCCATTCCATTCCTTGTCTCGAAGAAGAAAGAAAAGGCTCAATATCACTCTTACCCTGTTGCAGTCTGAGAGAAGTTGTGTGCCTTTCTTCTTGTCTGATCTTCCTCTACCTTTTACAAGGTCTTGTTTTTGTCTTTGTCACTTTTGAGACATCTCCCCGCAAATCTCTCTCATTGTAGATACTGCAGGTCCACTGTTAGCTTTCTCACACCTTCTCTCATAAGCAGAGGAACTTAAGCTGCTTTGGTTTTGAAATACAGGGAAGATTTTACATACTCATTCTTCTAACTCTTTTTCAGAATCATCTAATCTGTCAATATGTGTTTTAAACTTTGAAGCTTAGAGCTAAACTTGGTCAAGTTCTGGAATATCAGTGCTATCTCTACTGGTAATAACACTTTCCTGTTTCTTCCTATCAGACTGTGTCTAAAGGTTTACTGTTGTAGCCTTTGTATTACTTTTGCTAGTGTGCTTTGTTCCATTTTTTAATTTTTTCTTTATTTCTGGAATAAATGAGCTGCATCTGAAGGAGATGGAACTTGCATCATTGCAGATTACCTGTTACAAGTTCGGTTTTTACAGTGGTTGCATGTCAACATTAGGGGTTTGCTCCAAAATAACTGCTTTTTGATCAGTTCTTGCTCTTTGCTGGGGAGAAAGCAGAGAATGCAGCAAGAATGCATTATCTGTGTTGAAAGTAGGTCTTTACAGATAGAAAACAAGATTCAATTTCCCCTAAATTTCACTCTTTCATGAGTTGCATTCCTTGAGTACTGGGAGTAAAGTTCAAAATGTTAATATGCTGGTATGATTAGGATGCTTTTGATGGATGTGGTCTTTATGAGGCTGGACTCCCGTTCAGAATCAATCAATCAGTGCCCAGCGAGTTTTGTAAGTAAATGTCATTAAAGGTTGCATTTGTGGAGGATATATTTGTGTTCTCTAAGTAATCATCTGGTATATTCTCTGTAATATCCTTACATAGCGTCAAAAATTACAGAGAAAATAATTCTTAAAAAATGCAAGTCTTCTGTCTACAAACGCACAGCAAGCAGCATACATCTGAGCAGTCCTGTTGAAATCAATTGATTAATCCAGTCTTATGTCAAAATACTTGTACAATGTTGAATGAAATTAAGACTGTGAGCAGAAACAAAATTCTTACAAATTATCTCAGAACAAGGAAAATATATTGACAAGCTGTCTGTACAACATAGGAAGTAATGTATATATTTTATACTCATTCTTACAGAAATTACAAAAAATTATATGTCAAATTACAAAGCACTTATGCAAGTAGTTTAATTCACAAGGATTACATGTATGTAAAGTCACCCAGCTACACAGCATTTTCAAGACTTGGCCCAGACTATATGGATCTATCAACATACTTAAACCAATTTGACACTACGGTGTAGCCTGTATAAATTAATAAACTGTGTATACATCAGACACACAATCAAATTATACTTCACATTTGAAATACATCTAAAATATTTTCTTTTGATATAAATTTCTTCAGTACGATGTTTTTTCTGCTGAAATCTGAGATGATCTCTTTAATTGTGTAGTGTTGTGTTTCAGTAATTCAAGTAATGGTGCAGGTGGTACATGCAGTTTACTGATGTTAGAGATAGTATTTAAACAACTCCATGCTCAGAGGTAGTATATCAAAAGTTTTTAAATTGAGGGTGACAGGAACTGGTGCTGCACTTTCATGTTATCCAGCAATGTGGAAGAATTTTGACATACAGCTGGAATGATCAAACTGCATCAGTTTTACTGTCTAACTTCATTTGACAAGAATTTCAAAGGTATTTGGAAATTATTAGGTTGTATGCTACATTTAGAGAGTTTACCTTCCTTAGGGAACTTTTTTATAAAGTCTGATACAAGGCGGGTTATGATCTCAAAACATTGCATAAAGCTGATATATTTTTTGGTAAGTCTCCTTTTATGTTTAATTTGCGAGTCATGCAGAAGCTCTAGTTTCTACAGGAGGTGTTACTATAAAAGTGAAGCACGCTGCTACTAACCTGCCCACATTATTTTACAAACTTACTTCTTCTAATGATACAGGAAGAGACTGGCCTGAAAATACAAAAGATTACTTCAGCTCATCAGTATTTCATGTACATATAATAGGTAAAATTAGAAAACAAAGGTAACAGCAGGAAGCCCAGAGTAGTTTGGTGATACAAAGTTAGCTCTAATTCGCATCATAAAGCATAATTTGTGCAAGCTTAGTAAATGTTGTAGAATATTTACTGGTTTGTTGCTTTCTGACAGAAAAGCCAAGAAAAATTTCTATAAATCTTTTTGTTGTGTTGCTTAATACTGACGTGGCTCGAAGAACATAGCTGTAAGAATACAGATAAACAGTTTTTTATAGGGCAAAACCTGTATGTAACTTAAAATTTTCTGTGAATGCTTGTATTTCTTCAGGATTCTGACAGCTGTGAAGCATAGGACTTACTTGACTTTTGTAGTTACATATATGTACGAGTCATATAAAAGAAATGAGGATTTCAAAATGTAACAAAAATAATTTAATTACAAAAAATGCTGTAAAAACTCAGGAGTGAAAGTTAGTTACAAAAAAAAAAAATCTTTTTGAAAATGGCTTCCTGGGTTTTTAATTTAAACTTCTTGTTTTTTGTTTAGTTAATATGAAACATTTCCCTACGTTGTTATTTACAGTAAGATCTTTTACGTTAGTGATGCCTTTTTCTGTCCAAGTACCCAGTGATTACTGCATAGTGATTCACGAAAGGTACCTCAGTATAATAGCATTTCATAGTTATCTGACAAAAAAGCGGATGATCATTTCGTGTTTGCCGTGCTTATCTGCAGCAATAACAAAGGATTAAATGATTCCTCGCTCCCGTGTAACAGTTCTCATACTTTCCCTGCTAGCTCACATAGGCGAGAGACATGTTTATACCAAGTATAAAGTTCAGTAGAGACTGTAGGAGGGAGCTGGTTATTAAGAAATCAATATATGTCCCATACAAGACAAAACAGTGTCCTGTGCGATAGTGATTTCTGTTAAACAGAAGCTTATGGGGGGAAGGATTATGGTGTGTGATTGAGACACCTGTTGAGAAAATAGGCAACTATTGACAAGTCTGATTCATGACTGAGTGACTGCTCTGCTAGTCTTCACATGATCCCCACCGAGAGTGAGCCTCGACCGCCTGCTAAACAAGGGCTGTTTGAAGTTTCTTTTTAACATTTCCAAGACGTTAATTCAGCAGGACATCTCCACTGGGGTTCTCGATGTCACCAAATCAGCAGCTGTTGAAATCCATTCACTTCAGCATGAAATGTTTGCATAAGTTTTTTTCTTTTTTTCTTTTATTTGTGACAACAGCAAAGTAAATAAAAC
Organism: Ibycter americanus; assembly: GCA_035590275.1. Classification (NCBI taxonomy): domain Eukaryota; kingdom Metazoa; phylum Chordata; class Aves; order Falconiformes; family Falconidae; genus Ibycter; species Ibycter americanus. Next base: position 38,962,447 of record JAVJGI010000040.1, read on the forward strand.
CCTAAAAATCCTGCACTACTCAACTCATATATGTGTGAGAACAGCTTCTGGTCGCAATTGTAGCTGCTAAGGCAAAATGTTTATTTGTAGAGAACAATGGCAATTGGAGTAGTTTATTATGATACACAAAAAATACTGATTTTAATAGACATTTCTGTGACATTTTTCCAGGGTAAACATTAGTTAATTTTTGTGCCAGCTGTCGAACTTGTGTGAAAAGTGTTTTGAAATGGAATTGTCTTTGGTTTTAAATTCCAAAAAAATCTTAAAAGTCTAAAAGCAAATGTTTCCTATTTTTTTCCAGTTAGTAAATGAAACGCTGTTTCTTGGGTAGGAAAACATTTCTATCTGACTCACATTTCCCTGAGAAAACAGCTTGAATCATAGAATTAGTTTAGTTTGAAGGGGAAACAGAACAAGGCAAGACATATAAACATATTACAAAGCTTACTTTGATATTTAAATGCTTTTTTTTCTTTTCCTGGCCATCTGAAAAAAGGTGTGGTGAATGTAGTCAATTGTAAATAGAAACTCTGTATTTTCAGTCAGCTTCATTGTTAAACCTGAGAACTGCTGACCACATATGAAGACTCCCGGTTTGAGCCATCCCTCCTCTGTTTATTAAATCTGTTAAGACTTAAGTGTATTTTTACAAGTTCATTAATGTATTCCATTCTCTCTGATGTATTTTTTCCCACTATTATCAGATTTCATTACATGGGAGGAATTATCAGATCAACCCATTATACAGCTGAGCAGCGTTAAGTCTGATTGGAATTTGGGCTTCCCTTCATTTACAGGGGGAATATTGTGTAAATCAGACTCTCGGGTTTCAGTGGGAGGCACAGGGCTGCACAGCATCCATTTGTCAAGTTGATTGCACCTCAGCGAGGTTGCATTAGCTTGTCTTTGAACAGAAGTGAAATCCTATGCGAAGCTCCCCTTTCTGTCATTTACACTAACATCCATCCTCTTAAACCACGGCCTCAGAGAAAAAACAAAGTGATGGCACAATATAATCAGTCACTCAGGTTGTCTGTCATCTGTTTTCTTAAGGAAATGACTTTTAAGTTAGTGGAGCAGAAAATTGAAGAAAATTAGCAGAAGGTTGTTGTAGAAGCAGAAGGAATTTTTAAAAATTACAGATGTACGTAGAGAAGCTTGGCTGTGTATAGCAAATAGAAATGCAGTTGATTCTGGTTTTTAGTTTAGTGTTAATATAATGCCAGCATACCCAATATGCAATAATGCAATTTATAATGAAACTTTATGCATAAACTTGAATTAGGCTGTAAACGCACAATAAAAAGCTGGTATGCACATTTTCAGCTTTTATATCAGTGACTGTGTTTTATGATGCTGAATACTCAAGTAATTTGCACTCTTTTCCATGCGTCAGGAAAGCTGCCTACGTATCTCAGAAATGTTAAGCTGCAAAGGCCATTGTAAACAGCTTTGTGAGGAGGCTTGTAAGTTTTTTGAAAATCAGGAATCTGATTTTTTATATCTGATGCGATGGCAGCAGTAAATAGCATTAACTGTTTAAACCAGTGCACAATGAAACTTGTACAACACCCTGTTGTTACAGTTGCTACAGGGTTAATGGTGTAAATGAGCAGGAGATAAAGATGTACATTTTGCACAAGGTAAAAAGCACCACATTTTAATATACTTCTTTTTCTCCCATCTTCCTAAACTCTTATCCACTCTGGAAGTAGGTCGTTAATTACAGATACTTTGGTTTAACTTCAAACAGTAAGAGAATCAGGTTTGTGTTGTGTATCTCAAGGGAACATTTTTCAGTGTGGTGTTTTTTTAAAGGAGGGTTGTGCATGGCTATTTTAAGTTAAAGCAAAATAGCACATTCCTAGTTTAAAATAAAACCTGTGAGCTCTTGCAACAAACGGGTGTGAATTTTGAATTTATTTAGTTATTTTGGAATAGATACGCCTCCTAAGGGCTTTCCAGACATGCAGTAAGTGATGTTACTAGCATCTGTCAAATGTACTTCTTTCTTTTCTTTCTTTTCTCCCTTTTCATTCTGCCCAAGGGAAAATTGCACGTGGTCTTTATTTGTTTATATGATGCAGATACAGTAGTCTAAATCTTACAGTGAAGTAAGAGAAATATTACTGATCTTGGGTGAGAAACCTCTCTTCTTATATTCCTTTTCCCCCATTTTTTTCTGCTAGAAATAGAGGCAGAAAACCTCACAAAACAAGTCAGGTTATTAAATTGATGCATTTTAACATGCCTAGGAAACTTTGTATGGAATATGATATGACAGTATGAAATTCTGATACTGATTTATACCAATGTACTAGCACATTGTCACTTGGAAAGAGAAAGGAAATGTGTAGAAGAAAGGTTCCTATTTTAAATACTATGCAAAACGTATTTTTGTAATTTTCATGCACAACTGTAGTTTGCAGCTACTTGAATTTTTTAGTTAGTAAGTATTAGATTTTTCATGTGTCCCTTGAAGAAAACTTTAATCGGCTTCACAATGTTGAATACATTTAAATTTTAATACCTTTACTCAATAGTAACACTATATATATATATATATACACACACACACACACACACTGTAGTCAGTCAGATACGTGAAGGTCTGCAGCGTCAGAGCAAAAGTAAATGCATCTCCTCAAAAATACATCTTAAAAGATTTCAGAAGGAAATTATTTTTAAATACAACATGTGAAATTATATAAAAAGTTGTAGATTACAGAAATATCAAGTACACTGCTCATGCAACTCACATTTCATTAAGATATATATTACTTGAGGTTGTGATATGAAGATGATAATGGCTACATTTTGTGCTTCTTTTCCCTTTTATAACCTAATGTTAACATTTAGGAATTTGGAAACTTGAGAGCCCTAGTAGATCAATCTTGATTAGTTTATTTTTCTTTGTAAAGATTTTGATAGCCTGGTAATGCTTTTGTTTGAAAGAGTATTCTTTACTTCCTCTTGTGGGGGATGAAATATTGTTACACCCAGCTCTTCCTCTGAAATAGTGAAAAACAATTTAGGTAACTGAATCTTTGATGAGGAGACCTTAGATTGAAGAGTCTGGCGTTTAATTGCCCTTTTACTCATAATTCTTCTACGTTTAACCTCAGAGGTGATTTTAAAAGTTACATCTTAATTGCATAGCCTCATTCAATCATTAGTACTTTGCCTTGTGGCAATTTATTACAACTTTATTTCCCTGAACCATCAATGAAGATGATGCTGAATTTTATATTAGCCAAATGTCCTTTTGAGATTAATGTGGTAATATAGATTTTATGCATGCTTTTTCTGCTTTAATATTTGTGTTATGGTTTGGGGTTATAGGTATAGCACAACCGCTGAAGTAGTTTAGAGAATGCTGCGTGTATTGCCTCAAGAACTGATGCTGGAGATTTATTTGAAAATGTGCATCTGCAAGAGGAAATAATAGAAGGGCATTCTCTGATGTGCTTCTCTAGCTATTTTTACAGCTTACTCACACAGCGTTTTTCTCCTTTGAAGATAATAGTTGGAGTCCCGTTGTGAGGGAAGCACTGTGATCAGATGGGCTAGGAGATGGGGATATGGGCACAAGGATGCTGGCCCACAAATGCCACAATTAACACTGGGCAAGTCACTCCGTAAATTGTACTTTGCTTTCACAGTGGTCTTTTGGAGGTTCCTACATTCTTAAAATTTTTAAGGGTTCCAGCTGCTAAGGCTATGGAATACCAAAACCCCCTTGTGTCAGTGCAGGATCAAGGTAGAATTCATCATGAGCATGTTTTCCGTTATGTTCTTTAATTTATTTGGAGAGATATTTAAATATGGCAGGTAGAAAGCACTGACACCCCTTATGCTATCTATGTAACTGCCATAATTTAAAAATTCACAGCCCTTCCATACCGTTCCTATCCAAATTCTCAGATTAGAACTGGCAGCTACTGGCATCTACTATACAAGCATTTCTGCTTGCACAAAGCTCAGGGAGATTTCAATGGATGAAGCTAGTTTGATGAATACCTCCAGCCAGGTGTGCTGACACCAATGCCAAAAATATCGTCCTGCCTTTCCCCTGCTCCTGGCTTCTCATTCCTGACCCTCTACCACACTTCCCTTTGAGCTATTGCAGCTGCTTGTCCTGCAAGTGTTGCGGGAGATGCAGCTGGGGCAGGACAGCACTGCTTCCTTCACTCACACCGCTGGCACAACCAGCACAAGTGTTGGTTTGACTGCGGACTCTGGAGCCGGCTGATTTGGGTATGTAGGCAAACCAGAAGGGTCTCCACAGTTTTCCAAAAATGTGAATTTGTGGCATGCATGTTTGCATGAAGTACCGTGGTATTTGGTGAACGTTACGTCCTTCCTTTAAGGAACAGGTAAGCTCACGCTAGCAGCAGTTCAAACAATAGCAGCCTCCACCCTAATCTCAGACATATTTCACCTCCTGAAACAAAAGCATGTGTGGGGACACTCAGGCATTTGAACTCGGTGGAAGAAGGGTATGACTGGATATTAAATTAATCTTTATGGAGATTCCATATCTGGAAGAGGACAAAAGCAAAAGAAAGAAAAACAGAGAAAGCAGGAGAAAAAGCGTAGCAAAAGACTCAAAGGAAGAAAAGAAAGTGAAATTAAGAACGAAAGAATTACGTAAGCACTATGACAGTCCCACAAAGGTCTGCATGCTGGCTGAAAAGCCTTCAGGAAGGGATGGCAGAAATTTGTTTCTGGTTGTTGTGTATCTCCTGCATTCAAGGAAACAGGAGTGAAGTTGGGGGTGGGTGACTTTGGAAGTGTTTTTTTAACTAGATATGCCTAAAAGATGCTTGACTTCATAATTTTCTCCTCCTAATAGAAACAACCCTCAGGGCCTCAAACTTTAGCTAATCATTTAGGTCAAAAGGGTAATAATAATGTAGAAGGCCATGAATTAGAAGTGTACCCTGGGGAAAGCTTGACCCAATGCAGAAGTAGAAAATAACCATACAAAACTCTGTAACGGGATCCTCTGAAGCTGAATGGGAAAATGAGGGCTCGTACAAATATGCTCACCATCTAATATGAAACATAACTCCAGAAGTATGTATTTTTATTCCCTGTTACAAGAGTGAAACCACAGTGGAGTTACTGTAACACTGAGGCTGAACTAATCCCATCACAGGATCAGATCTTGGTAATAAATAGTTCCAGGTGCGATCCAGGGATTAGGAATGTTTAGATTTGTTTAAACTGAAAGGTGTGGAGTCTTTTTCAGTCTTTCCACTGACACGGGAGGGTTGTATGAGGTGTGTAACTCCTGTGTCTCAAAAGAGAGATCTGCTTGTTGCATATCCCTTTTTACTGGTATATCTGTCTCAAATACTTTACCAAGAAAGCGGATGTCATTCTGCTTATGTTACAGATAGGGAGATGAAGGATGAGGATGCTCAGCATCTTGCTAAAAGTCAGCCACCATGCCAGTGGCAAACCTGAAAGTATAAATGCTGGTGCTGTGCTCTACTTGGTGGATTCTGCTGCTTTCCAGGGCGTCCTTACGGTTTGCCACTTTCTTTATCATGGAACTTTGGGTTTGTGATGGGACAAGTTTGAAAAAGAGCTACTCTTCTGAATATGCCCATCTTGTGAGTGGCATTAGACAGAAATGGAATGAGCATATATTTAAAGATTGTGCCATACTGAACATACATATAGGACCATGCTAAGGTTGGTAGGCAGTCTCATAGACAGTGTGTCTATCTTTTTCAGTCTTCAGTTTTACAGTTTCATGGACTATGTCTAATCAAGTGCTTGAAGCTCTATGAAATAGGCTGTGCTTGTGTATTTGGTTGCTAGCCTCAGTTCTCAGTTCCTTTCCACAGACTGTGGCTGTATTGGCAGCAGATAGATGACATAGCAGCAGACAGTTATCTCAGACACATAACTCAGATAAGTTCATAGCTGAAAAAGGAGCTGCACAGAGCTGACTCCAAGGACACACTAAGCATTTATATCTATTTATGTACCATAGTCCCTGTTCACAATTTATACAATGGTATCAGAGCAACAGATAGGTGGTGACTTCCACTCATAACCCAGAATTTTCCATGTGTGCATCCCACTTACGGGCAGAGGCAAAACAGTTTGTGGCCTGCAGTGTTTGCCTTTTCTGCCTAATCCATGTGTCCAGAGAGATCAGAATGGAAAGAGAGAGCATGGCGAAAGAGAAGGAGCGTGGAGAAGACTGCTCCTCTGCACCTACACTACACTTACAGGAAGAATGCAAGCGGGTGCTGGAGATCTGAAAACAATCACCAGTAGGCACCAACTGCAGAGCCTCAGACTATGCTTTCCTTTAGTCTGTGCTGCTGAGCAGAGGCTCTGAGCCAGGGACAAAGTGTTCTGGGACACGTCCTCTGTAATACTTCTAGATTTCTTGAATAATTCACAAAGCTTTTGGACCCCTTTTACCCAAACACACGCAAAGCCAGTTGCGCTGTAGAAGACAGTTTGAGCAACTCCAAAAGGAAAGCTGCTTACTTCTTCAGCCTTTATATAGGCATTTTAAAGCAGTTTTTATAATTCCCTATTTTCAGGGGATGCTGAAGCTGACCAGTTGTTTTTTGCAGAGTTAATACACGGTAGTGATGCACTTTTTATCTCTTTATTGGGGTTTTATCACCTTACTTACATTGTAATAGCAATAGTGATGTTTTACATATAGTCATATTGCCTTTGATTTGGAACAATACCAAGAAACTGGAGTGCTTCATGATTTAATTATTTGTGTTCTTAGCAAGAATAATTAAAGGATCATGCCAAAATCTTATCAGAGCACAAAAATTTAGCATGCCAAGAGTGAAGCTATTTAAGTGGCATACCAATGATTTATTTGCTGAAGAAGATTCAGTTTTAGAAACTCTCTTCACTGTTCACTGCTGGTAGTTAGAAGTGTAGAAACTATTGTTACCAAAAGCCATTAGTAGGAAGAGAGAATAGATTTGCAAGTGACCTGTGATTGCAGAGGTGTTTAAAAAAACAGAGGTGTTTAAAAAAACAGAGGTGTTTAAAAAAACAGTCATCAGAGAAACTGATTTTTCAGAACCAAGCAAATATAATCAAGCCACAAGCAGGTATTTGAAAGTCAACCAGCGCTGACACAGCTACTCATGCTAATCCTTTTCTAAATTTTCACTATAAAGTTTCTGGACTCTAGTTACTCATCTGGAACACTGCTTTAATCTGTAAGTATTAGCTTGTTTCAGAAGTATTGCAGCTGAATAGGAGAAACTGGTGATTAAGTTGTTCTGAATAATTAAGCAATCTAAGACATTGTAAAATGACTGTAGTCCATGTATGCCTTATGAAATAGATCCTTTATTTACCATTAGATCTTCTTAAGCCACAAACATCTACCTGGTTATTTTTTCATAAGTATTTTCTCTATAAAATCAATGAATTCATTCCTAAACAATAAATTTAACTGTCCCCAGTACGATGCAGTTTTGCATGGTGCGTATACCTTGACCTACAAAGTTAATCCACAGCTTTTCTTGAAGAATTTTTGTATGCTTACAAACACTAGTCTGTTGCAGGAGGGACTTAAAAGGATTTATCTGTAGGTGCTTGAAGGAACAATCATATTACTAAAGTAGTACTCAGATCTGCAGATCACGTTTAACATTTGAAATACATCAGTAGCACTAAGGCAGTTTGGGTGTCTCAGCATCTGACTGGTCCCGGAAAGAATATCGGCGGTATCCCGCAAAGTGCTGATCTTCAACATTTTTAGTGCTTTGCAGAATTGATTTCTCAGTCCCAAGGCAATTGTCCATATCATGCAAGTGCTGCATACTATTATAGTCAGAAGCCTCTGTTTGAGAGTTATCCAAGAAAGAATACCAGTATTTTGCTTCCAAGTTCTTTTTGTGAAATATTTGGCTCCAATGCTTAGCTAATATTCATAAAGCTCTTTGAAAGTCTCCCTTTAGAAAAAGATGTATTTTTTCTATGGGCATAGTTCATTTTTAAACCAAATCTAGCTAAAAATTGCCACATAAGCTGTTTTTTCAACAGAGGGCCAATAGCCATATTTTTGTCTTTGCACAGAAGGAATACATTTATGTATTTAAAATGTATGCATTTGAGTAGTCCTATAAAATAAGCAACATAAAGGTGTCATATTGAATTAATTAAGATTTCGCTCTCGCATGTAATCCCAAGTATCTAGATACTTATAATTTTATTGGCAGAGGGAGCAAGTACATGGCTTGGCATATCAGCTGGGCTATGAATATCTAAACATTAACACACTTCCAAGCTCATGTTTTGGTTTGGGTTTCTGCCTTCGGTATTGTTTAAGAAGTCCCCACTGATGATGCTCTCTCTAGACCATATTTAGCAGAAAGATTTTGCCCATCCCATTATCACCCCTCCAAAGACAGGAGATGGGAGTGTTCTTTGGTTCCTGGTCCCCTTGGCCATTCAATGCTTGGCTTTCTTGCTGCTCTTTGTCCACTAGAGTGTAACTACAGGCAAAATGAGACAGCACATTTGCCGGGCTGTGGAGCTGCCAGGCCCTAGAGAGCCATGATTCCCATGGCTGTTGCAGGAGGGCTCAAAGAAAACTAAAGGCAAAAGACAGGTTATTGGTTTGGTCATCTTCTTTGATATAAATAATTATCAAGAAACAATATTTTTCACCTCATAACCAGAAATTAGTACCATTTTTGTTTGACATAGTGACATCTTACATTGTGAAAGAGACCCCTTGATGGCCACTAGGGATTAGTAGGGGAAAATATTTCACTTGTAGGTCACCTGCATGAATCTGGCCCGGGACAGGGGTGATTGACAGCTGTTCAGATGTGGTGTCTGTAGGAGGCCCCCGTGAAGGAAGCTGCAAGTTTCGGTCTGGGTAGGCAAGTGTCAGCACTACAGCCCCACGCTGCCATAATTAGTGATCTCTGCCCGCAGTGCCGTGCTGGCTGCCGGAGGGGGGACCACGTGGAAACCCAGCCTCAGGGTGGCAGGTGAGGACGTTGGTGGAACACAGGGACTTTCTGCTGCTGGTGCTGTGCTTGCACAGGGAAACAGCATGAAGTCTGCATCCCATGCAAGCTTCCTCCTGGGCTAAGGTTGTGCAAGTGAAGCAGGAGCCTGTCCCAAACCACTTTGTACAGGCTATTCTTTTTAAGAGCATTACTGTGTGGTGTAGCCCTGGAGAAAGCAGATACCAAAGAAAGGATTTAATGCACTTCACTGTTTCTGTCCCAGATTCCTTCCTGCAAACCTGCATTTCACCAGTCTTCTCTCTTACCCCTTCAGCTCCTTGCTACACTTTCCCATGCAAGCTATTTTTCCCTTGTAAATGATGTGAAGCAAATACCTAATGTTATCTTTAGTGCTGACGCAAGAAAATTAGAGGAGGTATATTACAGTTCTGTTCAGTATTCTTTCCAGAGAAAACTGCTGGTTAGGTCAATTTACTTGGCACTGTACACTGCTTTAATCTTAATTTGAGGCCCGCTGTAGATATGCAGCAGCTGGGTCTAATGTCTTCATGCATGGTTGCAAGCAAGCCAGTTAATTTCTGTTTGTTGAGAGGTAGGAATCGAGCAATTTTTTCTCTGTTGAATGAAAACATTGTGGGGCTGGTAACAGGTGAATAAGCAATGCTGGGTAAAAAAACAACCTGGAATTACGGCCTAAACTTTGAAGGGCTGGATTCCACAACAGAGAAGTCACAGTTTCATCCCATTTATAATGGCAATACTTTAGCCCCAAATCTTGGATTAGAAGAATTAAAAAGAAAAACTGGCTTGACAGACCTGGTTCGGGAGAAAACATGTCACCAGTGAAGAAGTGCTTAGCTTCGAGTCTACTTGCAGTGCTGTAAGCTGCTAACTGGGGTGGTGAGTGTATTGCTAGACCTATATGCAGGCTACAAAAGCTAAACAGATTGCTCCCCCTGTCACACTGAGGTCTGCTCAGGCTCTCGATGATCTCTCAGGTTATATCCATCAAGCTTGCTGTTTGTCCATGGAGGTAGGACTGGCTATGCAGAGCGTTACCCATGTAATGGATGGCCCAAGTTCCTGCCACATTCTGTGTAGTCCTCAAAGACCAGGACTAAATTCACTGGATCTTTTGGCTTTAAACAGGTCTTTAGAGTTATAACCAGTCAAAGAGTTAACTACTTAAAAATAGGTGCTAATAAAACCTCCAGTGTTCTGATTAAACATAAGATGCAAGAGCTATGGATCTGTACTTCACCCTATAAACAATTAGGCTCCTATCATATTAATGGTAGCTTAATTCCAAATACGCCTTACTGTTATACCCTATAATTACCCAAAACTGTTCACATATTTAGGAAATAAAACTTTAGGTTAAATAGACAACAAATCTTAAGAGTAGAAAATGGAATCCTGGTCTTTCTTCTCCCAGATGACCAACTACAGAGTCAGGCAGCTGTCTGCTGTCGCGCTGGGAGCCTTAAGCTGTTGCCTGCACGTTGCTGCAGCCCCAGCGGGAGGAGCAGAGCACCCCCTCAGCTGAGGCGGTGATCTGGGCAAGGTGAGAAAGAGAGAGAGTAATCTGAGAGGGTAAAATTTTTTTTTCACCTCAATTTAATTATTATTTGTTATTGTGCCTGTGTCTATATTCATAGAATGATAGAGTAATCATAGAATCATAGAATGGTTTGGGTTGGAAGGCCTTTAAAGATCATGTCGTTCCAACCCCCCTGCCATGGGCAGGGACACCTTCCACTAGATCTAGGTATTCAGAGTAGAAAAGCATGCTTTCAAACACCGTAATATTTCATTACAAGACTTCTTTCATCTGTACAGCCTAGCTTCTTTCATTTAGTGCATCGGCAGTTACAAGAAGCGGGAAATCTCAGGCTAAGGGGGATGCCCATCAGCCCTTCTTACTCTATAGCTGGTATTACTGCCAAAGTCTGTATTATCAAACCACCAACCGAGAGAAGTTGCATTTCAGAAACCTTTTACCAAAGAATCTATAAAAGGCTATAAAAAATGAAAACCTGCACAGGATAGAGACTAAACAGAATTAATCCTCTATGTGTAATTTCCATAGAATGTATCTCCGTTGTTAGTTAAAAATACAGCTAAGATGCAAACTTTAGTGTGAAGTTTCCTCTCAAGCTTGACTGCTTAAAGCACTTTCCTGCGAAATTCTGTGTTTACCTAAGCCCCTAGGTGAAAAGCCACCTTCCCCTCCCCTACATCTACTGGAGCTAATGAGCCATGCCTGTTATCCTCCCAAAAGTCTCAGCTCAGCAGAAATTAATCCACTTTCTTTGCCCGGTTCTAACACATGCCACCACGTTAAGCCAGGAGAATGAACCTTCTTACCCTTTTATGCTCACTGGAGGATTGACTGACAGACAGGTAGTCCTTCTTTGTGTTTCATTAGTCATTATGTAGTTTGACACTAAAGCTAAACTAACTTAATTGCTAGCTGCTACCGAAAGAGGCAGTTCCATCTCTTTCCTGCCATCTTGCTCCCAACCGCACGGTTGCCCTGGCTCCTCTGAGCAGGCATCTGCCCCCGCAGGGACTCGGTGCAGAGGTCTAGAGCTAAAAAAAATGAACCCTGCAAGATTATGTGAATTGATTTACAGCTCCCCTTGGGGGTCCAGGTGCCCATGGTGGTGGAAGACTGGGAGCAGGAGCATGTTCCTGGGATGGGAGGCAAGAGATTGGACAACTAATTCTAGCAGGGACATGGTGTTAGATTGGCTTAGCTGTCTTGCCAAACTAGCCTTGATATTCTGTAGAGAATAGCACAATTGCACTATTCCACAATAAACCTGTGGTTCCTGTTGTGAGTCAGCCCATGTAACTGATTTAACTTTCCCAATGATTCATGTTTCTAATGTAGTTCATTGGGCATGGTTGCACAAACCATCTGTTAGTGGTGACACTTAACATCTATGCCTGACGCAACACCCCTTGTCTTGGTGCAACTCTTCAGGCCTGTAGGATGAATGAGATGGGAAAACATAACTCATTTTTTTCCTGGCAAATTAGTTGTAGGCAAGTCACTAATGCGTCCTGATAGACACCTGTAGCAGCATAATTAATGGACCAACACAAAGGCTGCAATGGTGATGGGGGAGCGGAGAAGAACTGCTTAAGCAGATATTGGCACCAAAAGAAATACCTGTATAACCATTGCGGTAGTAAGGGTTTAGCAAAGGCTTTCCTTTATCTAAAGTGTAAGGGACATTCACTTTGGGAGCAGAAGGTCTGAGTTTAACCATACTGCCAACATGCCACGCTGTGGATCATTCTGACAATCTCAAAGATTAACGGGGTAATGCGTTTGCTTCTTGCTGTCAGTCAAAGTGGGTGTGACTGAGCCCTGAGCATAGGGTAAGATAAAGCAGCTGTCTGACCAAAACTGTCAGTAAGTTAGTCTGAGAAGGAGCTTCTAGGATTAGATAGCATATTCAGGGCTGGTTGTTCATGCAGGATGAATGTGGGAAGAAGGGGCTGGTGACAAGAGAAGAGTTTCGCAGGTGTCACATCACCTTTTTGGAAGCATGTTCACCTTACTGAAACTGCTAAGCTGGAGCAGACAGGCTGGGTAGATGACAGGACAAATCTGAACCTGTAAAATATTGTAATTGTATACATATACCTCTGTTAGCATCTGAAGGAGTTACACTTACATCAGCATCTTCTAACTATAGCTCCCTGTTTTCTCAGCTACTATTTTTCAATAAATGCCATCTCATGAGCTGCTGCAGGGCCAATGCACTCTCAGATTGTCAGCAGGGGGTTACTGAAGTGGAAGAAGAATGACAGTAGGATCAGTCCCGCAGCATGACAGTGGTATTTTACAAACAGCTTTGAAGCATTTGGATATGTAAAGTTTTGCAGTTACATGTAAAGTTCTCTGATGTCTTTCAGAGCAATTAAAGATCTTGCCATATGCTCCAGCCTTCTTTTTGTGTGGCTGTTGGTTATGTGCAAATCTCTGGGATGACTCCTAGAACTGTTGTGAGCATATTGGATGCCTGCATGATTCGGGGTGCAGTTTGAAATGTGCTCAGCATCCCACGCTGACTGCAGCCCATTGAACCGGAGTGCTCTCAACACCTCACCGCAGCAGGCTCTTAACAAGTGGACTGCATTACGTTAGCTTCCTTGGAAGGAAATCAAGTACTGCTCTCTTAAAATCGTTCCTGCCTTTCTTTCTGCCCAGATTTGTAGGGGTTGACAAACTTTCTCTCAAGTAATTCCTTAGTGCTACTTTGCTCTGCAGTGTGTGAAGGAGGAAGTTTGTCATGCAGATCAGCCTGCAAGTCAGACCTGTAGGGCATGTCACTGGCACGTCAGCTTCTTACACGGAGGCTAAAACCAGTTTGTGTCAATGCTCCCCATTAGCCACCCTAATTTTCAGAAGGAAACTTAACTGTCACTTCGACTTAACTGCATAGTTTCCTAACATGCAATGATGTGCAGGTTTTGTTTTCCTAACTGTACCGTGTGTAAAGGCTTTATAAGAATACGTAAAATGTTGGTTGGTTTGTAAATGAAAGTTGGTATTTCACATTCATCCTCTTTCTTATCACCCTTCAAAATGGAGACAGAGCTACCTATATACGATTTCATTGTTCTCCCTACTAAAAAAATGCATTGATTTCATGCTAATTGTGGGTATCCTTTTAGTCAGAACAGGATCATTTGAAGTTATTTTAAAGTATGTCTAGCGAGTGTAGCTGCATACTGCATAACATTAAAAACTTTGAATACTTCACATGTGTAAATATGCTTTATTACCAAAAGTTTACTTCATGTTCTGTGAGCCCTGGTCTTTTTTTTAGGACTCTGTTTTACTTCTAGCTGTCTCTGTTACTAAATTTGAGGTATACGGCTCCAATTCACAGCTCAGTCACCTTCTATCTAAAAAATATGTTTTGCTTGTTTCCCCTGAAAAATTCTGAATTTCTAATTATGAAAGGGAACTGGTTATCGTTGTTTGAGGTGTTTGTTTGACAAGCAGTCATGCAGAAATAGTGCAATGTGTAGGCTTCCAGTATAAATAGAAGCAATCATGATCCAAACTGCGGATAAGTAATTAGAATAATAAGTAGAAATAAAGAAGCTTTGTCAGTTTGCATTCCTTTTTTTAAAGCAGCTAAGGGCAAGTGTAGAAACTGATCCTTATCTTTAGTTTTTCCCCCAAAATAAGGATAAAATTGGATTTAAGAATAAGAGCTTACCATATGAATTTAGGTTTATGGAGGATGTACTCTAGACTGTCAAAAATAGTATGCCTAAGGCAGATTTGCTTCTAAAGAGAAGAATGCAATAAAGCTTAGGGTTATACTGAAACTGAACTGCAATATATTATGAAATAGTTTGGTTCAGTAATTCCTGGATTGTTACATTCAGATTTTCAGCTACTACGGTTCTTTGTTTTTTTAAAAAATCCTCTGATAAATGCCAAGGACTAGTGAAGTTAAGGGTCTAACTTTTCTTTCTGTCTGAACCTTTCAAAGCAAGAAGGAGGTAATAATTTACACTTACCAAGAACTGAATGGTGACCTGAAGGTATTAAATGTATATCAAAGAGGTGATTGAGTATAGTGACAATGAAACTAGCTTCAGCAAAAAGTGACCATCATGCCTATGTAATAGACCGTAGCCCAAATCTAACTGAGAAAGCTCTGAAAAGTTGGTCTCCTTTCAGATGTTTTTCACCCTCTGAACTAGGATGTAGAGGATGAAATCAAAGAAAACTGCACATGTATGGTCTGTACAGTCTCTAGCATGATTTAATCAGCCTCAATGCTGCTCTAAATTATAGCAGAACAAACGAGTCTTCTGATTCTTCGTTGTATAATCTACTGAACACAACAGTCTTTTTGGATTATTCTTTGCTACAGGTTTGTTAATGTTCTGGAAATAAAAAATAAGCAGATGAAACCCATTTTTTCTGGTACTGACAGTTCTTGTTTGTAGACTAGTTGTATAAATAACTCCAGGACATCTGACATCTTATTCATATAAAATGTGTTGGCAAAATTTGGCATGAGTTGGTTCCATTTCATCAACTTTCTTTTTGGTTCTCTTTTTTTTTCTCTTTTCTGTGGGAGTATTTCTATTTTTTTAATCATTTTGGAATCTGGAAGTTTATTCGTGTCTCCTTAAGTGTATAATAGTTCAAGGAACACATAATCCCTTTTAGGCAGCAGCTTTTACAACATGTGGTGGGTGCCTCTGAATCAGCATCAAATGTTGGCATCTCCACTTCCTCCTTCATCAGAAGTAGTGAAGTTTCATCAGAACTAGTGAGAAAAAAGTATTTTAAGAGAACGTAAAGAAGTGGTGCTTCTTTCCTCAGGGAGGAAAAAAAAGAAAACCAGCTTTAATATTAAATGGAAGAACACAAAGCCACTTTTCAAAACCATCCTGTCTACTTCCTTCAAACTTAACAAGGAATTAAAAAAATCTCATTGAGAATGGACACCGTTGATAAATAATAATGAGAATTGAATATGACAGAGCTCCTTTGCCTGCATATTTGTAATGTGATTTGATGTTTTTTTCATGTGTGGAAGCCTTGGCTTCAGGAATACCCTGTTTCTGGCAGGTCTAGAAAAGAGCAGAATTCAGAATAAAGTAATTTTCAATCTGTACTGTCAGATTAATAAAATGCCTTACCACCTACTTTCTCCAGCTTTCTTATCCATTTGATAAAACTACTGGCAAAAATATTTGAGCTCACTATTTAGAAAAATCGCTTCTGAGCTTTTGAGCTCCTGAGGCTAGTATACGTTCTGGCTGTCTCCCAGCTTCGTACAGGGACAAGAAGCGGGTGCTCGGCAGCCCACCTTCCTCGCTCCTCTCCACCCTGACTTTCTCCAGACATAATCCAAGCGCATGGGTTGGGAGAGGCATTGCAGCAAGACCCCTGGAGCAGGCAGCAGGTACTTGCTCCTTCAGCATTCAGTGTATGCACCCTGGGAGCTGCTCTGATGCAGACCCTGGGAGTAGTCACCAAGGGAGTGAAATATGCTGGGTCTTGCCCTGAAGAGCGCTGGAAGTCTGTGGAGCATGGCCATTCTCCCGCCTGATGTTCATGTCTCAAATAATTCCAGTGTATCCAAATCTTCTTCCTCCAAACTTCAAATCCCATTGTTCAACATGCTGAACTCTGCAAGAAATAATTCAAAGAAATGCTTCAGGCAATGGAACATAGAACTTAGTAAAGGCCAGAGGTTTCTGCTCTTAATGGGATCCCAGTATCACTTAAATTCATGGATTACCTGACCCTTTTTTCTTCTTACATTTATAAAATAGAAAATCCAGTGTTTCAGCTTTCAGGAGCTTAGTGGGAAGAACCTATTATACTATAGGTAGGTATAACCCTCTTCTCTCTTGCCACCCTCCCTGGTTGGAATAACAGCCTGAGAACAGGTCACTTTATATAAAATAATAACTTTGGGGGATTCATGGCTTTGCTCTTCCCAGATTATGAGCCCAGACACAAAAGTCTGACCAAAGCAATGGAGCCTTTAGAAAACCTTTCCAGAGGAAAGGCTGGATGTCTAAGCTGTTTTCCCATCCCTACTCAAAGAATGATTTTTCTGGGATCATATATCAACAAATAAACTTTTAGCTAAGCTATGGGAACAAAACCAAGTGGTTTTGGCCAGTAATAACATCACAGCTGAGTGAGGATGATGCAGAAACCTGAATTTCCAGAACTTAATTTTGTCTCGTATTTCTAATACTCTATTCAAAATTAATAGATGACATTCTATCTTATTTTTATTTTAATTTTATTTCACAATTAAATTTTTCATCAAAGCCACAACATTTCTCAATGTTGAAATCAATATTCTCTGATAACTTAATTCCATTTCTGGATGCAAGAGACCTAGATTCCTTTCTACACTAAATGGAAACAGAGTGCAGGGTATTTAATATCCTGTCACTGAGACAGTGCAGGCTGCTACTATACAGTGAGTAGTATGTAAGTACGTGAGTTTTGAGAATTAAAATGAGCTGGTAAGTTAATGAAAGAGTAAGATGTAAGGATAGTCATTGTTTTTACATCTAAGTAAGACCACCCTAAATAATTTCAAGCAGTTTGAATGTTTTGAACAGTCTTTTTTAGGATAATCTGTGCAACTAACTCTTCATAACATTAATACTTTGAAATAATTGATTTTCAAATACTGAAGCAAGCAGAGCATGACGTTTAAGACTGTAAGGCAATAAAGACTAATCAGTTTCATATAAAAACCTATTTCTAAAAACGCAGTACAAGTTCAGTGAAGCACAACTTAAGTTTTAAGAAAGCCTTTGTTCGTCTCATGTGGAAAGACTCCTTTCATTTGTTATACAGATACCTTTTATTTTCTTGAAAGAAACACAGTATTGTTTAGAGGAGGTGGGCATTCATAGCTCCGTTAGTTATAACGATCTACAGTCTTAGGCTGTTGAATTCAGGATATACAGCTGTTTATGACTGTATATACTCTATAGCCAAGTAAGGTAAACACCCACGTGGGCTGGAGCAGAACTGTTAGCAATCTGACCACTTGCTTTCATCATCTGAATTCAGTACCTGTTATCGCTCCATTGTTGCCCAGTAGTATAATGGGTCTGGCTGGAATGGAGTTAATTTTATTCGTAGTAGCCTCTGTGATGTTACAGTTTAGATTTGTGACAAAAGCAGTATTGGTAACACAGCACCGTTTCAGCTGTTGCTGAACAGTGCTTGTACAGAGTCAGGGCCTTCTCTGTTTCTCATTTTGCCCCAATGCAAGCGGCTGGGATGGGCAAGAGGTTGGGGGGACACACAGCTGGAACAACTGACCCTAACTGACCAAGGAGATATTCCATGCTGTATAACATCGTGTTCAGCAATAAAACAGGGGGAGAGTTTTTCCAAGGTAACCATCACTTGGTGAGTAGCTGAGCATCAATCTGCTGACGGGACATGGTGAGTGATTGCCTTTGCATCACTTGGTTTTGTCTCCTTTTTCTTCACTTATTAAACTGTGTTTATGAACCCATGAGTTTTTCTCACTTTTGCCATTGCAGTTCTTTTCCCCATCCCCCTGGGGACAGTGAGCAAGCAGCTGGGTGGGAGCTTAGCTGCCAGCCAGAGTCAACCCACCACAAGTAGGCAAAATGTCTTTGGACATTTTCAAACATTTCAGTTCAGCAGAATACAGTGTTCTGTGTTAACAAGGTGTATAGTACTGAAAGCTCACAGCTTGGTTTGATAGCTTACCTTGCTGGCAATACGCAACTTTATTCTCACATTGTAACAAAGGTGTGGGCTAGGTATCCCTTCCTCTCCTGTCCTGTCCTGTCCTGTCCTGTCCTGTCCTGTCCTCTCCTCTCATCTCCTCTCCTCTCTTCTCCTCTCCTCTCCTCAACTCTGTTGAGAATGCAGCAGATGAGTACACACAGTTCAAGACTTTGATCCCATATGTATTCCTTAAGCCTAATCGGCCAAAGAAGTGTTAGAAGGCCATGGATTCTGAGCGTGCCATGTACTAGACTCAAAAAGAAGGGTCCGCGTACCTAATCTATGCAGAAATCAGATAGCTTAACCTGCAGTGTCTTCTTGGCACGTGTAAATATCTCCATTTCAATCCTATCATTAGTTTATACAAAACTGGAGATTTGGGTAGAAAATGTGACCTGACCTTTTATTTTTATGCAGCATTTCCTGATTTATCCTGAGAAATGTGTTCCAGTAGAATCTGTTGCTCTTTCTGTACACTATGCAGAAATGAACACTTCAAAATTCAGTTTTAATTTTCAGTCTTGAGTTATATGCAGTATGTTCATTAGTGGTCTGGAAGTAAGCAAGAATCTTGGTAATTCTTACATCTCTTGGTAATGTTTGCTGATAGCACAACAACCAGCAGAGTGTTAAATGGTGGTGAGTTGTAGAATACAATGCAGTAAGCCTAGCTGATTCAACAAAGTGCATCCTGACACAGCTAACTGCACAATTATTCATCAAGGAACAAGAGATCAAAGCCATGCTGACAGAATGGAGAATTTTAGCCTAACAGTAAGTAACTGATCAGAGGTCATATAAGACGGGCAACAGAATAAGAGTTCCCATTACAGTACTTCACCATGAATGTCAGAGGTAATAGTAAGTATGAGTTACAAGGTATGTCCTTGTATATGGCATTGGTCAAGCTGATGCTGGAAGAAATCATCTAGTCCTGATGTCAGCATTTTTCAAGGGATATGGAAACACTGAGGTAAGTTCAGAAAACAGCCACAAAAAAAGTATTTGCTGGAGTAAGTAGGGGAAATGCCTTCTGGCGAGAGACTTGAAAGCTTGTTTGGTGTAACGTCTAAAGGAAAAAACTGACTTGACTCCGACAGAGTACTTACAAAGAAAAAATTGTTGGTTCCTAAGGGACTCTTTAATCCAGCTGATGAGGACATAATAAGAACCAATAGTAAAAATCTGAAGGTACCCAAATTCAGATGACAAAGAATGAGTTCTGAGCAGAAAAATGCTTTCCCATGAACAGAAGCTGCTGTCTCTAACATTCTGTGAAGTAAGATAGGGTGTCTTTGGTCAACACACACCAGGACAGCACTGTCATAGTAGGGCATACAGGAGGACAGCCTAGACCAGCTCAGATTGCCTTCTGGCTTTATGAATTGATGAATCTATGTGGTTTATAACTATGGAACAGAAATCTCACTAACCTGTAACTTTCATCATTGGTCCAAGTGGCACAGACCAAGAAAAGCAATGCACACTGTCAGAGAGGGAGAGGAGCTAAACTGAAGGAAGCGTACCTGAGCGTGGGGCCAACGTGCTTTCATAATGAGGTCTCAGGTGGGAATGAATTCTGCTACCTGAGGGTGCTTCTTTTTGAAATTGATGATTTGGTCAGGTGTCTTTTTCACTTCTCTTTGGGGTTTTGAGTAGTGAATTCATTGTGTTTGCATTGTGTTTTAGGCCTGTCTCCATCTTCTGTAGAAGCTGTTTCTAGCTATGATGAATTTCTCAAAATAGGAAAGGAAGCCTGCCGTCTGGTCTCTGGTTAATACAAGCACAATTCAGAACTGTAGTTTTTGCAAATGGTTTGAATCAACACAACCAGGCTCCTTATTTGGCTTGTTTGCTGTTGTTTTCTGAGGAGAAGGCAGGAAGGGTTGCTTTTTAAATTCTTACACGTAACTTAGTCTCTATTCTTACCTCTCTTGTTCAATGCTGCGATTGAAGAACAGAGCTCCGAGTGTCAAACAGTGTGGAGTTCTTTATCCATGTAACAAGATACTTGAACACTGCTACTACTTTTTCAGCATTGGGTAAATTTTCCTTTTTTCAATAAAAACATGATTAATACTTTCCTGTGATACTGTGCCTTACCAAGGCATATGTTTCCTTCTACAATATTTTTGTTTGTAGAGTGAGCCTACTTTTGCCCATGTTTTATAACTGGGCAAATATTAAAAATATTTTAAAAATATTAAGTGAAAGCTCTCAAAGGCATTTGGTGACTTAACTTGGGCTCCAAAGCTGTGGGTTCAAAGCCCTTCTTGGTTCTTGAACTGGCAAACAGTAACACTCAGTTTGAATATTCCCTGTTGGATGCATCATTCAAATGAAAACACAGCCACGGTCTGTTTTTTTTATCTGCTGGAGCAGTTCCCTCTTTCTAAAGATCTCCTTGTTCTCTACAAAAAGATACATTATTTTCTACTGCAATCTTAAAGAGATGGATTTAGGGTAGGGGGTTTCCCTGCATCGTAGGGGAAATTCTTCTTAAGCCACAGAGTAGTGAAGTGTTTTTCAGCAGCCCCAGCGCAAGCTTTTCTTTTCTTCCCCACTTAATAATCAGAAGCCATTAACAAGGCTTAGCATATCCAGATTGATCTTCCTGAAGTCGTTATTGCTGTCAAGTTCCATTAGTGTGAAACAGGGTTCTGCAGTGTACAGGGGACACCCCACTCTCCTCCAGCATGATCCCCTCCCCGCCCCAGATCCTGCTTTTTTGTTCCATATACACTAAAGAACCACACAAGCTGATTTTTAGACATCTCAGACCACTCTGCAGAAATGGGCAGAAATTTTCACAACATGGACAGGTAATATTGTTCCATGATTTATAACTGCTAAGATTTATAACTACTGTGCTGGAGTTCTAATACCCAAAGCTTCCTCATAAACTATATAGTTACTAAAACATCTTGCATACCTTTCAGATACCTACCATGCTTCTAGATTGGGCTAGTTTTATGGGTTTCTCCATAGTGAAAGTGCAGAGAGAAGCATTTCCAGAGGTTGATGCCTCCCACCTATCTGCTTAGGACAGGATAAATCATGCTCCAGAGATACCTGTCTCCTCCTGCTCACAATAGACAATGAACTTTGGCTATGCCCTTGGCAAGTTCAGGGTTAAGTGAGAATGGATCCATCCATGAATTACTAGCCTGCCATTTCTTCTCCAATCAACAATTTATTAGGGACTTTGTAAAAATAAAAGATACTACTAGTTGTGAAACAATTAGCTTTATAAATAAGGATAGTTCATAGTTTTGCAAGAGCATCACCTGTAGTGATGCACTCTAGCATTTGCAGACGTTTTTCAAAAAAAGTTTACAGGAGAAAACACCTTTGAAGATTGGGTACATCTAGACCCAGGTAAGTGGTACGTGGTGTTAGGATCCTGCAGGATCAATTTTATGAATGGAGGTCTTGTTCTGAGCAGTCCAGTTCCCAGTAGTTATTCCTCTTCAAAGAAAGTCAGAGTTTGGTTAGCTTGAGGCTGGGCACAGAAATCTAGCCATATTTAGCTTTAAGAGAATATGTATGTCACTGGTAGAGCAGCTATGAAAGGATGACTTTAAACTACAGAAAAAATGTTTCAAAGTGGAGGGACAATTTAAATTCTTTAACCTCCACTTGTATTAGCTACTTCTTGGCTTCTAGTGTATGAAAGCTTCTTGGCGTGTGCTCTTCCTGAGGTCGAGTAGGACGTGGGAGAGATTGCGCTTGGATGTCTGGAGTGCTACCACTTGGGGGGGAAAATGTGTAGCATTCCAACAGATATAATTAATGACAAGTGTTGTTGTCTTTCTGCTGTGCCATCCACCCAATAGCTGCCTGGTGCTGACCCCTTGCTGTCCTGCTGACCTCTCCAAAGTTTATTTTAAAAAGGCATCCTTGCTTTCCCAAACTTTTCAGCTAGGCTTCCCTTGGGCTTCTTGTTCAGTGCATGCCCAAGACTATGCCTGTGTCCACTGCTCAGTGATCAGACACAAGTGTTTCCATTAGAGGGATGATTAATGGAAACTTCCTTGGGAATGGAAAAGGGAGAAGTGGGTAATGCAAGTCAAGAAACATGTTAAAACTGAACAAAGGAACTTTGTTTCTTTGTTTCAAAAATAACTTATGTTCCAAGGCTGCCACAAATTGCCCTTCCTCACTTGGGTCCTGCCCACGTCAGTAAAATGTTACAGTTGTTTCTGCAGTGATGGGCTTGAGAGAGGTTTGTGCTTTCAACCCACTTTGCAGTGAGTGACCACATCAAATAATTCCACCAGCTGAATTGGCTTCTGTGTTGGCAGATTTAGTTGATATATGCTGTGTTGTTTAGTTGATTAATGCTGTGTAGTGCAGGTGCATGGAGTTTTCTACATCTAAGTGCAAAGTAATAAAACAATGTACAGGACTGAAGAGTATACAGGAATCCAAAGTGGCTATTTTGAGAGCACAGCTGTCAAGTAACTTCTGCCTGGTAGCATTCTCCAAAGAGAAGACTACATGACTGAAGTCCTTCATTTGCATGATGAGGATCACAGATCAATCTCTGTCTGATCCCAAGCCTCACCTCACCCTCTGCTTACCCTTTTGTTGTTACGGGATGTTAAAGGCAAAAACTTGCTTCTTCCATTTCCATTAGACCCTGTGCTCAGCTTTTTGGATGCCCAGAGGTAGCATCCACCCTGTTAGCCAAGGCAACCTGCAGACTGAAACGGTTGCAACAGTGAAATGGGCACAGTGACTGAATTTTCACTGCTGAGGGGAACTGGTGAAAAACGTGAATGAGGGACAGAGGGTAATAACCTTGGGAGGAGGCGAGGAGCCCTGTGCTGCTGCTTCCTTGGGGAAGTGGAGGGCTGGAGCTCCTAGCACTACCAGGTAGGACCTTCCACAGTGCTTTATAAGGAAGAAGCTTCACTGTTTTCCAGGAGAAATCAGTGGGTTTTTTGCTTGCTCTTTTTAGTCTAACAGTGTATTAAGAGCTTTGTAGAGAAAACAAGAGAAAATGTTACCTTCCCACAAGCCAGGCAGCACAGGCAGCTCCTCTGCCTGCCAAACTTTGCTGCTCATCAGAAACAATGAACCCTGGCTACTTGTTGTTATTGGGCATGTGCACATCATATTCTTCATGGAGTCAACTTTTCAAGGCTAGAGCCTGATCCTGTCGCCACATCAGAAAAACTGGGCAGTGGCACTGTGGTGCAACAGGGAGACTGAGGCATGGGGCTGGAGCTGCTCTTTTCTGCTCTGCAAACCAGGTCTAAAACTCCTTTGCCATCCATACAGTAACAAATAAATTCATTCCATCTTTTATTCATTAAACCGGATCTGCACATGCTCCTGCCCTCTCCCGTGGCCAAACCCCACCGGGCACGATGTGCTTGGGAAAGGCTGGCGCTGGCTGGGACCTCCATGTGCCTGCACAAAGGGAAGGCCAGCCCCTCCCCTGCATAGCAAAGGCATGCTGCTTTTGTGACATCTGGGTCACTGCAGCTGTTATAAGGAGGGGTTTGCTCTTTTTAGAAATTATTAGCAAAGTAAGCGTGCTGTTTATTAAAATATGTGGTGTACATTGTGAACTTCTAACTGCGATACAAAAAATACCAGTATGCAATTCCAACAATTTATTGAAAACTCCTTCCTGCCCCTACCCCAGTGAAGAGTAGGCATTACATTTTATTGAACATGCAACTTAAAAAATAATTTTTTTTTACCTTTCTGTTATGCCTTTAGAATTCATAATAATTTGTATTCAATTATAAACATTACAAGTTAAAATTGCATATTGACAATCATATCAAAATATTGGGGGAAATTATTTGACTTTAGCCCTTTTATATGACCAGCTTTGATGAAATCACTGCAATAGTTAAAACACAGGAGAGCTAGCGATCATGAAGAGCAGCTAGAAACTTTTTTCTTCTGTTTCCTGAAAAGCACTGTTCATGTATAAGTGTGTTGTTAACTCAATGTGCAGCTGCTGGTAACATTGATGCTGGTAGCACAGCTTTTAACCAGGCACAATATTGTAAGTAAAGACCTAGAAAAGATCAAATGTTAGCAACACAGCAGTATAAGAAGCATATATGACTATATGAGGGAACAAACAGTGTAAATACTGCAGAAGATACTTTCTTAAGGATGATAATTTATTCATTTTAGCACAATTTTTTTGCCATCTTCTTAATAAAGTGTTCTTTCACAGTCTGTTAAGTGTAATAATGATTAGATTTTTTTTTTCTCCAAGATCGCTGAGTTTTTGTCAGCTACCATTCTTAATTTCTTTTATTTATATATAGAGGTTTTTTTACTCCATTTGAATGATTGATATTCATTCACTGCATTGTTAATTGTTGCACCCTTACTGGAGAAGACTAACAAGCTTTGTCAGTTCATTACTGCTTCTTTTGTTTTCTTTTGTATGATTAATATCCATTGTTGATACCAAATTACAGTTCAGTCAGTTGTGACTTAAAGACAAGAATGAGATTAATGTTAGGGAAATATAAATTATTAACCAATTTGTGGGGGTGGCTGATTTTAATGAAGTGAGTTTCTTCATTAAATACATGTTTGAATGATCAAATTCCTCTATGGCATAGCTAGAAAGAAAGAAATGCCACAGCTTTTCGCAGCATTTGCAAAAGGGAATGTGCTTGTATCATATCATTAACTTCTTATTGGAGTAAAAAAATTTTCAGTCTTATAGGATCTTAAATTGAGTAGAAACAGGCCAAAAAATGGATAGATCATAGACCCCACCTTCAGGGCAACTGGTTTAGTCTACTGCTTTAGCATCAATATTGTGTGCCTTACATCTCATGAAGCCTCACCCAAGAAGTATACAGAGGTTTACACTTTCAAGGCAGTATCTATAGACAGAGAACTGGCCATACTCTTTCACGCCACTTTTAAACAGGAACATGTTTTTTTGAAATCTAGAATAATTCGCTTCTGGCAGCCAGGCAAGGAGAAAAACTATGGTTCTGAGTGAGAAATATGGTCTACAGAAACACTGTTTTTCTGAAAGAACTGAAAGGTTTTCACCATTTGATCTCCTCTTTTTGTAAATACCATAAAAGAAAGAGGTATGCTGTTTGGCATATATATTTCTTAAAATTAGGGTGAATATTCGCATGTAACAAGTAATGAGGACAAAATGGGTTTCATAGAGGAGCAGGTTGAAATGCAATAGGCACTGGGGTGCATCAGTAAGCCTTCTCTTTTACTGTTGGTTCCAGGTTTAGTAAAGACACACAAGAGAGCTATTATCCTCAGTATGGGGATTAAGTTGTCTTCTTCTCTAAGTTTAAAAAAAAAATTATTCCTCATTTATGGGGAAAATGGTTAGATAAACATGAAAGTATTCCTTACTGATGGCTGTTCCAGGAACTTGCTTTATATTTTGTTAGAACCATTGTAGTACTATCATTTGCAAACTGACATTGGTTTACATCGCAGTTTGGATGATCTTCTCCAGTTGTATAATCACAGACCAGCATGCAGAGTCTGTGGGTGGTTTTAAGAGATTTTCTAGGTTTCTTTGTTTCAGGAGTTTGGTGTCCAAACATTATATGATTTGTTTATACTGATTTCATGGTGAAGGAAAGAATAAGTCTGATCTTCTCTTCTCTTTATTGTAACTTGATAGCATGACAGTTATCTCAAGCATGGTTTCAGTTAGGTCTTCTTTGTGCTTGAAGAATATTGCTGTATAATATGCACGGTTATGAATGTATTTTCTCTGCTTCTGGTAGCAGCCTTAAAAAGCTAGTGTTTCTTTCATGCTATGATTGTATTGTTTATCTGACAGCTAAAAGTATTAAATTCTTAGAGCTAATTGAGACTGGACATAATGTTTTAGTCTCTACTGCCATGTACATTACGTTAGTATTTCTGCTTTTATCATGAGTATGTTGATTTTAAGTAACTTAATTTTACTCTATCACGGCAGAGTAAAACTGCCTGTAGCCTGATCCTGGAAACCCTCTCACAGGGTTTGCATACATGAGCAGACTTACTGGAATAATTTTCATAAAGAGTGCTTGAGTAGTGAAGGATTATTATTATTTATTTTAGTAAAATCTTTTATTAAGATAGAGCTGTAAAATAATTAACATGCCTCATGTGGAAGAATATTATATAAAACAGCATCCTGAAGACTTAGCTGTGGTTGGAGCAGTCGCTAGCGGTTTCCATGCTTTACTCAGTAACATAGACTTACTCAGGAAACGCAAACTCGGACTCTGTTCCTTTCACAGCCTTAAGGTATTCATAATGACACGCCACAGGAGACTGTCTGAATGCAAGTACAGCTATTTATCTACCTCCCCAGATAACCAGAGTCTCTGTATAATAAAAACTTAAAACACTCAGGATTGCACAGAGAAAGCATGAGAAGGAATATTATTGCATCCTACCTGTTAAGGAAGCCCCTGAAAAGCAGTAGTGGATTGCAGTTCCTGCTTTCATCACTTCTGAACTTAGTGTTCAGAAATATCAATTAGAAAAAGAACAGAAATTATCTAGGGAGCATAGGGTGATCCTCAGGATAGCTCAGTAACTGTCGTGATCATTAACCTATGGAGTCATGTTCTTCCTTGCAGTATCTTTTCTTTGACCCATGAATGTTGAATTATTTTTTGTGCAACAGAAATCTTCCTGGTAACGGATCCTGGAGGTTAGATTGTCACCTAGGAGGTGGGATGCGTGGTTTGTTTACCTAAAGCTAAGAAATTGAAAATCTGTATCTCTTGTACTCTGGACAAGTGTGCTCACATCCCTACTCTTGACAAAAAGGGGAGTCTCACCTCCACACACTTCTCTGGTGGTCATCTTCTCAGTGAAAACACTGAGCTCTGCTCAGGCCTGTTGAAGAGCTGGAAGAGACAGCTGTCTTGAGGAGAGGACTGTGCATCTGTAGACACTAGCAGACCAAACTGCCAGGTCCTCTGTGTGTGGTCCTGGCATTATGGCTGAACTCCAGAGAGGAGCGGGAGTTCACCTCTGGGCTTGGAGCACCTCATTGCCTGCAGGTAGCTCCGTAATTAGCCTGTAGCTTTCTCAGGTCATTCTTCAGAGAAACCTGGCTTTCCTCTTAACATGAAATAAAGAAACGGAGCACTTAACTTTAGGCCTTTGGTTTTATTCCAGGGATGTGCTATTTAAAACTTTGCTCTCATGGTGCCTAATTCGTAAGCACCTGAATTCTTTATTGAAGCTAACCCTGATGGTTTATTTTGTAACTAGCAAGATTTTGAATAAGCTCTTTTTGACAGCTGTGGTTAATGGATTTTAATAATAGATGCTAGGATGAAATGATAAAATAACCGTTAGCAGATCTTTGAGACTAAAAGCCAGCTGTTCAGTAAAGTTGTTGGACACATATTTTTTACTGTAATGGTAAATGGAGGAAAAGCAGGTCCATGGTTGCACAGCTCAGTTAATCAGAGTCAAGGAGTGCCTAATCTGCATTGCTGAGCTGCCAGCTGGAGAGGTTCCTGAATTTAAGAAGTCATTCTTGAGGAAATCTGGTGCCTGCTTGCTAATGCCTCACTTGAAGCAATTTTTGAGCTACATAGTACCCCATGAATACCATTCTTCGTAGAGGAGCATGTAGGACAGCATTCATGGAGATGTCTGAAAGCGCCTGATCCATCCCACATCGTTAGTACTCTTTTTATCTTTCTACCTGTGTTGCAGTAGCAGCCAGAAGTAGGAGTTAATGACTGTAGAGCAAATCCAGGTGCACACAGCCACTTCCTACTTAAATCAACATATAAATGGCAGTAGAAGCTGACTCTGAGGGTAGATTTGGCCTTTCCATTAAAAAGGGGAGCTGCAAGCAGTAGAAAATATAAAATAATCCAATAAAAAGTACATCTGCCACTTCACAAAATTAATAGGAAAGTAGCTGCTGCTGATTTTAAGTGAAGACTAAACCTTTACCTCAAGATACATGTGCTAAAGAAATGGTTGAATTTGTGTGTAAAATAGCAGCACTGGACTAGGCAGGGGAAAAATATTTATTACAGGAGGTTTTGGCAATGCTGTCATTTAACTTGATCACTGGAGTGATGAGTCACTGAAGGCAAATTAGTTTTTTATTTCATCTTTAGGAAATACCCGAATACCCTCACAGGATTTTGAGGTAAAAGGAGAAGCAATGAAATCATGACACTGCTCCTGTATTGCAAAAAAGCAGGTTAAAATATTCTACTTTAAAAAAATATTATTAAAATATATGAATATAAGCTTGAAAAGGGATAGGGGGGGACAGAAAGAGTATAGCTTTGTTTTGTTGCTAGAAAACCAGAGGTTTTTTCTTCCTCCTTGCTGTATAATGAAGGCAGTCTCTGGGGCACTTGAAAGGTATTCTCATACCTGAGACAGAAAGCTGAGTCCAAGCATAAGGGTCAACCTCTCCGCTCCCTTACCAAGGAGCCAGACAAAGTACAGCTTGCATTTTATCCACCAGATTCAGCAGCATCTTCCAGGTTTTCCAGATATTGTCTGAATCCTCAGATCCAAATGGTAAATTGGAATTTACACATCTAATCTATAATTTTAAAAAATCTGTGGAAGAAGTCCACTTTCTAAAAATTAACCTTTTCAGCTCCTGCATTCTGTCAGAATATATGACACTCTCCATACACTAGCTCTCCCTAAAAAGTGGGTTTATTTTGCAGTTCACCTCTAATTCCAAACACTGAGAGCTGGGATTGCTGGATGCTACAGGCTGGTAAGGAATGTATAGGAGCTTAACAGCAGGAGCAACAGACTCAGGTTAAAAATTCAGTGACCAGGAACAAATGTGCCCTTTATTTCATCTCCCAGCTAAAATCCTAGATGCAGTTTATTGGCTTTAAACTTTTCTCATTTAGTAGAAAAATCTAAGCTTAGTGTTTCTTCTTTAGATGGGACATATGTGGCTCTATAAATTAATCTAGCACAGAGGTATTCTTTGTTTAAAAGACTTGGAAATTGTTTGACAGTTAACTATTAAACTGTATCTAAAATACCTGGAATTTCCTCTGAAGAAGTCTATGCCTCTACTGAAAATTACAAAATCAAATTTACACTGCAGGTGATGGAAATGTACTGCTTGATGATCCCAAAGTCAGGAGCTAAGTATGTTTGACAAATACTGAGCTGCAGTGGATCTCCATGGTCACGCAGCAGATTAGTGGCAGAGTTACTGTCTTTTGAATGAAACAGATTTTCTATCCCGCAAAACACATCAAGAATTCAAGTGTTTTCATTCACTTTGAAATGAACTAGAGACATCTTGATTTTTTTTCACACAGAAGAACCAACAAATATATGAATGTGCCACACCAAGCATAGTCATTAGTCCGGTGGTTGTGTGGCACTTGTCTGTGATATTGTGACTGAGAAGTCTATCCTGGACCCAGAAAAGCTTTTCTCAAAACTGACATATTCTCATAAAAAGGTTTGTTTCCTGATCTAGTGTTTTTCTGAGAAAGCATGTTGGCCAGCTCTCCTTCTGACTCTTAGTTCAGCATCCTACCCAGCTGGTCATGTGTCCTCCCCAGCAAATACATACCAGTCCCCTCTTTGAGGACCAGCAAGATCTGCAGCATCTCTGTAGTACTTACAATGTACTTCTCAAATTTTGGTTCTTGACATAAAAAGGCTGGAATGAAGGATATGGTGTTGTGCATACCCAAGTGAAGGCAGGGAGCCAACAAAATGCTGTTGTAATTACAAGTGAACATTCTTGTATCATAAAACTGCAAAGAAAAAGCTATAAATCAGAGCTGGCCTGGTGGTCCCTGGCAGCAAAGCGCAGGAGATTTGAGCTCGTTCCCTGAGCTAGCCAAGAGTGGAATCCTCGTGGAGGCAGTGGCTCATTCCAAGGGAAGGGCATTGCTCGTGTCTCCTGAGTGATGGTGATGAAACACTGATTTTGGTGGGAGTCAGATCCAGCCTTCAGCCCTGCAGGAGTGATACTCTGAAAAGTGCTGGCCATTGTGGAAAATAAAGCAAGTTGAGAACTGGAGGAATTTTATCACAAGCTCTTGTGTGTGTGTTTAGGAGCCTACAGCTTTCAGTGTTAGGTTTGCGCTATTGTCCAGATCCCATATTTGATCACTTATTGTTGTACTTGAGTATGTAAGATTGTCCTTTGATTCAGATGTCTGTTTCATGTTTCCATACACTCAGTCATGACACTAAACCATGCTAAAACCTTTCTATGGGCATTAGAAAAATGCAATGAAATTAAGTAATACTATCCAAAATGCCTCTATTGAAGTTCCTGTCACTAATGAACATGGACTCAAACTTGATTTTCAGTTAGAAATGGGGTTTTCTTCTGTCCTGGAACATTTTTCCTTTCTTTCTTTCTTTCTGGTGTCTGGTGAGGATGTAGGTCTTTAAAAATCATTGATCTGTCTGGATAATTTTCCAATTTCAAAAATAAGTAAGTAGGCAGGAGGTTAGGAAAGTATTAAAGCTTTTAGCATTGGGCAGTTTTCTAGAGACTTTTTTAATACAAGCTGGGAGTGGGGTGAGGGGTATTTCCTGTCCCTCTAAAAGATGTGGCTTGAGCTAAGCCCACTTTTACAGTTCCAGAGGGGCAAAATAAGATGATCTACTGTTGTTAAAATAAAAAAAAATCCTTAGTGTACAAATGATTACAGCAAAACAACCCCTAAATTGACAGCTGCACAAACAGCACTTGCCCAGCAGTGGTAGTCAGCTACTAGGAATGCCCAGTTTCCCATCAGATTGGTAAGAATTTATAATTAATAGCACATATGGGGACTCTTCTGTAATGAAATGACAATTTAATCTGCTAACCTGATTATGGAGGAGGTAAAGGAGAGAGTGCAGAAATTCAGAGTCTCGCTTTGCTGAGCACATTACCTCCCTGTTGATAGCAGTATGAGAGCAAGACAGACAGCATTTTCCAGAATCAGCCCCTACACTGGTTTAAGAACTGCAATGCTGAAAGGTGAAGGGCTCTGTCTCAAACAGATGTGACCCCCTTCAACTCTGATAAACTTCCCAAAAAGATGAGGGAAATCTGTACTGCACAGGATGTGCTCAGCACATGGAGGGATTGAGTTAGTAATGTCCCTGATAATTGTGGATACCTCATTGTAGGAGTCAGTTTTTATTTAAATTTTTTTAATAGGAGTATACACATCTGTCTTTATACCCAGCAGCTTTTCTGGCCCACAAGAAGTCCTCTGTGAGTTTCCCCAACCGAGCTCAGTGGGATCTCTGTCAGCTGCAAGATTTATGTCATCTTTTTCAGTCCTGAGAACTGTTCCTTAAGCTTTTCACATCTGGATTTAATTGGAAAGACATTAAAAGACATTAAGTGTGCTGGAAAAGCATATTTTAGAGAAGATCTTTATAGACACTTCCATTAAAGGAGCTGATGGTTGTAGGTTAAAATGGGATGAGGACAAGCCATCAACAGTTAGCAAGGACAAAATTACATTACAAACTATTTCAGATGAGAAGTTCGGCCTGTAGCTCTTGGGCCTGACTCTGATCTCACTTAAATCAACTTCAATTAGGAGAAAAAAAAATACCAGTTAATGCAGTGTAAAAATACTCTGAGATCAGAATGAAAAACTTCTGCCTTTTGGAAACACTCAAATTTCTAATTACATGCCATATATGCTAAATATAATGCTTTTAGATGTCAATCTAGATTTGGTACTTTGTTGGACGTACATGCACGCTTGTAAAATGAGACTTGGAGAACGAAGAGGGGGATCAGTCCTTTGGGCTCTGAGGGTGGAAGTGTCCTCCTCCGAATGCCAATACGCAGGCCACAGGGGTAGAGTTACACAGAAGCAGAGATACGATGCAGTTTGGTACATGGGCTTCATTACAGATGTTGTAATGCAAGAATCTATAGCCCTAAACTCCCCCTTTGTTCCAGCTATAATGTGCTGCTTGAAGAAGCCAATGGACAGTCCTTTGCATTAAGTGTAATCTATTGCTTTTGTATTTAAACCAACGTTTGTAGTCATGTTTAGACTGACACGCACTTACAATCTAAAGTAAGGGTCGTGGTATGAGACAACAAACATTCTTTCACTTTAAAATTGCTAAAACTGAGGAACCTGATATTTAGAAAATTACTCCCACGTCTAAAGCAAAGTGACGGTCTTTAGAAATAGAAACATGTTGAGCTTTAAAGAAAAAATATATGTATTTTTGTAAAACATGGAGGGGGAAAATAGTACTCTTCAGAATATTTCAGCAAAACGAATTTGTTAGACACTCTCACCTGTTCTCTTCTCCTGAAAGGGACTCTTTTCCCCCAGTATGTCATGGAAAGTGTTCAGCATTAATGGGAAGGTCATAGCATGCTGGGTGATAGCGACAGGAACGAGGCATTTGAACTAAAATTGTGGCTGCAGTGTAGAATCTTATTTTCTGTCATTAAACAACTTTTTTCAGAATCTCTCTCTGTCTATCTTAGTCAATGATAAAATGTATGTAAACTAGTAAAACTGATTCTTACTTTTATTGCTTGACCTTGGGCCAGCCCTTTATGCGCTCATGCACTCTCTCTTCACTTCAGTTTTCTTCCCCTTAAAACCAGGGATCATAAAACTACCTCTGGTCCTTAGTGCCGTTTTGTCTCATGAAGAAGAAGATATTTGCAATGAGAGGTGAAAGGTATTTAAACACTAGTAAGTGTGTTTTACGAGTTTAATTTACTAAGTGGAAGAGTAACCACACTGAAGTAAGCATTGAGTAATACCTGATAGTTTGAATTTTATTGTGTACTAATTTTGGTCTGGATCTTTGAAAATTCATAAGAAAACTTTCATATCCAGTTTTTTGACCACTCTGCCTAAGCAGTTGCCTAAGAAACCCACTCAAATAACAGAATAAATGCTTTTATCTTATTTAAATACAGCTCAGTTTAGGGCTCATTCATTTTGTTAAAAGAGTTCTGGCTACATCTACACTACTAATATGTGTCAAGGCCATTTGTCTGGTGGGAAGTGACATGGTCTTTGCCTCATTTATGTACTGATAGCTATTTGGTAAAGGCTGTGGTAGTGGTGTTAAAAATAAGATGGAACCGTGGAGGACAGGCAGATGAAGACGATTGTCTGCTGGAGCCTATTTTAGAAGTCAGCCAAGAACCTCAATGCACTTATTTAAAACCAAGATCAAAATTTCCTGCAATACATATAGGGTTAATGACAGTGGACTTGCAAATCTACGGCTGTGATGTGGAGAAATGCCTATAAATAAATAAATAAATAAAGCAAATTGTTCTGAGAACACAGCTGACAAGGATATTTTCCAGCCATCGGTGATGAAAGAGACAGTGATTCACGGCCTTTCTTCCGTGCTGGTGCAGGATTTTGCCTGAGGATATACATTCTGCTGTTTTCAGTTTTAGGTTGAAAGCCATGTTTCTTAAGATCTCCTGTAATTTTTGTCTGCAGCTTCTTAGCCATGCTAGTGTTGTCTCAATTGCATGATTTAAACCTCTACCTACCCATACAATAATTGGCCATCTAAGTGCTCTCATTTGGAAGTCTCTAACTATTAAAAGCACCTATATTAGTTAGATGTCTACCTCCTGAAAGTTAGTGTTTAAGCAGCTTTTGTCTGAGGATACAAAACTAGAAGCAAGATTAATTTAAGATTAATTGCTGTCTGGTGAAATTCTGTTGTATATATGTAGTGTAAAAGCTTGGAAATTTAATTTTAAAATATTTTTCTTCATGTTCATCACTAAGCTGTGATGATGTATAATTCTTTCTTTGTTCTTTCCATTGTAACAACTGAAGAAAAAAAAAAGGAAGTTTTGAATTTAGAAATAAATTTACTTCAAATGGACTTCCCGATTTCTAGACCAGAACTTAAGAATGTACACTGAATAGGTACTGAAATTATCTGATGAAAGAGGCTTGATTAGGATTTATTTTCACTGCTGATACTGGGGCTGAACTCTCACACCTCATTTCACCATTGTAGCATGTAGACACACCTCAGTAGATATGGCATTGAACCTGAAAGCTCTTTCAAGATGTTCATGAAGAAGTGCCGGCTTACCGGTTTCCAGCGTAGATTGCCATGGAGGCAAAAGTTAGCATTTTAGTAACACTTGAAAATATTGCTCTTCGCAGTTGAAAATATGTGAAGAAGGAGGAGTATGAGAAGATACAGACTTAAGAACAGTCCCACGGAGTCTGAGTCCTGTACAGATCTTTTAGCAATCCTTTCCTGTTATTCCCACCCACAAGTAAGAATGCAACCTCACCTTAGCAACCAGGCTAGCCTCTCCATGCTGGATTAATCTCTTGCATTAGCATTACATTTTTTAAGTTTGACTTTCAGTATTATTTATGAAATATTCTTCATACAAAAGCACACCTTTTAAATATTTTAAAAATTAGGTGCTTTTCAGCATGGTTTTCTCTCTTTGTGACTAGAAAATCTTGTATCACCGTTAAAGCAATGCAACTGTCTCACCCCAGATGATCATGCAGCTCTTTCTTGGTCTGTGAGAGAATGCTTTGCCGTTCTCTACTCCTGGAATTATTGCATAGCCCCAAGAATAGTGGTCAGATATCTAGTGTGTTGGTTCACATGCAAAAATAAGCCATACTTAAGTGACTCTCTCTACTGTTAACTCAAGCAGTCATTTTACTTAAGTGGATTGTTGAAGATGAAAACCCATGGAAATAAAATTCCATGTTGAATAGTGTCTTTCACTCCATGTACTTCTTGGAATATTGAGAGGCATGGAGGAATGAGTACATGTGTCCGATAAAACTAGATGGAAGAAGGTGACATGCATGCTGTTACTGATAGAAGCGTGGCTTAATATACTGGAAAAATTGTTCAAGAACAGTTAATCCTCACTTTAGGATTACCCCCAGAAAGCTGGCAAGGTCAGGCTGTAGGGGGATTGTGTGTCCTTTAAATTCGGGCTGCATGTCTTGCCTGGGGGTAGCATTAACTACTACATGGGACTTGTTCTAAGCTACATCTGTGAATCATCATTCTTTGTTTGAAGATAGTGCGCTCCTCCTATCCTCCAAGTTCCTTCTTTTGACAGGTGCAATCAGTACCCTTAACTGTAGTGCCTGTCAGGTGACTGCCTTTGTGCAGAGATTAATCAGTTTGGAAAATGCTATTTCCATGTAAACTACATGAGTTAATCAGATTATAACCCTGTGTTTTTCATGCATATCATAAACTGTGTGAGGAAAGTGCTTAAACTCATTTAATTAAGGTTCACATTGTGTAGTGTGAAAAGTCTTTCTGAGTTTAATTTTTAAACAGATGTTAACATTGGTTCACATGAAATCTAATCAACTGGGGAGAACGGCACATTGTGAGGAAAGTGGGGAAAACTCCTAGCAGAAGTTACTGCTCGCAGTATAGTAAATTCATGTACAGCAGAAGCTGTGAGGAAAAGGGATTTGTTTGCAATACCTATGCCCTAGTTTTTGTTTAGCTTGTAACAGCCAACCTGGTAAATCCAAAAGAATTCTATGGATATGTTAAGGAGTGAAATTTTAGCTACTTTGTGTGTATGTATGTAAGTCTATACAAGCAAATATATCTTCCCTTTGTGCATTTCTGTATGGATGCAATTTTGGGTGTGGACAAGCTAAAGCCAGGTGGAAGCTTGGTCAAAAATGTCTTCATCGAGAGAAAGCAGAAACAATCACCAAGAACAATGATTTTGAATACATACAAATTTAAATAGTTGCTCAGCTTTGGGACACTAAGTCCTCAAACTCACCTCTACAGCTGTGATATTATTGGGGTTTTTTCAATAGCCTTTAAATGTGAAATTTAAATCCACATATTAAAAAGTCATGAAGTGCATCTCATTACTGATGCAGACAGCTTTGCTGCAGTGTTATTGCACAGATAATATTGCTCTTTGAGGCCTCAGTTGTCAGGGAGAGGGGAACAACCTCCCTGATTTGGGGGGCATTTTTTCTCTTGGCTTAGAGAACAAATTAACATTGATGGTGAATACACTTGCTACCAGTTTTATTCATGCATTAACTCTGCTGTTGTCTAGGCTTCAGGCTTGCAAGTGAAATTGAGGACTGGAGTTAGATCTGTCTATCATTTTGACCTGGCATGCAAGCATTTTCTCAAGCCTAAACTTGGGCACAGCCTGAGACTTCTTCATCTACGCGGCACGTGGCTGCAGACAGTATGACCACAATGAGTCATTTGACTATGCAAACTCAACCTTGAACTAAGACCCAGCTACTAAAGCCAGTAAAATCTTGTCCTTCATGACCTTCTCTGGACCCTGACTTAGTTCAGTTTTACAGTGTATTTCTGCCCATAATTTTATGTCTTCAGAAAACACTGATTAAGGCCAAGCTGAAAATTATTTTATGTACTTAGAAAACAGATGTTAGGAGACATACCACCAGTAAACTATCAGTATCGAGCATTGTGTTTATTAGGATTGTCTCAGACCTCCTTGGTAAAGTCAACTGGAAGGGCCTCAGAGAACAACAATCTTTTACAATTTTCAGCTTCATGGAATAATCTGAAATGTAATATAGATTTAGGAGGAAAAACACAAACCACATACTGTGCTAAAACAAACGTGAAAATTTTATCGTGAGGATGTGTTCTTAAATGCACATGGGCTACTGTAGAGCCTGTCTGCTGTTCTTGCTAAAAGAATGATCTAATGTTACTAGATTGTCATTATAAGACACTTAATCCCCAGAGTGAGAAACAGGAAGAATATTCACAAGTTTCAATGCTATTTACTAATTGCCAATTGACTTGAGGAAAGCTAAAAAATGACTGGAAACATCCATCCCTGTCCTGATACACACACAAACTAATAATGGAAATGGCAGCCAAGACAAACAGCTAGCAATGCGGTGCATCCTGTTGGCATCATATTTTTGGCACTGTTGTAGCTACACAGAAAACAAGTGATACAAGAAATGTGTAAGGACATCTGTTCTGTAACCTATGGGGCTTCACTCACAAAACAGTTGTAAAACCTTCTGGGGGAGAGAAAAATTTCTCTATATCTGTGCAGATGCTCTATTGTAAGAAAAATATCAATGGAAGGAAGTGTTGAGCCTTTAAAAGAGGAAATTGTTCACCAGATTCACTGTCAAATGTTCCATTCTTTTCTTTCCTTTTCATTTAAGCTAAGTTATCTGCCATTCACAAGTTATATTTAAGCCAAGTGGTGTAAATCTGTTGGGACTAATACAATTGAATCATGGATTAAATTATCCCCGTGTCTCCTTGTAACTCTTCTTCGCTTCAGATTACTTGGGCTCTGTGTCACTCTCCTGACTATTCAGGTCACAGCCTCTCAGCTACCAGCTTCCTTCCTGAATCCAGCATCTTCATGCCTATCTAAGGGGCACGACGGGGAGAGGAGAAACATTAAGGACATCTATTAAGGTCCAAAGAATTGTTTACTTACCAGCTTCTCTCAGCTTTGCTGATCCTTCCAAATGTAAGCAGGCTATGGGAGAAAGAAAAGGAGAAGTTTTTAAGACACTGCAAGGCTCACTGTACCATTCATCTACTGCCATTCAGTCACACCCCATGAATGGATATTTTAAAATGGAAAGAAACTTGCCCCAAATTCAAAAGTTGGGATGTTAAGTAGTTAGGCTTCCCCCAGAAGTGTCTTATGGAGAGAAAGACCTGGTTCCATGAAAAAGAAATCAGATCTCATATAAACCTGGAACACATTAGGAAACTGGAAGATAAAGAGGGACTGTGAGGTGTAAGAGGTGAGGAGGACTTGGGGAAGGAAAATTTAGCTCTTGGAGTAGCTGGGAGTCCTGGGTGGGAGAGAATTTAGGAGCAAGGAAAAAAAAAAAGGGCCCTGGATAGGGGGAGATTTGTGAAGAAGTAGAGGTGATCGCCTCTACTGTAAAAGAAGTCAGAGTTCTGGGGTGGATAGAAGGGCGGGGAAGACCAGGGGCACTGGAGTGGCTTGGGAAAGATGTGGGACTGAGGCAGATGTAGAGGGTGGCAACTCAGTACTGAGAAGCATGAGCTTTTGAAGAGATTGTCAGCTTCCAGAGCAGCAACGGTGAGAAGCCTAGCGATGAGGGATGGTGTAGAGAGCTGGCTCTTCAACAGAGCTCACACAAACACCCTGACACCTCTACTTGGAAGATCAAGGATACAGGTACAGGACTGCTTTCCTGCTGCTTCCCCACTCTGATATTTGGTTTCAGAAATACAATAGATCTGAGATCTTATATTTTATACCCATTTCAGTTTGGGAAGTGCATGGTTTGAAGAAGGTCGAATGGAGAAATGAGACTGTACTACATTACAAGCAGTAGGATTTGGATGTTGTATTGATATTAAACATGCTTATTATTAAACATCTTGAATCATACCTTCATTTTATGTTTCCTCTAATTGTTCCATATTTACTTCCTTGACACCCATATAGTAATGATCAATGCTTACAAAGTGTTCAATATTTTATAATGTAGTACTTCCTCCCTTGCTGTTAGAAGAGAAGAGATGACCTCGTGATCTGTTTCTATTGAGATAGTGGCTAATATTCCTCCTGGAAGTTCCAAAGCAGTTTTTCTGGAAAGCAACCCTGAAAGTCCTCTGCAATGTATGTGGTGTGCCTTGCAATAGCCAGTTCTATGAATAAAATAGTAGTAACAGATGTACTCATATACAGAGCAATTCTACAAAGTAATTAGGAAAATCAGGTTTATCTAATTAATATCTTGATGATTTGGGGATTTCAGTGACCACTGACCAAGATCAGACTGTTCTGCATAATATATGATCAACCTGTCACTTAATCTTGAATAAAACATTACTTGACTCTACTTCTTACCAACTATGGTCATGGTCTTTTCATCCAAGCCACTGTACAAACAAATAACCTGAACAAATAGTTCTTCCACAACAAGTTTACAATTCCATATCAGACCCAGAAGCTAAGAATGGATATAAAAAAGTAAACAAGGTGGGTTCAGAAACAGATGAGGTAGTAGTGAAACTGTTGTCATGGTTTAACCTGACCCAGCAACAAAGCCAAGTAGCACGGCAGCTGCTAGATCGGTCCCCATCCCACCCTGGTGGGAGAATCAGAAGAAGGTAAAACCCATCAGTTGAGATAAGAACAGTTTAATAATTGAAATAAAGTAAAAATATAAATAATAATAATGACAATATCAATAATAATTGTAAT
This sequence comes from Ibycter americanus, assembly GCA_035590275.1. Lineage (NCBI taxonomy): Eukaryota > Metazoa > Chordata > Aves > Falconiformes > Falconidae > Ibycter > Ibycter americanus. The sequence goes on from JAVJGI010000040.1 coordinate 39,001,943, forward strand.
GAAGAGGAGAGGGAGAGAGAATAAAACCCAAGGAAAAAACAATCAAGTGATGCACAGTACAATTGCTCACCACTCACTGACCGATGCCCAGCCAGTCCCCCAGCAGCGATCGGCCACCCCTGGCCAGCTACCCCCTGTTTATATACTGAGTATGACGTTCTGTGGTATGGAAGATCCCTTCAGCTAGTTCAGGTCAGCTGTCCTGGCTATGCTCCCTCCCGGCTTTTTGTACAACTCCTCACTGGCAGAGCATGGGAAACTGAAAAGTCCTTGAATTAGTCTTAGCAACCACTAAAACATCAGTGTGTTGTCAATATTATTCTCATACTACATCCAAAACACAGCACTGTACCAGCTACTAAGAAGAAAATTAACTCTATCCCAGCCAAAACCAGGACAACTCTGTAGGAAAAGCAGATGTCTCAGCTTCCTTCTCTCCTTGCAGTGCTACCTGGTAATGGTTTTTGGATTATCATACATAAGAAGAAAGGAGATCCTGATTGTTTTGCTAATGTGCATCAGGAAAAATGAATGTGAGAAGACAGGACATTCATATGTGCCCATCCTTACCAATTGAATTGTTTGGCTCTCATAGTTGCTAACCCATGACCAGCTAAAGTACAATAGAGAAGCAGTCCTGTGCAAGGAAGCACAGGCACTCCCCTTCCTCACGTGGTGAGTAGTGCTTGCATTGTGATGAAAAGGACCCCAGGGAGAGGAGGAGAAGAGAGAAAATGGGATGACAAAATGTGTCAGGTTACTGGAACAAAAAAGTTGAGAGGAGAGTAGATGTTGCCACTGTGAGGAACTGTTTGGGTTGAAGAAACAGTGATTTTGCTGTGCAGTCAAGATGGAGGATGGAAAGGCAGGTCGTGATTAGAGCTTATAGGAGTTGAGAATCCACACCTAAAACTACAAGGGACGCTATGAAGTCATAGAGAAAGAGCTGTCTTATAAAAAATCGGAATATATCAAAATGTCAGGAAAACCAGAAGAAATGAGGAAAGGGAGAATTCATTCACTGGGGAACTCAATGGGTGATAAAGGTGAAAGATCCAGTAATGGGAGAAATTGTTATTGAGGCTCAGCCCTTAGCTGTAGCATGGAAAAAGGGTAAAAAGAAAGATGCAGGCAGCAGAGATTTTAAGATGAAGGGGAAAATTATGTCAATGGATGGGAAGAAGGAGCAGGTTAACTGTCAGATACAGGGCGCCCAGAACACATGGTAAAGGTAGAGTGGATGGGTAAAGAACAGTGATAATCTGAGGTTTACCAAGACACATCATAAAATGTTTAGCTTTTTATTTGTTTGCTAGAGCAAAACCCATAAAACTTCACAGACTAGAAAGATTCCACCTTTATGGGTGGAGTACCTTGTACAGCCATCTGAAGCTTTAGCAGCTAGTTATTACTATAGACATATCTGGGATACATGGCCTCTTACTTTAGGGCTGCCTGGCAATTTTTGTGCTGTTATTCATCTCACCAAAATACACATTGTCTAATAATATTTAAATTGTATAAACATACCTTTCAAGGGAAGGAGCTGTTGAGAGAGTCCAGGCAAAGATTTAGTACGAAAGCAAATCCAGTACTTCATTACAATGGCAACTCCTGTTCCGGACAGAGTCCTTGCTCTCCGAGGGGAATGGGAGATGAAGATAGAGACATGGATTCTTGCTGTCCCACCAATTAAGAAGAGAGCAACTTCCAATTTTCTAAGCAGCAGTTGTTGCCCCACTGTGAAGAACAGTGCCGTAGGGCCTGCAGTTAGTGCGGCGTTTGAGATGTTACCTTAGGTAACGGTGTCTGTGAAAAGTTACCTTTCTTTCCCCCAGTGATTAGTTCTGAATGCATCTTAGGTGGGAGTGAATAAAGAGGAAAATCCGGTTTTCAGTTCTGCCTTACATGTCACCTTCAAGACAGAACTGACCTCAACTGTTTTACTGGGCTGGGTGTGTTTTCAAAGTCAGCCACGTGGTGCCTGAGATTTTCATAATCAACTTTTGCTAAATTGATTACAAAGAAATCATTTGTCTTTTACCAAAGCAATTAGGGGGGAGAGAAGAAAAATTTTGAGTCCTAAAGCAGGACTCATGAAGATGGGAGAGAACCTGGCCAATAAAGAATGCACTTGTGCAGAAAAATGTCAGCTGAAAATCGATCATTCTTCTATTGCTGATGCTTCATAATCATCCTGTATTGCCTCACCCTGTTTAGCACACTTCACTACCTTTGTATAAGACATCAGTCTGCTGTATTGTTTGAGATCCAGCCTTGGAGTGTCGATAGCATCCTACCCACCCTTTTCCCGTGGCTCACATCTTCTGCAATCATCTACAAGACAGGAGTATGTCCATAGGAGCTCTGGAAAGCATAGGCTCCGGGAACACACATGGGGAAGCTGGCGAGACTTTACGGGCTAGAGAGGCAAGAATCCTAAAAGTATATCACGTTCTTCATGTAGGTGATGAAGCTTGCATTAACACAAATGGAAGTCACTCATATACCCAGGAAGAAGATGACATCCTCAAACCCATGCACAAGCATAGCTGTCTATCACGGTGTTGTTATGTACCTGCTCTTGTTAGCTCTGTAGGCTAAATGGCTTCAACATACAGAAAATTATTTAAATCTAGAATATAGAAATACACACCTTCCTTCACTTGGTGTTAATACAGTTGTGTCAGTGGGGTTTTGACAACTCATTTTTTCTTTAGGCAGCATTAAGTGCCTTGAAACAGTTTTCAGAACAAGGACTGGATCCAGTGGAAGGGGCTATGAAAGTTGAAAACGGATCACATGAAAAGTAAGTATCATTTAAATCCTCTGCATTTTAATGCCTGTGTGGTGTGATAAGAAATGTTAATTAAGAGCTTAGTTGCCCTTTTAAACCTGTGCAAAACTATTTCCTCTGGAATTTACGTACAGTTTGTGACAATTTGAGAGGATAAAAAAGATTTCAGGTTTAGCATTACTGATAATGTTTACTAATGAGCTATAAGACAGTCAGTCCTCCTATGGAAATCCTAAAGAAAAGGCTTTTCTTTTTATTGTATGGATTCTGTATAAGTAGCATAACACGATTTTTGTCAAGTATGTTGTAGCACGTGATATTGCCTGTAAATTAGGATAGCTATCTGCCAATAAGTCTTTATGTCTGCAAGAGGAATTTTACCCTAGAGAATTTAAAAGTTAAAATATCTTCCAGGTCTGAAAAAACTCTTATATGGAATATTAGCTTTAAGTAGTAGACAATATAACCAGGTTTCACACAGGATTTTCAATTATTTAAGAAAGCAGGATTGTCTGTCCAGTACAGATTTTTTTTCCAGCTGCTAGTCTGTTTACATAAGAAGGTAGTCTTGTGTTACTAAATAAATTAGGAAGTAATAGAATAAAAGAAAGAAGACTAAAAGTGGCATTTGGAATTTTCAATGGATATATTGTGGCTATTTATAAACTAATTTAATCAGAAACATTTTTCCATATGATCTCATCAGCATAGTATTTGAACATAAATATTGTTGTTTCACTTTAAAATGTTACCTTCCACAGTGACCTTTGAATCTCATGTGCCATCTGGTAATAAACATGTCTTAAAGATGTGCAACCCTGGACCTTACCGCTCTTGTTAATGTATTAATCTTTCAGACAAGTCAAGCATCTGGGAGAGAAAGCAGACAATAAACAGACTAACTCAGGCACCATTGCTCAGGACTGCAAGGATTCAAAGGCTGTCGTCTAGGAGCTTCCCAGCACCCACGGCTGCCACTGCATCCTTATAAACCTGTCAACACGCAATAGGGTGTATGTGTACAAGGAAATGAATGACTAATACCATTATTTGAGTCTTATGTGAAGACAACACTATTCTAACACAAGAGATAGTATACATGGTACTGTTTATTCAACTGTGGAAAAAATGAAATTGAACATTTCCCTTAGAACTCGAGATCAGAGCATAACTCGATTGCCCAGAGGCAGAAGAAGTCTGATCATGTTACTGGAGGTTAAAATAACAACTAATTAACAAAAGTGTTAGAAAAAAAAGGGAAACTTTAAAATTGATTAATATGGAGGAAAACAAGTCAGCATTGGTTCAGTTATACAATTTTTTCGTAGTGTAGTTTTAAGTTCGGCTTACTGTTTTTTAAATAATGCTTGAATATTTTAAAATTAACCAATGACAGTGCTGTGAGAATTGTAGTTGTTGTCTTCATATATAGTCATACAGCTTATCTTTTTATGCAGACATTATGCATTCTTCATTCTATATGAATATGTATGACTTTAAGATGCACTACTCAGAGTTGTATGCAAACAGAAGTTTAAATCATGACAAGTATTTGCTTAACACGAACAGATGTTAGTTATGATCAGTCTCGATATACTCCTGGAAAAAGCAGATACGGTATTTGATTTCCCTTGCCATAATCAATTAAAGAGGCGTCTTGCCTCCAAGCAACATTTTCCCCTTCGATTCTGCGCTCTGTTGTGTGAAGCACATCTACACCCCATTCTGTGTGTTGTACCAGCCCACCGTTTGCATCAACTGAGTGTTTTTAATCTCTGCATTTGGACCAAGAGCAAAAGGTAGGACTGCAACGTTGTCAAGCCAAGGATGGAAAACTGTTGATGTAAAGATCATTCTTTTGTGAAAGGAGTGGCAGCAGAGATAAGACCTGTGGCTGCTCTGTACCAGCATATTTCTTTTAAGTGTGTGGCCAAATGCAGTAAAACCACATCAGTTCATGTGTACAATGGCAGTGTCGTCTCTTTCTTTATCATTTATAGGTAGACAACTAAGAGAATGAAGTGAAAAAAATATCAGTTACAAACTAATGAATGACTGGCTACCGTGCCAAACCCAGGGTTCAACCTACCTTTCCCCATGCCACCACCTTCTACAAACTTACTGTGTTAGACCAGTCATCCTGGCATTTAAGTTACTTATTTATCCAAAGTAGAGATATTTTATTTTATGTAAACCTGATGCAATAAACATATAAAGCTTCTACTAACTGCGTAACAGTCACAACAACATTGCACAAGACTTTGGAAGCATGTAAACCAGGGATGACAACTCAAGTGACTCACACAGGAAAGCAGAGAAAGAGCAGTATAAGGAAATAGTGCAAGGTACAATGGCATTGATTCACCTCTGGGACAGGCTTTCAGGGTAGCACGCACCATGCTCTTACAGAATCAGTGGTGACTAAAAATTTTTTAGTGTCCTTTTTTCTACTTCATGTTTCTTATGGGTATGATTCATTCTCACCCCAGCAGATTAGGAGGCTTTGTGCTAAAAGTTTGCAGTTTTCTAGGATCTGACTCCATAAAAGAGTCAGGAATAAGCTGAACCTTTCCGTTCCCACAGAACTGGGAGATTTCCAGAGGCATTTGGCACCTGGCAGGTTGAAGTTATTCAGTCAGCAGCACACAAAAATAATTAGCTCTTGCACACCATCTTTCTCAGGGATATGTTACCTGCCTAATTGGCAACAAGAGCAGAAATTCTGCTATTCCTTCACCTCAGCTCAGAGAACTCAGGAACAGGCTCGGTCTGTGCTTTAGCAGTACCTGCCAGTATGCAGAATATAGATGGCATTACTGTCCCCTCCCATGGAGAACAAGAACAAACGGAAGAGGCAAATCCATTCCTTGATAACTCTGTCCTAAGGGCAAGAGGCTAAGCTTGCTGGGGAGAATGTGACAAGGAGACTGGCAGTATGGTCTCCCTGGAATTAGAACCTCCATGATGTGCTGTTCCCTGTCCTGTCACTACAGAGAAACCCTTTGTACTGGTTTGCTGAGAAGCTAAAGGTACAGCTTGATTCTTCATGCCATTCTCTAGGCACAGCCACAAAAACACGCCCAGTAAACTTTAGATTAGTTGCTTTGTTGCAGGTGGCCTCTGCACTGAGTGCCAGGCTTGCTGCACTGTATGTGGAGAACAGCACAGGGATGCTCGCCTCACTCTAAATGAGCAAATTGCAGCCAAATGCATGCAGCCAGCTATCTAGGGCCAAGGTGGCTCATTCAGCCTCTCCAGTCAGGACAACAGTAAAGAAGGATCATCTTTATGAAACTGTTATCATCTCAGGTCCTCTTGCTGGTCAGAAGCATCCTTGATTCTGACTGACAAAAAACAAAGCAACTACCTGAGTTGGAGGGCTCACTCTTTTTTCTCAAAACTATGGAAACACGGAGCAGACAGGGGAGGAGGGTCATACAGTAGCAGGATTTCTAACTATTTTCCAAATGCAGGGTTGACTAATAGTTGTTGTAATCACAAGTAAGAAAGCTCTGTGCAGCCTGAGGTAAAGTGCACACAGATGGCCGTTTTAAAGCACCTCCCAAGCCACAGGTTAAAAGCCTCACCGAGGAGGCTCCAATGAAGGCTAAAACAGCTTTTCCTGGCATAATCTGAAGAAAGTTCCTGCTCCCTACAGGTATGGATGGGATCACAGAGACCTCAGTATGGAACTCAGCAAGACACCTCACCTGAGTTCCATGATGTTGTTTTGGTGTCACAAAGGCACTCCAAGGTTCCTGTCTCAATGAAAAGGTTTCAGTCTGTCCACCTGCGTATCACACACAAGAAGTTTCTCAGAAAATCATGCAGTATTCACACACACATATACAGAAATGCACAGTTTGGCATTATCACTAGCAACTTCCAAAAAGCCCAAAGATAATTTTTGCATGAGAGGTGTTGCAGCAGCCAGTGGACTTGTCTCCAAGCTTCAGTCTTGTTGGTTCACAGCTGTTTCGCTTAGTTCCTGAACTGGCAGCATCTGGAAGCTGCTGGGGAGGGCTTCAGTCCAATGACCTAAACTCCACTTTATTTTGCTTCAGTAACCTGATGTTTTTTCTGACTTTGCTTCCTAAAATTAGAGAAGAGTTTGTAAATAGGAGCATGTGGAACAGAGCAAACGTTATATTTGGTTTTGTTTAATAATTAGCTAATGGTGGTCACTGGAAGAGTATCAATATGTTTGAATGTTATTATTAATTCTAAAATGGTTAAGTTTATTTTTCTGACAGCAGTTAATACTTTTTTTACTTTTATTTTTTAGAATATACTTTCTTTCAGGTAAAGACTTTGTCAAACTTCTGTTTGCAAAGCACCGAGAACAGTTTAGTTCCTTGTTGAGCATGCATCCCACACCTCTTGTCCTGGATCTCAGAGCACTTTCAGATGTGGATCTGAGGTGCACACTGGTGCTTAGGAATAAGACAGGAAAAAGGAACAAGGCTTAGGATAGGCAGTCTGCCTATCGAGCAGACTACTGAGGGCGCTGTGGTGAACACTGTGTTCAACTCTTTAAGAACTCAGAACCCAAATTGCCATCAGTTCTGGACCTATAACACTCAATAATTGGGAAGAATTACGCTAAAGAGAAAATAGGACCCTTGGGTATCCTCTCAGAAAATCTTCTCAACACCTTCTGGGGTTCAACAAACTACGAACTTGCAAAGGAAAAGACTCATCACTGAGCGAATGGGGATATCTGATAGCACTCGAAGGATGAGAATTCACATGGTTAATTTTACATCTGAGTTATCATCTCCAGTTGCGCACTGGCCTGTCAACAACTCAACACACTCTGGAAGTTTCTGTTCTCGCATTGACACATGTAGCGCTGATTTCCAAAGGGACAGACGTGCTGCTTCCAATGAATGCAAAACGCAGCAGCATCGGGACCGTTGGAGAGGACGGTGCAGACTTCTGTCCCCAGCCATCCCAGCGCTCACCTTCCATTTACAGTGGAGCTGAACTTACCCCTCAGCTAGAGTCCCTGCTGAATTCAAGAAAGAATTATGCCAGCATATAATTTCCCCTGATCGAAGCCATAGGATTTAAAAGATTTAGCACTTAGCAGCAGCATTTTTAAAGGGTCTTTGGATAACGAGTAGAGAGGAACCTCAGGGGCTCTTTTTCCCTCTGCCATCTCTCCCTTCCAAAGCATGAGGAGAGGCCTGAGCCAGAACAGATTTTAAAAATCAGTAGGGGAGCAGTCGGGATGAATGACTGCAGGAATATGGAATCTCCTCCTTCTTGGCCTGAAGTGACAATGAAATTGAATCCTTCCTAAAGCGTATGCAAAGCCCTTGATCTCTCTGACAGTACTTTACTATGTGCATTTTATTGGTGGGTGGCTGCTTGTTGTTGTTCTCGTCTCTCTGGCCTGCTCCAATTCCCCACGAAACAGCAGAAAGTTTCCTATTTCCTGCAGCGAGTGTTGAGCAAAAAATTTAAGCTGGATTTGTTTTCCAGTTAATAGGCAGAGGGTTGCTTTTTTGTTTGTTGGTCCCTTTCAAAACATTATGTAAAAAAAAAAAAAAGTTTGGTAAAATCTCTTTATCCTCCCCCAGTAACACCCAGCATTTCCCCACTCCCAGTTGCACCCCATGAGCAGGTATGATTTTCTTTGCTCAAATAAGTGACCTTTGCGACCCCTGAGAAAAATCAGCAGAGGGTGGAAGGTTGTTTTTAATGATGGTGAAGACAGGGACTATGTCAGAGCCCTGAATACAACATTGCATGATGGTTTTTGTGTGCTCTGCTCTGGGAGGGCATCATTCTGTGACCGGTGAGAAGGGATAGTGACTGTCCTTCACCAGCCTTCCAGCTCTAACACGGCAAGTTATCTGCACTAGGCAGTACTGTTCAGCGTGTATATTTGGCGTAGCTCCCCAAGGACATCTCCAGAAGGGCTAGAAGGAGAGAAACATGTCCTGAGTAACAGCTTACTCTGCCTTTCCCACAGCTGATGAACCTCCAGCTGAACGGGTAAGGTGCTGTCAGGATGAGGCACAGGGAAACGCAACTCCCCCGCTGGGTATTTACCTCTCGCGCAGGTCCCTTTCTGTTTGTAACTGCATTCCTGAGGCGTGATATGAGCTGAGCAAGTGTGTACGTCAGTAGATGAGATGTGTATGAAGTGTTGTGGTGGTATGATTTCTATTATTCCACATGAACGGCACTGGCTTTTGTTTTTGATCATACAGCTTGTTATTTGCTTTATGCAGTTAGTCATGGTTGGCTGTGCACTTTTGTGCTTGGTGTTTTAACTCTGTAGCACTTCAGTACAAAGGAAATCCAAAAAACAACAATGAATATGTTTCTAATGTGTTCTTAATTAAATAGAACTCAATAATTGATTTATGGGAAGAGGGAAAGCAAAACACAGTGGTTGCTAACCTGCAAATATAACTTATTTAAGGGCAAAATGTTCCTTTATTTGTGATAACCATGATCTAGGGGAGCCTGAATACCCATGAAGTTTTAGCCAACAACACACGATAAATGAGAGGAAGATTAACCTGGATAAAATGGTTTATGCCTCTCACTACAATGCATTAAAAATATTTTTGTGCATTAAAACAGATCACCTTAGCCTGCTTACTTACTTTTGTTTGTGATTATATGTGAGGCGTATATTTTCTTTTTTATAAGCCACTGGTACCTGTTAAAAATGTTCAAGGGAAATAATAATAAAGTCTAATCCCCTGTTTTAAAATTGCCTGTTTCCACCCCCTGCCCCACCCCCAATTCACTGTGGTTGAACTGGGCTAGAGATAGATTTGGTTGGTTTTTTTTTTTTATTTAGGTTTAAAGATAGGAGGTCTTCATGTGTGGTTCAAAGCAAAGAAGACACATTTAAATATGGTAGGGAAAAAGAAATCAAAATGTGATATTCACCTGTGGCACGAAAATTGAATTACCCATTGCCTAAAATATACTTGATTTTTTTGAAACTGAAAGACTGATCTCCATCCAGGCTGTGCTGAAGACAGTAAATGTTTGTCCATTGATTTCGATAGAACCTGAATTTAATCCCATATTGTGCACCCAAGCCGTGTAGCTAGCTTGGTCAAATACAAAAGTAATAACCCAAGTACTTAAACTGAGCTTTATTGCCTTGTATTATCATAAAATGACAATTAATTGCAAATCAAACTTTACTTCCTCCTATATGGAAACAAAATATAAAGTAAAAGAAGTGCAGAAATTTTTTTCTTGTCAGGCAAGATGCACCAGTCCAGAGTGGAGCACACTAATTTTGCTCCGACCAGCTTTTACACTCAACCTTGTTAACCAAGGCACCAGTTGTCGTATCACTAAGGTTATTGATGACCGAAAATTCAACCCAAATGATAACTCATAAATTTGGGAATTGTTCACACACGCAACAGAAATAGTGTAGGTAGGTATCTGGTAAGCAAAGACTACAGTTCCCATGTACAATACCTGGTAGGAGTAAATAATTAAATGAGCACAGAAAAGAAATCGTTCCTTGCAAAAGAAAAGTCACCAGGCCTAAGGCTGTGCAGTCAATTTATGCAGCTCACTTCAACAAAGTTCCTCTTATTATTGTGAAATACTTGTTGCATGTGATCAACACAGCACAGAGAAAGATGTTGCTACTATTTCAATGTTTCTTTTAACTCATAGACAAAATAACCCAGGGCCAGAATGTTAATAGTACTGACCTAGTTCAAATATACCAGCAAGGATGAGATTTTCTGATGTCTTCTGAAAATCTGATCCCAACTGGGCAAAATTATCATGAATATCTCCTTTGGAGTCATTTTGAAACTGCTTTTGAAATACCAGCAGATCTATCAGCCTATTGTGAAGACCTACAAAAGTAAGTGGCTTGTTGAGGAGGAAGGATGCTGTCAAGGCCTTGACACCCTTGGGTACAAAATTTTGCAGCAGATTTTGCAGGCATCTGAAGGTAAGCGCAAGAGGCTTCTTTTCCTTCCCTCTGCATCAGTAGTACTCCTAACTGCTCTGTTTGCACAAGAGCTGATGCAGAAGTTTGCACACAGATTTCAAAAAGATTGTGAAAACATTTTCATGAAACAAAAGTTTGTGAGAAATCAGAAACCTCGTAACTTCCATGGTTTGGGTTTTTTTACTGTTTTCTTGTAGATTTTGGTTTATCAAAAAATCCTAACAAACCCTTCCCAAATAGATCATGGTTTGCTTTCTTTCTGCAAACAGAAGTCCTTCACATTTTGTTTCAGTTGAATAATAAACACAAAATAGCAGTTTTGCAAAACCTAGAAAAAGGGAAAGCACTGGCTTATTTGAATGGAGTTAAACATTTTCTCTCTATATAGTATTTTATATAGTATGTCATTATATACACATACTATGCTTAAATATTATATATATACTTGTGTGTTTCGCTGTGTGTGTGAAAGGATTCAAACTACGTATATTTGTGTGTGTGTGTGTGGGGGGGCATTTAAATGTCTGTATACAAATGATCTATTTGACAATTTGAAAACAGAATGCTGTTTTAAGAAGCACCTACTTTCTAGATATGCAAATGTTTCAGTGCCTTACTTGGGGGGCAAACTAGGTATAAAAAAATCTCTGTGCACCCCAGATAAAACAAAACATCTTCAAGTCCACAAACAGCCAGCTTCTTAAAGCAGAAGATTGCCCATGTAAATCCCCATTTCTGGGCATGTTCAGAAGCACGTGAACTATTTTCTACTCCAGACACTTTGGGACCCTGAAGCTGGATGCTCCCTTTCTCCCAAGTAGAGGATACCCTATCCTGTAAGACATTCAGGGATTCTTACCAGTTTGGGCAAGATAGAAAGTTCTGATGAATGAGGAACTCCTGCTCACAAAAGTCTGCTTTTTACTCAGTAGCTAAGACTGGAGATTCATTTTTTCCTCTGCACCTTCCTTCAGAGAATGCCCTAAGCCACCAGGCTGTAGTGTCTGCTGAAGAAGGGTGTCATCCATATCTCCAGCTGGTCCTCTTCACTTTGGGCAGATCTAGTCAGCATTCACGAAATCAGTGAGAAAGGAAAAGTATTCCCAATACCTGGTGCTGAGGGTAGTTACAGGATAGGCTAGAAGAAGCCTGGTGTTCCCAGTTTTTTCCTTGAAATAGTGAAATATCAATATTAGCTAATCAAGAGGCAGTTATTCAGGTTCACATTGGTACTCTCTGAACCACTGAATATTAAATTATTCTGTATAAAATGGAATGGTTTCCATGGAGATGGAAAGTGGCTTGGTGACTTCCATGTTTTGATGGCTAAAGCATTCTTTGAAGGTGGAAAAGTATATCCTATCTGCTAATCAAAGGCATTGTCAGTGCAACAGAAATTCATAGTAATCTCACCCTGTGCATCTTACAATTCAGTCTGGTCTGCAAAAGCACGTGGGAAGTACAGCAGCTGAATATGATGTACGTATGCCACCCTCCCCATAAGGAAACAGAAGTCTTCTTACTGAGAAGGAAACTACCTTCCCTCATGACTACCACACTGGAGTGATGAGCTTCCCTCTGAGCAACAGGTGATATAAGCCCGAGAAATGTATGATCATGACATACTCTCTATCTTTACAGAAAGGCTCATTCTCACGGATTCTTGGAATAAGAAACCATCTATTGCATCTGAAGTCAAGAGGGAACTATGTTCTAACAAGTACCTGAGGTTTATTTTCCTTCTTAAATGCATTAAAAAAACAGAGAGTCCTTTGCTTTTTTCTTTAATCCAGAAGTTGTATTATAACATCATATAGAACCTCAAGCTCCTGTGGCCTCTCGGCTCTGTTTTTACTTGCATATTTTCTTTCCTTGGCTTAATCTTTTATTTATTGATAACTTGGATCCATTCAGATTCATTCTGTCATATTTGAAAGAGAAAAGAGTACAACAAAATTTGAGAGCAAAAGGGGTGAGTGCATTAGAAATAAAATTAGCAGTTTTATTTTATTGCTTAAGGCCTTTACAAAGGAACGATTTGTGCAACATTGCTGAAAGCCAAAGAAATCTTAACACAGAAAGAATCAATAGTTTGATAAAACCCAGACCTCCTGTGTTAAGCAATTAAAGGTTAGAAGGGTGATAAGAGCTTTAATTCACCTTTGGGAGATATTAATCAGATTTTGGATTAACTTAAAATATGCTTCCTGTGCATTTCTTGCCAGGTGAAGGCCCTTCAGCGTTTCCTCTGGTGCAGAGGAAGAGAAAACACCTTCCCAAAGTGAGGTGAACTCCACAAACCCAGATATGCTGTCAGGAGGCTTTCTCCAAACTCCGTAATTCTGTGATTTTTCTTCCAGCGCCAGGAAAGCCAGTGGTATGAATTCCCATATGTGCTAGTTTGATGTGAGCTCTGTTATTATTAATTATTTATACAGCACCGTGCGTGTGCATGATTCTTTATAGACAAAAGATAATATCCCCCAAGAGCTTGCAAACCAAATGGCCCAGTGGTACAAACACTTCTTTAGCTTTCCGAGGACGTTCTACCTGGAATAATCCACCGACGTCAGTGGGCTACTTAGGCGCTGGTAAGTGCTCTGCTGGGTGGGAAGTGTTTGCAGGATTAGGCTGCAGTTAAACCATGAAGCGATCATGGGTGATGAGGGAAGGGAGGGCGAGTGTTCCAGCAATAAGATCACGCTGTTGCTCTCGTTATAATGAAGGTGTCAAGGGGTTAGGGCATTTTTAACATTTTATGTTATTTGTGATCCTGTTACCAAGAAGAAAAAGCTCCCTTTTATAGGCCACACGGAAGAAGTGAGCTGCTGAGGAGGAAAACTTGCTTCAAGCTGGGGGCGAGGCACAGCCCATTACGCGCGGGAGAGGACTCCAGAGGTAAGGAGGAATGCACAAGAGGACATCACAAGAGGAGATGCTGACCATATGCTCGGAGAGTCTCCATCCTCTCCTGCAGCTAGCACGTGTCCACTACATCCTTGAGAGCTTTTTTTTTTTTTTTTTGGTAATTGAGGGCATTTTCAGAAGTTTCCCAGTACATTTCCAGCTCTTGGCAAGACCCAGACACATCTGTGACATTTAGCTGATAGCCTCCTTAGTGAAGGGAAGGTTGCCAATGAATCCTTGTGCAACTGTTTATGCTACAAACCAAAACGTACAACTGCCAGTTTCACTCTTACAACACAGAGAGCATTTTTCCTCCTTAATTGAAAGTGTGGAACACAACAGAGCCTTTAAATACCGAGAAAACAACCAGCTGAAACAAGTAGTAAGAGAGACATCAAGGATGACAGGCAGTAGGCCCTCCGCCCAGTGAGACATGCAGCTAGGGCATGCTCTATTTTTAAAAGCAGCCTACAGACTTTAGGAAGAATATAGGATTTGGGGGGCAGGGGAGGGGTTGTTCCAGGATTGCAAGGCACTTCAGAGAAATACATCCACGGGGAAGGGATGCTGCCTTTGGAGTAAAGGCCCACGCTAGCTATGGGCTTGGGATGAGGCCCCAGAGAAAGCCAGTGGTAGCAGAGAGGGCCGAGTCGTTTGCCTGATCTCAGTGGAAATCTTTGCTGGGAGGCTTTTTCAGGTGAAGACTTTTGCACAGAAGTAGCAGAAATGCCTGGAGCATCAGTACCCCTCCACCCCACCAAGGGCTGTACGAATGGACCAAGTGGCTGGAGAAAAACCCTGCCTTTGTGGTCTTAGTGGAGGAGCCTGTAAACTCACTGCACTTTTGCTTTTCTGACGGATCCAGGACTTAAATTCTGGGAGAAAATAGTTTTTAATTATGAAAGTAACAAAATGAAGGAAACTAGCAAGGAAATTCGAGCAGGAGATTAGTTTTCAGCCACTTTCTGCAGCATGAACATTTTGAGTTCTCAGCATTTAGTGGGAACTGAATGGGTGCCACAATGGTTAAATGAGCTGAGAGACACCTCGCCCCTACACTTAGGGGGCGAGGATGGCACTTGCACAGAAACAGACGTCACCAGCCCTCACTTTTCTGAATTCCCCCCAACTTAATCCCTCTGTGATTTGTGAGACTCTTCTCCTTCCTAAGCTAGTCTGTGATACGTGACTAAATTAGTTTCCGTACATTTTTAAAAGTTTTTAAATAATTCTGACAGATCACAAAGAGCACTTGAAGCAAACAGATATGTGTAGGCAGATCCATAGATCATGGAACTGGGATACTCTAAATTTTCTCTGCCCTTTTTGGTGTTTAACCTGTTCCAGACAGTATTACTGTTTTCTCTTACAGTTTTAACCCTGAATTTTTATCCTTTATTAGTAATATGCTTTGAATTCTACATAAAAAGACCTGGTGATGTAAGCAGCCAGATCTTCCTGACTGACAAATCTTTTACATATGACAAATACAAAACTAACCAAGAGATGGCCTGGTTCTGAGCTTGTTTTCCTTACTGTATAGACAGCTTTTGATGTAAGTATATATTTACTCAATGCATCTGACACTTGAGATCAGGCTTTTATTGGTACAAGGTACTCCAGACTGTCAGTCACAGTGAAATGAGCCATTGTCCTCACAGACAATTAGCATGCCTCTCCCTGTGTAGAGGCATGTTTTTAAAGTTGCTTCTGACCTCCAGCACGAATGGCGTCACACATACTTCAGCTGTAGTGCATGCAAAATAACATTAGATGCACCACCAAGAAGCACTGACGCTCTCTCCTGTCTCCTGCTTGCAGGCAAAGATGGGGCTGATGCTTTACAGGTCTAAGTGGTGGCTTCTAGTACCCGCTTGCTCTCAACAGGCAGCTCTCGGTAGTAGGTAGGTATTCAGCGTGTTTGAATCAATGCTGACCCAGTCTAGTATTTCATCGGTTGTGACCAGGTCCTCTGTAGTGGAGTGGAGGGTCCGGAAAGATTAAGAGATGAAGTGGCTCTGAGTGAGGAAGGGAATGGTCCTTCCAGCTCAGCAGATGGCTATGGTCCTCCTACCGACAATCCTGGGAGCATCACAGTCCCATGACACAGCTAGCAGCCAAGGGGAAAATTCACAGGGAACCACTGTCCTCACCTTCTTCCTTCTTACTCTTGAGAATAAAAGTGACATAGGACATCACCTTAGATCAGGCAGATGCAGCCTCTGAGCATGTTTCAACTTCTCTTAACATCACTGCCAGACTGCAGCTACAGAATTCTACATTGGCTTTTGTACTGAATTGCCAACAGAAATCCCAAGAGATCTGGTCTCAAAAGTATACTTAAAGAGGGAATATTGTCTGGATGTAATTTAGCTGCCATTGCCCAGCAATTCCGTAGATCCCTTTGACTTGTGACATTAAATATATGCAGCAAGCACATGAATGGATTAACATACACGGTCCTATAATTAGCTATGTTATTAAATTTGCTAAGTAGTTGAGGGGAAAGGGGCTTGTTTGCCATCTGTTTAAAAAGTATCTATCTTTCCACTGAAATCTGGATATAAAAAACCCCAGACATGTGGGCATGACTGCCTTACATACATTACTGGGATTATTTCCCTTGAGTTAACCAAAGACAAGCATGATTCATATATCAGTAGAATGTTGTGCAAAAATGTGCATAGCATTTTTTCACATAACGCTCTGTTTCCTTCCCATTGTAAATTATGAATCATGTAAACATCATGAATTACAGAGTTTGGTTGGTCTGGGGTTTTTATTTTTTCACTGTGACCCTAAAAACTATGTAATGGAAGAGTAATTGTACCAGGCAGTACGGTAAATTCTTCCATGAAAATTATTTTTTAATCCTACTCTTGTCGCTATGTAACCACGTAGTCATTTGCTTCAATTTCCCTAGAAAACTTGCAGTAATCAAACTATGATTTTAGAACCCAGATACACACACACACCCATGTACACATTTCCACTGACTTTGAACAGAAATCATGTTTGTACAGGAAGAAGGAAAAATTGGCATTGGTTAGAAAAGAGATCCATATTAAATATTTAATCATTAACCTCAGTTATGTGGAAATTGTCTTAAAAATGTGAAAACAAACAGCATTCTGAATATCTTAGAGTAAGGCCTTAATTCAGAAGCTCTTCACTAGAGCTCTGTCACTCACTCAGAAGTCTCATGAAAGCTTGTGCTGTGAGAGCACAAGAAAAAGACAGGATAAAAGAAAAAAATCACCCCAAACTGAGAGATTCCAGAGCATGGAAAATGCTCCAATACAGTAACCAAGCAGTACCATAAGCTGATATTTCTATGTAAAGCCTTAATTTTAATGCCACATTTCTTTAGAGTGATGACCAAGCATTTGTGATTTCCAGTGAACCATTTAGCAACAGTTCCTGCAACATGCAGACCAAATGTTTTAATAGCTTTTTTCCAAAATGTACATATGATAGCAGTACAGAGGCATAGTTGAAAACAAGGCAACCTGGATCTGAGCAGTTTTTCTATTTGCCTCATACCTAAAAGGATGTTCAGTTAAGTCAGAGGCAAAGATACCCACTCCAATATTATAATTATGAGTTTGGGGTTCATTCTCACATCAGTAAGAATTTAATCTGAAAGTCACAATAAAGCAATGGAGAAGGCACAGCATAAACCAACAGGAGAACTTAAAGAGAAGGGAGCTGTGAGGTACATCAACACATGTCTAACTTCAGCCTTCCCATACAGTCATTGGAGAGGGTTAAGCTTTCAGCGTGGGTGCTCTGAGTCACTGCCTGGAGGAGCTCAAGGGGTGATTATTTATACAGCACATTAACCACACAGGAGTATATAGGTCTAAAGTTCAGGAGCTGAACGTGAATACTCCCCAAAAGGTGTGGAGTTTGCATTTCATTCTATTTGCCACTATCCCCATGGCCCCCGTGAGCTTCTCCAAGCCACGTTATAGAAGATAAAGAAACTTTCTAATTTACACCAGCCAGAAACAGCTGCTATCAGTGATCCAGACTAAAGTTTCTCTGGCTATGACCTCCTCTCTGGCAGTGGTAAAAAACAAGCTATATGTTGGCTGTTTGTCCCTGCACAGAACAAAGTGGCCAAGATAAACTAGCTGGGTATTCTTTGCATGCGAAAAAGAAAACAAAATGAAAACCAGGAGAGAAACTCCCTACTAAGGACCCTCATCCATCTGTTTTTCTTTAGGGATGCTTTAACATTAGCTAAATATCACTTATTTACACCTGAAGAAGTTAAATGATCTTGTTCCCATGAACTCTCTTACAAATGCTGTCCTGGCCTGTGATTTATATAAAAGTAGCTGTTCCCTTAATTTTATTCACAATAGCTTCATTCTTACTGTATGAACCTGCTTTGTCAGTATTCGCTTTGATTTATGGAAGATTTCAAACTACCAAAATAACTATCCCTTTTCTTTTCATTAAAGCTAATCCCCACAAAGACACTTTCATCTGCTGATTAGTCATGCTCCAGTGATCCTTGCTAACCAGAGGCTAAGTTATTGATGTGTTAAAGATGTAATCGCAGAGATTCAAGACCACTGAAGA
Organism: Ibycter americanus; assembly: GCA_035590275.1. NCBI lineage: Eukaryota > Metazoa > Chordata > Aves > Falconiformes > Falconidae > Ibycter > Ibycter americanus. Next base: position 39,020,191 of record JAVJGI010000040.1, read on the forward strand.
AAATTCAACATGTTGTTTGACAGTGTCAGAATTTAACAGTGTCTTGCTTTATTGAACCAGCCTGGGTAGCACATGCTCAGCAGCATGGTCAAATCTCTTCAGTTAATCTACAGGCAAGAAAAGCTGTGTTGGAAAGTGTTTCAAGTCTACACGGACATGCTGCATTACAGATCCTAAAGAGACAGGGTAGGGATTGCCGAAATACTTCAGGGAAGTGGGACCCCCACCTCATTCAGCAGGAACAAACCAAACTCTGGAGTTTCTCTAAACTGCACCCAGGTTTCCAAGCCAAAGGAGCAACACATTTTCCATTATAACCCATACATGTAATTCTGAAAAATTCACAGTCATGGCTTATATTTCCCAGGCCTTGTCTCAGCTGAATGTTTGTTTAGAAACTATTTAAGCAAACCCTTCTTGCACCTTTTCATGCTTAAATAATTCTGACCACTGTGAAACAAAACTTTTTTCCTGGCCATTGCTGTCTTTAAGTGCTTTTCCGTTTAGATGATGACAAGCTATGATGACAAGCTCGTATACTAGCAGCAGTTTCCCATGAATTCACAAAGATGATCATCCCAAATGTTTAACTTAATAAATGTGATAAATGTGCTAAGGAGAATAAAGAACTGTGGAGCTCTACACCCTGGCTTAGAGCTAACGGAAGTCTTGAAGACTAATCCACCACCCAGGGAGGCAGCTTGTATTACGCTTCAGGAAAGGGAACGTGACAAGCCTGAACCTCCACCTCCAGCAGTCAGCACCTCTCTGACACCGCTGTGATTAGCAGCTACATGACGCATGTTTAAGTTCATAAGAATACATCCTTGTCACAGGTACATCACAACTCCCTCAGTTACATGCGTATTCATGTTGATGCTTCACTATCTTGACCCTAATAGCTTTGTGCTGTTTAAGAAATTAAACGTGAGACCTGCTCTAAATCCCAACTGACTGTACAAATGGCATGTAGAGGTCTTCAAGTAATAATCAGCTTAAATCTTGTGTAATCATTTTTTGGGGCATAAACAAATATTCAGTTGCCACTACCCATAATTATGCAGTAATAAGACCCACTTCACTCAGGTCTTCTCCATCATCGGTGGACAATTGCAGATTAGTGGTTGCCACAGTCAACCTGGGCCTGAAAATGGGTTAGCTGTTCTTGAGTAGTATGGAGCCTGAACAGATGTGTCCTGCTGAGCCTGAGTTGGCTGCCTTCAGGGCTAGGCCAGGTGTCACTGCATCATGTCTCCAGACTGCAGGAGACGACAGCATGGAGATCCCTACACAGAGGCTCAAGAGGGTCCCAACGCAGCTGACAGCATTGTACGGGGAAAGGAGCTGGGCTGGCTCTATGCACCCACAGAAGCATCTCTGCAGTTCTTCTGAACCCTCTGTGTGCTGCTCCTTCTCCCACAGCTGTGTTAAACAAATAGCCAGGCACTGACTGCACTAACTCCGGTGCCTGCTTTGTCCCATTTCGAAACTGCTGCGTGGATGAATCTGCAGTCCCTTATCACTCTCTATGTTAGATGAGCTAAAAGCTACTCCAGGTTTGGACCTTCTGTTCCACAATCTTAACATTACTTATGTTTGACGTGGATCAGTACAGCCATATGCCTTTCCTGTCTTCTGTAATTCAATCTCAAGCACTGTTCACTAATAGATTTGATCTTAATTTCCAGGCTTTACCTGTTCCATTCATGTCCTGTGCTAAAAGACACTGATGATGCTCCTTCTGCCCCATCCAGCCTTGTACTCACAGCACTCCTCTGTATCACTGATTTTGTTTCCACATGGCTTGACGTTTCACCCATATTATGCCAGTGTCCCTTATTTTGCAGCATAAATGCATCATTTGTCCCTGCTGTTTAGTAAATCCATGAGCCAGATCAGAATCCCCCTTTCCTCGTGGATACTAGACACAGAGCAGTATGTACAGGGTTCATGGCAGCCAGCTTTCTGCCTCCTTCCTAGCAGCTGCTTCTTCATCTGGTGTATTTCTGAACGGACAGTGTCCAGTTCCAGGGCAAATACTGCTCCTTCAGGAATGTTCTTGGAATCCTCTGGCTGAGCTAGATCTGCGAGCCCAAATCTACTGAGCACATATAAATTGGTCCATTGGTAATTTGTGCTGGAAAGCCCTGCTGAATATAGGAATATGCCAGGAACACAAAACTCAGATCCTCTTTTCAGCTGAAATGGCTTCTTCTCACTCACTTTGTTTACCTTTCAGCTTTGTCCTGGCCAGCCAAGCCTGGTGACTGTTCCACACACCATACCAAAGATTTGGTCCATCTAGGCACAAATCATGCTTGCAAGGGCAGGGGAGTTGAACTCTGTACCGCAATTGGAGCTGGTCCTGCAGATTGCCTGCAGGGTGATGCCCTCTGAGTCCTGTGCCAGCCATTTGTTTGGTATTGTTATTATAGCAAAAAAAGCCAAATGAACCTATCAGAGTTTTACCCCTCATATACAGTAGCGTTTTGTATTATCTGCAGCTGGGACAGTCTGATTTTAGGCTGTATGGCAAATGAAAAACCAAATTTCTTTCAGTGCCTGAACTGTATCCAGTCTGCTCTTTTTTTGTGTCAGGTCCAGCACTCATAATTGTTCTGTAACTGTACATTTAAGGCAAGGGTTTAGTTCCTATATTTTGTGCAGCCTAAACGGAAGACTTAAGAATCAGACTTCCATTTTGAAATACGTTTATTTCTTCACTTTTGGAAAATGATTAATTACTGTGAGCAATTGATCAGATTAAAATGTACAAAATCACTCATAACCTGTATATGTCAAATTCCAGGGCAATTAGGCTATTACTAGTGAAGAAAGGCAGCACAGAGGAAAAACATGTTTTCACTGTGACCTGGCAGCTCACTGACTCAGAGACAGCCTATCTGTACCAGATCTGTGAAGCAATCCAGAATATTTCAACCAGCTGGGATGGATAACGCTGACACACGCGAGACAGAGCCTGTAGTTGTATCTCACAGAGGCAGTAACAGCACTCCGTGTAATTAACAGGTGTCATGTTGTTCCAGGGGCTTTGAATGATCCCACCCTGGTTTTATTCTAATGAAAACAGTTTCGTTTGCACCCACATTGACTGTCCCTAGACCTCTGATTGCTGCAAGTAGGCAGGTACTGATTACACAGGCAATCAGTTTGTACAGCTCTTTGAGGGACTCCATCCCCGTAGCAGCACCTGGACAATCACGCATGGATACAGTAAGGAGTGCACCTTGTTCCTATACCTCAGGCAGTGTAGTTCACTCTCATTTTGAGGCAAGCATCCAGCTCCTTCACTGGTACTTTGCAGATCTTGAGAACGAACCATTGCTTCTTTTTCAAAGGACATCCCATTAATCGGTTTGTGAATGCTGATGTATATCCCTTTGCCGATGGCTTAGCAACCCTTTCTCTTCTTGTTACCCAAGGTGATTTTACACACTTCTTGGTAAGATCCCATTTGGCGACAGTATGACCAGAAAGGTACCCATTAAGTGGCCTTCTGAGTCCTCCTCTCTTCTCTCAGCTAGCTTCTCTTTATGGAGAGTTACCTTGGAGCAAGAGGAGCTCTATCTTGTGGCACCTGAGAAAGCATGCCTGGGGACCCTCAGGCTCAGAGTAACCTTTGCCCATCCCAGGTGGGCTACTTTCTCTGTTGAGTGCTTGGGTGTGCTCTTTGTCCCCCTTTCTTGGTTTGGTTGGGGTTTTTTTTTCTGTTCCCCAGAAAGTGTGAGTTTGTTTCCAGTGGTTTTCAGGTATACCTCCTGTAGTCTTCAAAAATATGCTGGTTGTATGACTGATGAAGGGGGAGTGGGATTAGCAAGAATTATTTCACTTCTTCTGTCACCAGTAGCTGGATCTATACTAGTAACTCAGACTCTGCCAACCCTGAGACCTAGAGGCATGTTCTAGGCACATCCATGCTCCTGAACTTTCTTGCCCACCAAAGCATGGGCTAGGCAGATTCTCTCTACCTAATGGATCTGGCCCACAGCCTGTGCCATCTGGCACACACTGGGAAGATTTTAGGAGAATGCTACTTGGCATTAGCCAGAACTGTGCCAGGGACCCTAACAACACTTTAACAACACAAACATGTTTTAGTGCCTGGCAACATTCTTTGGTACTATTTATTTTACAAACACAGGAATAGCCAGTGTGTCCTGAACAGGTCTCAGGTCTCATTTTATTCCTTCCATTATATTACCCAAAGAAACTCGAGCACTTTTAAACCCCTTTCCAGTCTAAGAACTCCTAAATTCAAGATGAAATTACTCAAGGGTAGTAATTCCTGTCTGGTAAAACCCCACATATTTCTGGACAGCACTCCTGTGGGCATTTGCATTAGCAACACTTGGTCTCATGCACACACACAGAAAGCGACCATATGTGAGAAAGAATTTGCAGAGAATCTGAGTGACAGCACAGAGATTTTTGTTTGTTTTTCAGGGCACATCCAGCACTTGGTGGTACTTGTAATGTGAATGTGTCTTTTATCCTAGGATGTTCTTTCATCAGAGAAGTTCATAGCAACTAGTTGGGTCTAATGGACCTGAATCTGATGCCATGCCACCTATATGATTTCTTCTGTAACCTATGAATTTATCTCTTTCACAGGCTTTGAAAAAGAAGAACAGCTTAAATGATTTCAAGTGGGCATGTTGAAGCCTTGCTGGTGTAAGCGCTACAGGGTAATATAAGCCATCTCATGCTTTGGCAGTGGCAGAAGATCCTTAATGCTAATACAAAGCCATGAATGGTAGCAGAGGTTTTGCCTGGCACCTCTTTATTAAAGTTAGTAGGATAGCTACAAGCTATGGTGTTTCTACCTCCTCCACTCTGATTATTGCTTAGAATCAAGTGTCAGACTAATTAGTTCACTGCTGAAGAACTCTGCATGGCTTTTTGTAGCAGATTTCATATCCCATACAAGGCAACAATTCACAGCTCTGAGTCCAAGCACAAAAGGGCATTCCAGATGGGACTGGGAAAGAAAAAAGCATTAATATCAGATAACTTCAAACCAGCTCATGTAGTGCATTTCCCCCACTAGTGCTCCACCACCCACCACCCCAGCTGGCTTCAAATTTGTCTGTTGAACACCCAACTAAATGCACAGGACATGCAACACTCACAGTGTACATAAATGTGACAAAATTCAGTTCTTATCTCCATGTCAAAGGGCCCCAGGCTGTGGATCACAAATGTAAATGAGTATAGCTGAATGCTTTTCCATTTTCACTTTTGTTTTTACCATGGGGGTTTGAAGTGTCACATTCTGTGATATAACTTCCTTTTTCTAGTCACAAACAAATGACATCTGGCCACTTTCAATAATAAACTTGAGGAGAAGGGACATTTCCTTTCAGCTTGTTGGGCCCCTACTTAACCTTCAAATTCCTATGAGAGCTGGGGAGAAGAAAAACTTTTTAAAAAAATATCCCCTAATGATTAAACTCACTGACGAAAAAAACTTTCCTTTGAGCCTCTGAGTACCGTTTGCTTCACACAATCTCAAACATCCCAACATAGTCAATGTTGGAGGAGCTGTTGGCTGCTCCCACTCTCGTTCTTACATCATACAGGAAACTCTTGCAGGAAATGAACAGTTCAGTCAGCCTCCTTCTCCCTCAACACCTTGGGCTTACAAGCCTAAGACAGAAAGCATACAAGGAAGAATTAAGGTTGGGGTAAGAGCACCAGAGAGGCAGGCCAGACATCAGTATATCATGCACCTTTATTTTCCTGCCTGGCATAGCATTCAATTTTCTTTCCGGAGATGCTTCTGTTAAATAATCTGGGTTTCACTGAGCAGGAAGGTTTCACTACCTGTCCCACAGCGGAGCTTGTCATTCAGGTTTGTGTAGGCTGAGTCTGCTTTGTGTCTGTGTCATTTCAGTGGGCATTTTCAAAGGAATACAAAGAGATTAAATACCTCTCTTCCATTTCACATGAAAGAATGGGCTCCTGGCCCTTGATGTATCCCCAGCCTGAATATTCTTGTCACCATAACGATGTGGTGCACCTCTTTGTTCGGGTGGAAAGTGCGGTTTCGACCAGACTCGCCCAACAGGGAGCAAAGAATGGCCAAGGTTATCAAGATGAATAAAAATTGGGGAAGGCATTGTGAGCAGGAGTAATGAAAAGCTCTTTTCTTCAGTTCTTAGTCAACAGAAATACCAGAGACATCATTTTAAAGATTAGATTGTTCAGACCAAACCACCGCCAATGGTGCAATGTGTAGTAAGTCCAGAAGAGGCAATTCAGTGACTGTATAAGGAACTGCATGACCTCCTCCTGATGACCTACAAGAGCTTCTTTCAGAGCTGATTCAGGACAAGGGAGAGATTTCCTATAGTTCCTATGGCCTGGACAGTAGCACCATCTCTGCCACCACAGCTGGTTAAAGGTTTTCTAGATTGTTTTTTTCTTTCTGCTGAAAACACAAATATACTGAAACTGATTTCTGTTGAAAATACTGAAACGTTAGATGGAAATGTACCGGTTCTGACTACATTTTTGCCTGTCTGCCCAGCCAGCTGCCTGCTCAGCTCCGTTACAGCTCCCTTGGCAGGTGTAGGACTTCTGTCTTGCAAAATGCTTGGGAAAGCACCTTTCGGTTTCAAAACACTAGGAAGTGCCACAGCAAGAGTTGTCTGTTTTTGTCAAAGCAAATGGGCAGCTTGCCAAATTAAAGCTAGCGGGGACTGTGGGAGCCAGAGATTCAAACTTCTGGGCTTCACAGTCTGAAACAAGAAAATTTATTTAAAAGAATGCATTACACTTTGCCATGGACCCACAGAACAGTAAAAGGCCCTCAAAGTTTCTGTGGAATAAGAGGCCAGTTTGTGCTTTTCCTACTAAAGGGTGCTGGCAGGCCACACCAGCCCAGGCGAGTTCACCAGCGCGCATCTGCTTCCTCCTCAGGCTGCTACAGGCACAGCGGCTTTGCCATGCCACGGTGGAGTGCAGCATCTTCCGCATCCCTTTAAACGTAGCCCTCTTCTTTGGAGGCAAGTCACGTTCCCCTAAGACTTGCTGGGAGCATGTTTCTGTTTGGGAAAATGCAAGTGAACCTCTTGCGGTACACAAAGAAATCCTCTGCTTTGTTTCCGTCGTGTCCAACAGAGATAGCAAGCTTTTACCTTTTTGCCAGCATGTGGCCTCTGGGGCCATCCTAGGCTCAAAGGCTGTTACAGGCTCTCCTGTGATTAGCAGTGTGGCTATGCTGGTTTGGGAAGTCCTTAAACAGTCTGAAACACCCACTGTAGAAGGCAGTGAGTTGGCAAGTCTGCTGATGCTAACATCACCAAGTCACATTTCAGCCCTGTTCCACACCCATCTTTATCTTGCAATAGTCCATTAGGAAGGGAAACTCACCCTTTAAAAAAAAAAAGGGGGCAACAAAACCAAACAGCAAGAGTAACAGAGTCATGTGCTGCAGCAGCCGGGGTGTTTAAGGAACACAACAGCTATGGCATGAATCACAGAGCTATTGCAGGAATTGTAGCGCCAGGAGCAAGTTTATACATGGCTCAATATGGAACTCTCCGAAGCAGTGATGAATTGTCGGTGCCTTTGTGCAGCCTGCAAGATTTTGGAATATTACCTGGTAATAGGTGAGATGAAAAATCTGACATGGGGAGTGTTGCTCCCTGGCTGCCCTCTCTTACAAGATTTGTCCCTTAGCATGTAACCAGCCATGCAATGCTCTGCCAAAGAGCAGCCAGGCTGCCTCAGCACCAGCCCTACAAGTGCCATTGCTGTACTGTGGAGGCACACACATGGCATTTAGAAATGAGAAAATAAGATGTTTGTAAATATCTGTGTCCGTCTACAGAAAGGTCTGCTGCGGACACAAGGCAACAGGGCTGGCAAGCCTACTGCCACTGCAAGGCTCACACAGTCACGCTTCAGAAAATGCCACAAGATTTGAACTATTACTATAATGGACTGGTCTCTTCCTCTGTTGCCTTCTGAGGTGATCCTCCAAGGCTTGTGCTTCTCACAGTTTCTCTCTGCCACAAGGGCTTCTAGGAAAAATAGTATGGGATCTCCCAGGATGAGTCACAGCACGTGGCCACACTGACTTCTATGGCGAGATGAAGGAAAACACAGCAGCGCTGGTTAAAGACAGTTAACTCTAACCTCCTGTCTCTGCCTGGGGACACAGGAGCTCAGGCCATGTCACTGAACATGGGTTGCTGACTTAAGAGCCGGTGGCTGCGTACTGTTCCCATCTCCAGTTCAGAGGGGGTGCTCTGGGAGTCAGTTTTCTAGTCCATGAGAAGTTCACCCACAGTTTACATTTTCCAATATTTTCACGGTGACTAACAGTGTTATTGAACTCTGAGGAGGACAATCTTCCTGGCCCTGGATGACCAGCTTGTTTTACAGGTCCCAGCCTTGTCTCTAGCTCTCCCTGCTTGCAGCCTGTTGTCCAAATACTTCCTTTGTCTCTGAAACTCTGTGTTCCAGTGCTCTGCAGCCCGTCCCATATTCCCCTGACCTGCTACAAAACCTCTTTCCAAAAGCTATCGTTTATCAGTTTGTTCCTGATGAGAATAGTTGATCAAAGCAAAAATGTGGCTTGTTGTGCCTGCATGTATCAGAGAACCCTACAGCGTATCTGATGTGAGCACCCATCCTCACGGCAGCTGAGCTAACTGGAACCGTGATTAGCTGCACACTGCCTCCGAAAAGAGGGCTTGGCTGTGGCAGGCAAGTTAGCTGGGGTTGTTACGGAGGGAAAAGGCTGACTTTGTGTGAGAGTGAGTGAACACCGAGCTGGCCCCAGCACTTCCGAAGCCTCTGAGAAGAGCCCGTTGCAGAGAGAGCATGTGAGCACGTGCGTGGTGTCCCTCCGATCTGCTCACAGTACGCAGGTGGCAGAAACATCGCCTGGCTTGGAAAGTCATGGTGCTACTGCATTGCCTGACTGGCACAGAGAAGTTTCTGTGTTTATGACAAAATGACCAAAAACAAGGCCTGAGAGGATTTTTTAATAATCAAGATCATTTTCTATCCCACAAGCAGGAAAGCAGAGGGGCATTGCAAGGAAGGGAGATTTTGTTAAGAGGATTAACATATTAACTAAAAATAAAGATTGGACATATTTGGAATTCTAGGATAATCTTGTTTTTCTGGTGTCAACAGAAACCACTCAAGCCTCTCTCCTCTGTTTTCTGTAGTGTTCATATTTGTACTAGCCAGCTAATCTATGAGTTAATCTATATTGTACGTAAAAAAGATATGTCTATGCCTAGAGCACATGCTGACTTTTGGGTCCAGATGATCTCGTGATTGGCATGTTTTGATTCAGCAACGACATGCTAAATAGTTTACCAGAAAGTTTGTTTTTAAATACAGAGTTGGTCTTTTTTGACTTAATTACTTCACATTTTTTCCCCGTACAGCATCTCCCTTTCGTTTTCTCTGTCCATACTCATGAACCTGATCAGGGAGGGTTTTTTTTAAAACCTTCTGTAGTCTCTGCTTAGCCTGAAATATCAAGCCTCCCTGCCCTCCCGACAGCAGTCCTGGTGTGTGCCCAAGCCCGATCAGAGCCCAGAGCAGTCTGAGCTGTGGAGACATCCCTTGGGGATAATGGTGTCCACTCTGAGCTGTGCTGTCCCATCTTGGCCAGTTCTGGAGGAAACTCATTGCAGCTGCTTGGGTACCTACTGGTGTGGTGTGACTTGAACGGTGTTCACCATACAATGTGCAGGCCCATGCAGGCTTTTTTGCCTTTCCTCATGATAGTGGCTCCTGTTTGGCTTTTTCTGCTGCAAACATGTTTGGCTAAGCTAGCTGATACATGGACCTCCAGTTGCTCTGGGCTCCTTAGCGTGACCCCCTCCCCTGCATTGAAGCAGAACAATCTCACAGGTGGCTGGAGGATCACCCCAGGACCTTGGTCTAGGCAATTATCTATGGCATCCTCTTAGGGAAGTGCCCAGAAAGCCAACAGCTCTGCAGGGGTACAGGGGCTCGGTGCCTTCACTGCCTGCATTGTGTCCAAATTGTGTTAATGAAGGTAATGAATTTATTTTCCCATCTGTCAGCCCCAAGGGGACCCTCTCGATGTACATACTCAATGTACACTTGGTGACCAGTTTTACCACTGCAGCTCAAAGTCGTGGGAGTCTGAGAACCTCCTCCCCCAATCCATTAGAAAGCACAAGGACTCCCATGGGGGATTATTTTGGCTGCCCACCAGTGGCACAGCCTGGGTGCAGCGTGTCTGCGAGCCAGCAAGTGACCATTTACCTTCACATTGGGGCAGATCTATCCCATGACTCCTATCTACCCTATTCTCTTGCAACTTAAAATTATTTTGTTTTTTGAGCTGCAAAAACAGCTGAAATCTCTCAAGAATTAATGAAAAAATAATGTCATAGCATTCTTCTGAAGGAACCTTCCAATGGGTTTATATGCATATGTGTATGCGTTTATGTACATACACATGCACACAAGACTGCACCATTTCAGCAGGGAACTTTCTATTTTACATTCTACTCAGGCTAACACTTGCACTTTAATACCAGATATCACTGCGAGACATAATGAGGGTCATTAAATGTATTTATTAGCTTATTAAACTGAACTGCCTTCACTGTTGCAGCTGGCCTGTGTTTTATAGAAACCCCAGCAAATCCCCAAAGTCACACAACAGGAGCCCAACACACTTTAGCTGATGACAGTGTAAATATCAAATTTACTAGGGCTAGCAAGCGGCAAACACAGTTCTGGTATGTTATTTAAAAACCTGCCATGAGGCATAGTACGTAATTCTCAACTCATAAGGTAGAGTTGCTTTGGAAGCAAATATGAGAAGAATTTGATAGGATTTAGTGATATTTTCAGGGATACAGTTTAATTAGAAGCACTCAGGAAGCTCTTCGACACTAGCTGCAGGTCTGACCCAGTGACCACTGAAGCGAAAGCCTTAAACTGGTTATATGGGTTGGTCTAACATGGGTTTTAATCATAATACATGAGCCAGATATACCTGAAGTGCCCACATCTTTATCAAAATCTACATGGACAATAAGTTTATATTTTTAGTTAAGTTCAGACAGGAAGAGGGAGAGCTCGGTGGGTGCTGGTTGTCTCAGGGGGGTGTATCTGTGTGTGCGCAGGTAAATGCGTTTGTGGTTTTTCACTAGTCAGCATGTCTTTCTCACAGGCTGTTGTCTGCAATGCAGCTTTTTCCTCTGACTTTTAAGACATGAACATTTCTTCTTTTGCACTGAGGTTCCTTATCCACCATTTCAAACATTTAGGGGACTACAATAGTGGGGTCTTCTCAGGGCCCTAAACATGGGTGAAGGCAAGCATGGTGCCAGCGCAGGATGGGGTTCTGCTGCTCACCACCTCCTCCCAGGGGCTTGGATGGGGGGAAACACTGCTAAGGAGCCCAGCTGCAGCCAAGCCCCACAACTGTGGGGACCAAGCAGGGAGCTCTGCCCCCAGCAAAACCCCAGGAGGACTGGGCTCAATCTCCCAGCCCCACAGATGTCACAAGGGTTGGGATCCTGGAATTGTGCCAGGGTGGTGCCGCTCTTTGACCTTCACTTTCCAGCAGTCCCGCACGTGTGAGGATGATGGGAAAGGCTCCAACCCTCTCAGACATTTCTTGAGCTATTCCTTCAGGGCAAAGGCAAATGGGCAAGTCCCTGGAGAGATCGGTAGATGCAGTATCAGCCATGCTTTCAGCCGGAGATGGCTCTGCATCACCAGAAAGAAATCAGAAAAGGATTAGTCACAAGGAAGTACACTTTGTTTTTAAAAGCTGCTCTCATCCAAACAGCCCTCTCAAACCTGGTGGTGAGGAGAGTCTCCCAAGGCACTGGATGAGCAATGCAGCCAGGTGAAGACAGAAAAGCTGCTCAGCTGCTGCCAGATAGCTGTGACTAAGAATGATGACCTCACAAAACCGCTGTCTGCCTTAATAAAAAAAAAAATAATCCTGTGTCCCTTTTCACTCCTGTTACAATGAACTCATGAATGGTTTTGCATCATTTTCCATAAAGCAGAAGGAAAACCCCTGCTGAGGTATTTTTACTCTCACTCTATCTCACTGTCCTGCTCTAACACCCACAGTTCTCCTGAAGATACAGTCACTGCTTATTCAAAGTTCAAGTGTAGGGGGACCTTGAACTGTTCTGCCAAAAGCTTTCCCCTTCCCCCACCGCCCCCGCCTGAATCACTGGCTCAAACATAATGGCAAAGGGTGTCACATTCTTCTTACTGTAATTCTGTAAAGCAGACTGGGATATTTTCAGAGATTTCTTGTAAAGCTGGATGCAAGCAACTCTGTGTGTATGTGTATGTATGCATACACCCAGCTGCCAGTAAATCATCTTAAACATGTGTGTTTGGAAAATTAATGGCTAGTTTGGCTGTTTTCTCATAATGAAGAGTGTGTATTCAAATTATAATTGAAGATTTACTCCAGGCTTTGTTCTTACAAGCTCTTTGTTAAATTTCATACATGAGCAACACAAAAGTGTATCCCAGATAGATGAAAGGCATGAATTATAAGTACCCACACCCCTGTACACACATTTTTATAATGGCTTAGACTGACATGAGCCAGGAAATTCAGAGTTTGAACTCACATGGCCTTAATTCATACCTTTGAACACACAAACTCTTCTCTCTATAGGGGTATATTCTAAAAATAGCCAGTGGGACTTAACCCCAAATTTCTGCACAGCCCTGATTATATTAGCTCTTCCTTTTCCAGCTTTAGCTTTTACAGCCTTTCTTGCTCATTTGTCAAAAGATAACACTTAGAAAGAGAAATTGGGAAAGGATTAATTAGTTTTCTGTAAGACTGATGTTATTTTGGAAGCACTGGGGCATTTTTTTCATTTTAATATATCTTAAGCATGTGTATGTTTTATATGTTCTTATCAACACAGCGAAAAATATTGTAATTAAGTGATCCAAGGACTCAACTGTTAAGAAATGCCAGAATAAATTGCTTGCAGAAGCCCATTCACTTCTTTTATGCTTATGTACAGGGAGATGGTTTCCCCTTAGGGTCAATCCCTGTTCACTCTGGCGCTTGCCCTTATCAGCTCCCTCTGCCCTTCCTGTCCTCCTGGGTGCCTGTCACCTTGGCCAGCCAAGCCCAGTCCTCCAAAGCGGTCATCAGATCACAGCCTTTCACCCCTCTTACCCTGTTTTTCCACCCTGCTCCTAAGCTCCAGCCCCACAAAAGCCAGAGCCATCTCCCAGCTCTCCTATCAAAGCATGTTTCTCACTGAAGGGTCTGGTACATCATGGTGGAGGGAAATCATTTGTAGATCACACATTTGTTTTGCACGTACACAAATACACCTCCTTTCAGCACGTCTCCAACACACTTCACCTGCCATCTGCCCAGGTCAGTAGAGGATACAAATAGTCCCAGTTTGCAGATGAAGGCAAGGGAAGCACATGGGGGTTAAAGTAAAGATATGAGAGAGAGTTTAAAGCCAACCTGGCAGTATGGGACATCTGCTTGAGCGGAGCAGCCTGGAGCCATAGGACACCCTCTGCCTGCACAGACCTGACTGTTCATGTGCAGCAAGGGGTGCTGATGTGCTGCAGCAGCAATTTCTCAGGGAGCTGTGGACATCTGGTTACCTGAGCTGCTCAACATTTGGAAATTGGAAGATCTCTGGTCTCACAGAGGAAAAAGCTGATGGGTCTGGCAGGCCTGACTTAGGCAAAAAGCATGAAATCAAAACTGCAAGCCGCTCTGCCCAGCCACTTTTTTCCTCAGGCATAAAGATGCACTTGTCCCCTCCCAGCTTGCTTTGAATGTTCATTTGGCCCTTAGGCCAATAAAAGGGAGAAGAAAACTGGGTTCCTGACAAGGAATGGGTCTTTCTTCTAGGAAATGAACCTGAAACATTTTGACTGAAGAAGGAAGCAGTAGTCCAAGCTGTGCCACCCTTGCAAGCGAAAGGTCCTTTCTCACCACACAGCTTCCCAGAGCCTTCCTTAGGTGAAGCTGGGCCAGAAGCGAGCAAGGCAGCAGGGACAGGACCATGGCTCCACAGCTGAATGTTGTGGGACTTGTCTGGAAAGCAGCTGAATTCTGGTCTCTTCTCCTGTATCTTCTTTTTTAACTCAGTGACCAGCCAGTTTAAAAAACACATTACCAAGGCTCCCACAAAAGAAGCTGTGGTGTC
>JAVJGI010000040.1:39034494-39063215 GCA_035590275.1 Ibycter americanus
ATCTTCTTTTTTAACTCAGTGACCAGCCAGTTTAAAAAACACATTACCAAGGCTCCCACAAAAGAAGCTGTGGTGTCATGGCCCTTCCTGTGCTGCCTGGGTGGCTCCTGCATTGCGGAATTTATCCAGGGATGTGATTCTGAGAAAAGCCTGGGGAGAGGCAGTACCCCGAACAGAGCGCTGGCTGACAGAGATGTGAAACAGGGAGCAAAAGGACTGTCACCTGCAGTTTGAGACCTCCAGGGAAAGCATAGTTTCTGATTTTTTTTGTAAGTAAACAGGATTGTCTCAGAGAGACAGCTGACTCCATCTTCGGTTTCCCGTGTAACACCTGCAGCTCCACACATTTGGCTAAAGTTTGGGTCAAAAAAAGGGTAACATTAATATAATCAAAAGTAATGTAATGAATTTGAGTGAATGGTTTCTAAACAGCCCAAGGTCTTTTGGGCTCTGGACTGCTAGGATTCTGGACCTGAAACTTAGTCTTTTCCAGAAATGCCAGCGGCCATTAGAAAGGATATTGAGTATATTCTCGCTGACAGCTTGATTGACCTTGTGTTCCCAGTGAGCCTAGAAAGGCTTCCACCTACATGGAGACATTTTCAGTGCCCTCAAGATATGCGTTAGGGTTTCAGCTCTTCAAAGTTGCCTCCCTTTCTCCCATTTCCTACTGGGGAGAGTGGAACCAGTGCTGAAGACCACAGTCCTGGCAATGCCCACTGTACAGCTGAAAATAAAGAGCATGGAAGATTCATACTCTGAAGAGAAATATCTCTGAAATCATATCCTGAGTATTCCCTTAACTCTACATCATCTTACTTTGTCCAGTTCTTTAAGATGCACTTTTATTCCCAGCTTTGCTCACGGCATCTTCCAGAGCTCGGCCAGTTCCTCTCCATCGATCTGTTCCTTAGTTTACATCTCTCGATACAGATCTTCTCTGTGGCTGAAAGGATGTACCCTTCCCCAAACCTCCACACCTCCTCATAAATCTTTGAAAAAACCCTGATGATAAAAAGGAGTTTGTTGGTTATTCTCACTGCACTGACAGGTAAATCAGCCTGGAGGAACAAGGAGCTTTGTGCCCTTGCGCCAATGGAGGCACAGCCTCCCCTCCACCACTGCAAGTGGTCTTCAAGAGTACAGAATAACAAAACAAGTACCTCTAAAAAGCCTAGGAAATGAGGCACTCTGTAAATTCAGGTAAAAGGTTTCTTTACACTATTTGCTTTGTGTGGTCAGGAACACCGATGGGGTAGAAAAGCTGTGGAAGCTGTTTTCTTGCCTTTTGGCAGAGGCAACATCAATTGGCTGGGTTTAATATAGTACCACTTATGACAAATATATGCAAAACTGCTGCGAGCAGTAGAAAATTGCTTGCCACGTGGACAGATTTCACACAGAATAAGCCATGTGGTTTGGATGCAGATTCAGGGTATTGAATGAGAGGAGGCGAGGATGAGAGTTTCGTGACGTGCATCTGTGTGTCCATACACAGTATCTCTCTCTACAAAGCCCACATTATAAGCTGCATCATTTCAAACTCAAGAGGAATGCTGTAAGAAGGTGTTGTAAGAAACAACTTGTGTGTTCAGGATATAACAGATTTAAAACCTGAAATCTCTTTTTTATTCTTTACTTCTAGTCCACTCAAGGTTCAATTGTTTCAAAGGACTTTCCTAAAAGAAAAAAAAAGAAAAAAAGAAAAAAACAAAACTAAAAAAAGCCTGAGCAGCAATTTGAGCTTATGCTTTGTGTAGAACTCTCAGGCTTGAGCTTGTGAAAGTATTTTGATTCAAGACACAAGCTGCTCAGTTCACTAACACTGCTCAGAGCCTACAAGTTATCACATGGTTTGCTTCTGTAACCCAGGCAGTTAGCTGAAGGAACCATCCCACTAAGATATTTTTATTATCCTGGGGTTTTTTTGTTTATCTCCCAGTTGAAGAGCTTTTTTAAACTCATTGATATACTTCTTGGGTATTAGCCATTGGGACACTGAGCGCACAGGTGCTCTGAAAGATGCACAGTATTAGGTTACAGAATAGCTCTGACGTGATCTTTTGACTTTTGGATCTGATTGTTCAAAAAAATAAAGAAGAAAAAGCAGCAATTGACTACATTTCGTTAAAGCTTTCCATCCAGCAAACAGGCCAGAAGTATTTCTTAATCCTGTATGTTTCATTTTGGGACCTTATGTGTAATATCAAACAGATTAAATGAATTGCATCACTCCCTGATTCAGCATATGCAGACCCTTGCCATTGAAGTTTCCCAGTCAATCCGTCCTCTTCCCCCAGACATAAATAAAGTCAGGAGTGGAAGATTCCCTTCAAGGAAATTTATCTCTTTGACAGTCAAACAGGTGGCGAAGTTAATGTGAAGTCTCAAGAGAACTTGGTTGGTAAGAATGGCCCTGCAATAACTAACCACAATGATTTACAAGGGACTAAATTGCCAGATTAGGCCTTGATAATTTTTCAACTCTTGACTTCATTATTACCTTGTGGATCTGGATCTTACATCACCTCTAGGAATGCCTGGGATCAAATTAAAGTGGAAACACCTGGCTGAAAGTCAGTTCAAAATACAGATTTAAGAACTAGGGGGCTATTTTCCTGTGCTGGATCTGCTTTTCATGCATGGTAGACAGCTATAAAATTCTGTTTCGCTGTGTTTGAGCTTTGTTTTCAAATACCAGTTTGCCTTGCGTCTGCACTTGCTAATAACCACTGCTCTTTGCAAGCACACTCGCTGCTTAGACGTCTATAGATCTGACATGTGAAGCAGATTTAGTAGTTAAATGAAGTGTCCAAGTGAAGTAAACTGCAAACTCAAAGACTTAAACCAGGATGAAAATCTGTGGTTTGATCTAACACAGCATGACTATCTAGGGAAGAAGGCAGATGTACTCATGCAGCCAGGATTTGCAAAGAAGCAAGATGATCCAGTACTTAAGATGATATGCAAAGCATTTCTTTTTAGTAACGTGTGAGATCCACATAATTTTTGCCAGGAATTTGTAGCCTGAACAATCCAGTGGAAAGCTCATAGGCACAGTGGGCAGTGAGATTTATCAGCTGGAGACACAGTGATGCTACACAGCACTGCCTGAGGAGTGTCTCCTGCAAGGCTTTGTGCCTTCCTCCCCTTTGCACCTCAGTCGTCCTTCTCCAGCTCTTCTGCTCAGCTAGGAGGCAGCAGCCTGAACTCATGGCTGAATTACTACGAGCCAGGGACTTCACCACTGGCACAGGACAGGCGAAGCCAAGCAACATAACAGCAGTAGGACCCTTTCACAGGACACCAGGTGGAAAGTCAACAATTTGTCTAGTCCAAAGTGCTGCCGAGCCACCTAATGAGAAGATGGTTATTTATGAAGTAAAAGAGAAATTCTTTGGGTTTGTTCTGCTGTTGCTGGCAAACAAGCAGTGACTGTTTCAATAGAGAAAGCCTCCACCTCCCAATGAGTCCCACTAATTTTAATGGGAGCCTGCCTGGATGGCTTCAAGTGACAGTTCTGGCCTAACAACCTTGGTCCTTGAAAAGTAAGCAGTTCAACCATGGGCACCATATAGAACAGCTTAACTCGATCTGGAACTACCCGTTGCAGGTACCACTGCACATGGCTGATAGCACCCGTGGGCACAACACGCCAGTCAGAAGCCAGGGTACTGGCGAGGCCGGGAAGGGCTCGTCGCCACGTTTCAGCAACTGATGCATTGCTTTCTCCTTTTCAAGGGGTGATGCTCTCCCATGTGCGGTGCCTTTCTGTTTGAAAAAGCTGCATGTGCAACTGGCTCCTACCCGAGGAGAAGTCAAAAGTGCTTGACAGAAAGCGACTGCATACAGGGGCACTGGAGCTACCTGCAGACACCGCTCTGCCCGAGGGGTCAGAGTTTCCTAACATCTATGTACACTCCTGTTCACGCACACACATTCTCACACTCTCTTTTTGTGCCAGCTGAAATAGGTGTTAGGATACGTGTTCTCTGCCTATGGCCTTGTGTTTTATTTTACCGGGGCTAGGGATGCTTTCATAGGGCTGTAAGCGGACAGTGCAGCACAGTGGCTCAAGGGGCAACTTCTCCAGCCCAGAAGGTTTGGCTGGCCCCGTGCATGGGCCAGCCTGCAAGTGGTAACTCTCTCTGCTGTTTCATTGCGGGCACTTGAAGCTTCCTGGTGTAGGCTGGGAGAGAAGCAAAAGCATGAAGATGGTGGTAAATAACTTCCCTTTTCCCTTGTGAGACTGACTCAACAGATGGGGCGCTCTCGCATTGCCCATGCGGTTTGGTTCCTGGCCCCCCCAGGGTCAAACCCGTCACTCCCAGCATGGAGAGGAGGCGAGGATGCAGCACCTCAGCAGGTGAGAAGCCTCAGAGTCCTGACCATGACGCTGGAATTGTCTTCAGGGAGTGGGACTCGAGGAAAAACTCCAGACAGTGACAGAACAGGAAGTTACAGCAGCTGTAGGAGCTGCGGTTAATGAATTTCCCAGTGGGGCTTTAGATTTTGCTCTGCCTTGCTCCCTCTGGCCCAGAGTGCTGTATTAGTTTCTCCGCTTCCCAGCCATCCCGGTCCCACAAGCTGTTTCGTGTAAGAATTTTCAAGGCAGCAGATTGTGTTATGAGTCCCCAGTGAAAGAATAATTTTAGGTCCGATTCCAAATATCCAGTAACAAAGGCTCGGCTTCCCAAGGTGAATCCCAGGACCACTGACAGCATCTCCACATCTGATCATTCCAGCATCAGGAGGAAGGCAAAAATGAAAATATGCATTTTTTTGAGAAAACAAGAAACTTGGGTCCCACAAGCTCAAGGGTTGTGGAATTTCATGTGCAGTTTTGCCCCTTGAATAAAAAGAGGCTACCTTGGCTGACCTGACTGCCCTTATTAGATGCTCTAGGTCTTCAGAGGAGAACCTTCACAGGGGACTGCAAATATTTATACCATCAAAAACCCAAAGAAAGTTACACGCTGCTTGTTGGATACTCTGGGAACACTGACCTCCGAGTCTATTGTACTTGCTAATTTCAGATAAAATCTTGAATCTTTTCCAGGAATGGACAACTTGGGCACAACTTTTCTTCCAGTTCCTGTCCCAGTCCCAGCCCCAACCTGAGTTGGATGGTGGCTTGGTGAAAGTTACTACTGTTCACTTTCAGAAAGAGACAAATAAATTATTTCCTTGAGAAAACACCATCTCACCAACAGCTGTGGCTCAGAAGTGCTCTGCCTATAAATAAAGATTCCATATTGGAGTATAGTTCAAATTATTTTTAAAAACTTACTCCCAAAGCTTATAACCTCTTCGTAGACCTGGCATTACTGCAGAGAGCTCAGTTTGTTCCTCATCTAGTAAGAACAATTACACATCTTCTAATTGCTTGATTTGCTGTAGCTTGCTACACGAAATAAAGATGTGGAAGAATGCTAAACCAGACTGAACTACCGCTTGAACAACCTGCATTTTCAGAACCACACTAGTATTCTTCAGAAATTTCCAGTTTAGCCCTGGGACTAACAAAGTGCCTTGTTTCGCACGTGCTAACAGATGTATTATGTGAGTCACACGTTTTTTTTAAATGTCAAAATTTTTAGTTTAACAACCAGAGAAGTGGTCACTTCTGTAAGTTCAGAAATAAAATACAGAGAGCAATTGTTTAAATGATTTTTATTTTGAGCCACTGCAGGCAGAGAAAAGCTGGCATTTCTTATCAGGTTGTTTGGATTGTGGATACAAGTGAGAGATGAGAAAATCCATGTATCAATGTTTTAGCTGGACTGTTCTAGTTTATGCTCCCTCCACTGGAAGCCTTGGTCTCATCTGCCTCATGCTTATTTCCCACCACTGTGAGCACTTGCTGGACAAGAAGCTGGCAATCCTCAGCATTTCAAGCATTGCAGTTCACAGACCAGCCCTGGGAAAGCGGAGGCCTGGAGGAAACACTGGTCCCTTGGAGCTGTATCTGCATTAGGGCTCCCACTGTTGCTACCAGAAGTGAGGGTGAACTAGTAGGAGGAACAAGAAAAGATCTGGTGATGAAGCCTCTGCGCAGACACCCATAAAACGAAGCGCACTGATGCTAGCTTGATTTGGGGATATTTGGGAAATCTTAATTCCACCCTCTCCTCTGATCCTGCTGTTGACATGAAGCTCCTTACCTTACATGCCAGAGGTTTTACCAGCCAGGAGCTCCTTTCTAAAGCAGCTGGAAAGGTCAATATTTCTGGCTTTCAGCATGGCAGAGAAACCTCACATCCTACTCACCCTGGCATACTTCCACCTGCCCATTAACTACTGATGTATGTAAAAACTTAACTTGTATCGTGTAAGATTTGTTCTAAACAGTGGCTCAAAATGTTCTTGCCTGTTAAGAAAATAGAAAAAGTTTAAACTAACCTTGCCTATCCGTAGCTTAAGCAGATGTGTCCCAACGAAAGTTTGTAATTATCTTCTAAGGCCTTGTTTAGACATGGCAGTTGATGTAGAGGAGAGTACAACAAGAATTCAAAACACATTGGCTAGCCCCGAATGAGTCCCAGAGTACTGAACTTCTTACTCCAGAGCACTGTTCTTGTTTAAGTTAGGCTGAAACAATTTAGGCTTATTGCAGGGTATAAGGGTACACACACGTACACACACACACACACACACATGCACAAACAGGCACACACTTGAGCACAGTTGTTCCAGGATAACTTCTGAGCAGGGACGTGCATAGACGAGCCCTAGCAGTTGAGCTGAGGACTGTGGTTGCCTGCAGCTGCAATGAGAAGGGAGGGCTGGATGTCAGCACACGAGCGGGACGCTCCGCACGCACGCACTGCAACAGAAACTGCTAGTGCAGGGCATGGAGGGGAGATCCCTAGAGCCGTCTTCGCACCCCATTCTTCCTCTCCTGCTAAAAACCTGTCCCCAGACGGAGCTACTAGCTTTCCTAATGGCTCAGCTCTAGCTATTCCCTACGTTTTACTGCCACAGCAGCTTTTATTGATAATTGGATTAGGAAAGAAAGGCTCCAGTTATCCCAGTACCATAGACACTGGCCCAGGCACATTGTTTACCAAAATGTTTTCAGTCAGAACAGGATAACATTTTGAAGGCAGTTTGGTCAGCCTGTATGGACAGGGATGGATTTAAAGGCTTCATTTTTCCAAAATGCATTGTGGCTCCTTGGCTAAGAGCTATAATTGTCCTGCTTAGGAAGAAGGAAACACACATCCTGCCAATTTAACTTCGGCACAAACACACACGCACAAACACTTGATCCTGACTTCTGCACATTCATCATTTGGCTCAAAAGCTTGTTTTGTGTGGAAGAAATGGATTGTTTGTGTATTGTCAGCATTAAGCAGATAGATAAGTATGTAAGCTGGAATGTTATTTCTAAAATTATTTTAAATATTTGGGTTGTCCACTTAAACTATGTTTAAATAAAGTTAGTATGAATTTCTTAATTTCTTTGATGACATGATAAAGCCATACTTTCTGTTATTACACACATCAGCATTTAACGGCCAGGCTGAAACATAACAGGCTAATTGGGACACCACGTTTTCGGGTTTTATGTAACTACATTTCTAACTTTGTCAGGGACTGTCCCTAGACTTCCCAGATTTTTTTGCAAGGGAGGGGAGCAGCTGTGTGACTAAACACCTGGAATTTAGGGTTACGAGCTTCATGACAAAGTAAGCCTTAAATCAGGTGCCCTCATCAACCAGTTCTGCCTAACCCACTGTTTCAGGGGCTGTTAGAGGACCTTGTCTCTGTCACAGACAGTTTTATTTCCTGATTGTGGGGTATCAACTTGGCAGCAATGGAAAACTGAGCAGAGCCCCAAAGCTTCTGTACTTGGAAAACTTGGGTTTAAAGCATTAATGGACAGAAACAGACTCTGAAGCTAAATACTTACCAGATTACCATTTGCATTATGATCATCTGTTTTTGTTCAACAGATGCTTAGGACTTCTTTACTCAGAGACATGGAGAAAAATTAGAAATCAAATTCAGAGGCTAAGTTAATGCTTTTATATGCATTAAACTCTTGCGCAGATGCACACTTTTAGAACCATAGTGGTCCATAACTCAATCCTTTTATTTATGTGTGCTCACTACACAGCTTTGATTCCTCTGAACTTTCCCAAGTTGTTCCTGAAGATAAGGCTCATCAAAGTTTGTCTACACACAAAAGTTACAACAGACTATGATGGTGTTTGAATGTAAAGAATAATGCTCCTGAATTATTTATTCATTATGAAGAAAAGGGGTATTGTTCCTGATTAGCTTACTTCACTTAGAGGTCTTCTGCACAAGTCATTCTGATCTAAGCTAAAGTACACACTTACTGTGTGCTAACAACTCTACATACACCACCCGAACCGGCCTAACGGGGTGTGGGGAAAGAACAATTTATACTATATTGGGCATCTAGCTTGGGTGCTCCAAGCTGCAACTATATTAATACATAAAATAACCAACAAGTACATAATCCAGGAAACTACTAATACCAAAAGCAAAGACACTTGAAGCCCAGACTTGTCTTATCTCACTCCAGTTACTTAATGGGTACACCCAGTTTAGAAACCTGGCAATCCCAGATTCCTTTTAAAGACTGGGGGATGGAAGAGAAGGAAGACTCACTTTGAAAACAGCTTAGATTTTACAGAGATGTTTGTTTCCCCAGACACCTCTGTTATACGGGACAGAGGTAAAGTCTATGTTTACAGGCTCCTATTTAGCTATATAAAGTTAATGAGATTAATCCAGGCTCTACTACCCATTGGACCTGTCCGTATAGGAGGCTGGCATAGGAGATACGAATTCAGATTACATTTCCTTCCTATGCACTCAAGCTGTTCAGAGATGCTAATTCACTTTCATAGTGTGCCTACTTTTCCTAAACAACCACACAATCACAGAATGGCTGAGGTGGGAAGAGACCTTTGGAAAAAGTCATCTGGTCCAACTCCCCTGCTCAAGCAGGGCCACCTAGAGCTCGTTGCCCAGGACCGTGTCCAGGTGGCTTTTGAGTATCTCCAAGGATGGAGACTCCACAGCCTCTCTGGGCAACCCGTGTCAGTGCTCAGTCACCCTGACAGTGAAAAAGTGTTTCCTGACATACAGAGGGAACCTGCTGCATTTCTTTGTGTGCCCATTGCCTCTGGTCCTGTCGCTGGGCACCACTGGGAAAAACCTGGCTCTAAAAGACTGTGTAGACATTTGCTTGGGATCTATACAGACAGATCCTCAAAGTGTAAGCCCACGAGTAGGCTACCACAGGGTAAGTCTGGTTGTGAACATGCTTCTGATATATCAGTTATATTGCCTGTGCACATATATTTACCACGGGGCAAGTATGAGGAATTTTATTCCTGAAAGAGGAAAAAGTTATCTCACACCCTCTGAGATTTGGAATATACGTAAACCCTTAAGGTGCCATTCCTCTGACCGAGCACACGTGGTAGTATCTGAACTAGTCATCCAGATATCTTCTGTAGCGAGGAAGCAGTCAGCTCCTGTGTTGTGAAAGTATCTAATCATCAGATAGGAACACAACCAAAACTTGCCCAAAACCGCCAAGTCCATAAATCAGGTAGCACCTATTTCTCTACACTGACTGTTAACCCTAGAGCACCACTGCAGACACATCAAGGGTGTGATTTGTCCCGCTTGCTGGGAAGAACAGTGCCATAGAATGATCTTCAAACATCTTGTTTACATGACTATCCCACCTGGTTGTTACAGCAAGACAAAGACAGGAAGATACCAAGAGGTGCACCTAAACTGGCTCATCTGAGTTCAACAGTGAACTTTTGTGGCATTGTCCTACGGAATGAAGGAAAACATTCCTACACCAAGTTACTAGCTTAAAGTATTGATTTAAAACTTTTACCTGAGCTACTCAACCTACACTGGCTTTGGGCTGAATTAATGTGTTTTTTCAGTTAGCCACAACCATGAAGAGACACCGTAATTCTCAGTTTCTGATCAAAGTGTTAAAGGAAGCTCACAGCACCACGTGGTATTTGCAGCAGTTTAGGTCAATTTAAACAGGGGAAACCCCAGCTCCCACTCCATCCTCAGTCACAAGTCTTCTCTTCCTGCTTTGTAGGAGTCACCCATGCAACTGGGAAGCCATCAAGTCAACAGAAAACTCTCTTGGACAGGTGACCAGCTTCTTTATGTGCTGTTTTTTTTAAGGTGTGACTAAAAGTGACAGAAGTTACTTGACAAATTAGAATAATATAAAATTAGCCTCAAAGATCCTCTGCACAAGGATTTAAGCAATTTTCACCAGATCTACAAGGTATCTGTATCCCCTTTCTCTATACATATCTGACTGACTTCTTAATAGGAGATTAAAAGTTAAGGGTCTGAACAAGTTTTAGAAACATGCTCGCAGAGTATACCAGTCACAAGCTGCACACCTTGGCTACACATTGCAAGAACTGAGATGAATCATGATGTTTCTGGAATGGTTGCAAATTCAGAGCAACCAGGATGACAACATATACAATAATTGAAGTAGAATTCTATAAGCCCTGAAAGTTTCTTTTTTAAGTCTGTAACCATTGTACATTGGCATGATGCTTTATAGAAACTTGGTATTACTGGCCAGCTTCTTATTTTTCCTTTTTCTGTCATGCTAATAAGTGTCTTGAGTATCAATATATCAAACTTTAAAAGTTGCTTCTTACTCTGAGACGGCAATATAGATTCAGACAACTTAGAAAAACAAATGTGCATTAAAATGATGCTGTGTAATAGAATGAAATTTGCTGTACTTGCCTTAGTGACTTTGGTATAAGAACACAGGAGTTAATTTGGCCCTGGGGATGTCATTAAGAGGCTTTTTCAAAAGAGCATGGAATTTGAAGTAAGGGTTAATGTAAACAATGTCTCCTACTTTAGATGAATTTCTAAACAGGCTCAGTTAACAACAGTATTCTCCACACAGATACTGATTTTTTTTTTTTTTATACATACGTGCTATATATATGTAAATGCAGTGATAACTACAGCTGTACTGAAACCACATTTGCTTTTTAATTCACTAAAACTGCACCCACACCAGGTCATTTTTATGTAGATCTAAATGAAGCTCCATGGAAAACCAAAACGAATACTCTTCAAAAGCTCTTTGACCAGTTACTTCACCGATAAGTTTAGAAACTAGAGAAACAATACTTACTGATAGACTTGAGTGATTACACTGTAAACCATGTAGCTAACAAAGTGGATACAGGAATTGAGCAATAACTATTCAAACTATGTTGATACCAGAGAGCTATGGAACAGGCACAAGTAGTTTGCATTAGTTTAGTCTTTAAAGGAAGAATTTCAATCAATGTTTTAAGGAAAAGGTGGCTCACTTTAATAACCATAGGCATTGGTCACTATTTAACAAGACATTCTAAAAAAGTAATCACAATTTGTCTGATAGTAGTTTACAAGTGGATGGTGTACATTAAGATACAGAGGTAGAAGTTCACTTTTACAATGCTTCACTAATACAGATTACCAAATTCAAGGCACAAAATTGTTCGCTTTACAAAAAATACTGTAAAAATGTAATTTGCTGTTCTACAATGTGAGTACAACTCAAAAAAAATCTTTACACCCTTCCATAGTCTGCATGTAGAGTTGCATTAGGCAATATTCTATTTTTCCTTTGCTAATAATTGGCATATGACCGGCACTTACATAAACAGTTTGTATCTCAGCTGAGTTGCTTTGTCTTTTAGGCACAAGTCCAGTTGCAGAAATTTAATACAACAGCTTCCTTGGGGGGTGGGAGAAGTCTGTCAGAAGTAAGAATGAGGAGGAAGAAAAGAAAAATATAGTTCATAAAAGTCGATTGGACTCTGATATAGAGGGAAACAGAACAGAGCATATTTCAAATCAAGTGACTTGAAAAAAGTCAGCTTAAATCATTGATTGCATTCCTAGAAAACCAGATGCCCAGTAGAAGTTTGCTCTGAGAGTATTTGAGACATTCACTTGACTTTGAATTGGCAGAGATTTACAAATTTCTTTTTATCTTTGTTTAAATAGAACACACACAGTTGCTACAAAACAGAATTACACCACAATTTGGCCATGTGTCCTTTAGAGAGCTTGGGTGAACAAGTGAAGAGATGCATTCAGAAACTGTCCTTGAATTTGCTAAAAGGTCATGAGCAGTAGCTTAAATAGCAAGATTTCTCTTGCTCCCCCTTCCCAAACAACATCGGGAAAGACAAACAATTTCTGAAACATTTCATCTTCTAGTGGGGAGACAGCTCTTGTAAGCCTTGGCAGGCTGAGGAAGAGATATCACACAGTGCATCCCTACAAGTAGTATGACTAGTTTACTGTACATACAGTGATATTCTAAAGGACAATCGTGGCAGCTACATTGTAAATTCACTTTGCTTACCCATCACATTTTCCAAGTACTCTAGTCAGTTTTATTTACAGTATATAAAAAAACCATTGATTTTTAGAGTTCAATACACAGGTTTAGGGACCCAAGAGAATGCCACAGTAAGACGCTGACATTTGCATCTGTTAGATGCAAGTGCACTTCGCAATTCAATCATGTAACATTATCGTATTCACCTATAAATGTTAGTCCATCAAAAACAGTGTTAAATTCCATTTTTTGCTTCATTGTTGTTTGTAGCCTGTTTTCTTTGAGCGATGAAAGGGTACATACACTTGTCTGCTCCCAAAAATCGGTACATGCATACAACTGCTTCAAAGGGGAGAATACTGTGAAAAAGAGGTTATAAAATCGTAAGAAGACAGCATAAACCAAAACCTATGCTTACACTATGTACTTGGTCTCCTTAGAAGCAACGTAATAGCTACTGGAGAGGCTTCTTAAGAGTCTTAAAGGATTTTTAACTCACAGGAATACTTACAGAGTGAATGGAAACTCCAGAGCCCCAACCACACAGGCAAGCAAAAAGGAGGAAGAAGCTACTTATTTGCATGCCTCCAGCTTAGACCAGATTTTCTGCTGCTTCCTCATAAGCAGTGTGATAGCTTGTTTTAAAGAGGTGGGGGGGGGCAAGGGCATCACAGAAGGCCTACTAAAAGCAAAGCATCTGCTCAAAGCCACATCAGCAGAGGTCATCAGACATTTAAGATATTCTTTAATGTGGGATTAGTGTTAGTTAATGCTATTCTTTGATCACCAGATGTCTAGCAACCTTGATTTATATTCCAAACTCAATCATCCATCCTCAAAAAGAGAGGTCCGGAGTAAAGAGAGCAATTTCCTTTTTCCCCCTCCAGATAAAATTCCAAGAGTTGACTATGTGATGGATACCTGGCTACAGACCCCTCCCCTCCTTCCCACGTTCACGAAACATTACTTTTATTTCAAGTGTAGTACTCAGGGGCTTTAGTGAAGGCCTACGATGGGATTTCCTCAGACCCTGGAAACTGTGGCAAGCACTCACTCAGTGGAAAGCAGTGCACAGAATCTAGCCACTAGGAGTTATGACCACCGAAGCACTGAGAAGTAGATGTCACTGGTACAGGTGTCCTCACTGCCAGAAGTACTGCTTGTGCAGTAGTGACTGGAGGGCCTTTGATCTAAGTCCTGCTGCCTGGGGCATGGATTATGCCAAAGCTTTGATCTCCCTGTTGGAAGCTAAAGTGTTGAACCAAGAAAACCGGAAGGGCCTTTGATGTGACTGTTGCAGCACAAGGCACTGCTTGCGCAGAGAGCACTGAAGCATCCTCTGAGCTTCTGGTTGAAGAAGCTAGTTCTTAAAGATGCTGACAATGGCCTTGGTTTGTTGGCAGAAGAGACACATATCCAAGAAAAAGGTGAGCGGTGAAGGCTCCGCTAGTCTTTGATGAGCCTGTCCACCACAAAAGACTTGAGGCAGAGGAGAACCACTGACTTGCAAGTGCAATAAAAGTCACCAAGGTCCTCAGTTTCAAACCATCCCTTGCAGAACAAAAATAATAAAATGCTGTATTTTAAAGGCTCCTCCTACACACTACAGATTTAAAACAAAAACACAGACAGCTGTGAAGCTGTTCTCTGTAAACCAGAATGCAAGTGATGTTGCATTAGTGGAATTGAGCCAACTCCTGTATTACCCTGCATCATTGAATTGTCAGCTTGGTTACAAATTAAACAGAGTTCCCATCCAAAAACTGCAGTGTGTTAGACAGAACAAAGGAGGTAATTCCTTTAAATAGCCCTTCCTCCAAACTTAGACTCTGAAAATTGGTTCTGAACACACAGATTTTCAGTTTATCTACCATATCTGTGCAAGTCCTAGAGAATGTGCAGAAGCGCCTCCTACACGCTGGTTCTAGAGACAAACAGCTAGAGGTTCCTTTGCTGGAAGCTGTCTCATGCCCCGTTCCTAAGCAGGAACCCAAACAATGAAATAAAAGTCTGTTGAAAAGAAAATAGGAAATTCAGGAGAATAGGAGATACCAGAATTGTAAAGGAAGGATACATAAAAAATGGAATCTCAGTTTTACAGAGCTTCCCAAGCAAACAACCTACACTCATGCAAGCCAAGAGAGACATGAATTCTAACAAAACAGTACCTATGGCCTCTGTGGGTGGGAGAGTGCTTACATCCAGAAAGTATACATGCTTATGTATTTTGGTAGTATTTTGTAGATTGCATTGCAAACTAACTGGCACTTCAGCTCCTACCTTTTCATGAAGGTGACCATATACATGAGGCGAGGTGTGCAGATCATTGGCTGGTCTGTAAGGATAGCTCTCATAGCCTGCTTCACACAGTATTCTGGCTTCAAGGGTGGAAGGAAAGGCTCAATTTCTTTTCTGAAATATTTGATTAAGACAGATTAATAAGATACATAAAGGACCGCAGACCTCAGTGAAGAGTTCATTAACTCACTTTCTTTGGAATGCCTCAGCAGGGACAAAGAGTTCAATCTTTTTATATTCCCTGTTAAGTTACAAAAATTATAGCTTAAACTTGTGTTGCCCAAGTACAAAAGGACAGAAGATAATAAATTTAGAAAGTCTCTTTTCTGAGTGTCACACTAACGTATATTAAAGCAGATACAATACATATTTTAATATTTTTATGGTAACAGTTTCATTACCTTCAAGTACTTTTATGACACTACAAACAGAGCAGAAGGAAAATTTTACTCACCTGATCCTGCACCCTCTAAACATTCCTGTATCTACAAGATAAGGGCAGACTAAAGTTGTTTTGATTCCATCCTTTTCAGCAGCCTTCAATTCATGGCTCAAAGACTCATGGAAACCTACAGCTCCAAATTTGCTGGCACAATAATCCTGTGTTGGCAATGAATGAAGAAAAAAAAAAAGGCAACTTAAAAAGGACAGATATGAATCATGTTCAAAGCCAAAGCATATCTGAGGTGATTCTGCACAGATTTTCAAAACAACAACAAAAGACACCCACTGAATGATGTGAGCATCACATCAACTCGTTTATCATCTTACTTTTAAGGCAATTAGCACAGAATCATGAAAGCAGGAAAGCTGAATGTAGGAGGATATTACCTTGGAATCAAGTCTTTGAATCAGGCAGGCTCACATGGCAAGTTACTCTGATTACCAGTTTGCTTAATATTAAATGTTACAACAAAAGACTGAGATACCTAATACTACCTCGAGTCACATTTGAAAAAGCTTGGAGAGTTGGCAGGGCATAGGTGTAACACAGTTAAATACTTTAAGGTTAGTTTCAACAGAAAATATAATGGAGATTTGAGTGTGTTATTTAATTTTCAGCAGACGATATAGCTTGTATATCTCATAAAAATACTAAGTTCAGCAACATTTAAAAAATAATTGCATAGGCAGCAGTAGCATTTGAGTTTTCTGTTGGATGTGTCCACCTCTGCTGGTGGTCACACCCACAGTCTAGGAAATTCTTTGTAGTTTTCTTAAGACAGTAAATACTCTAAAAAGCCTTAAGTTACACCAGCTCCATTTCTGTTATGAAACGCTGCAGTTTAAGGTCCTGGGCTGAGCCTTACCTATATACAAAGAAACCTGTGCTAGCGGGGTAATATGACCATTATTCCATTAGACACATTAATTAATTTTCACTAACTGAATACCTTTTGTTCACACTTGTGTTTGTGCTAATGACCTCCAAAGCAAGATAATAGGCTCTAATCCTAACCTAGTTTTATGTACCAAAGGAGCCTCACAAACTGGTGTTCTCAGCTGCTAGCAACTAGACAACCTAACAGTTATAACTAGGAGCCTAGTAAAGCAGGTGAGACATATATTCTGGAAGGAACGCTGGCAGCTGTTTCTTCACAGAAGCAGGAGACTGGAAACAATACTTTTTAAAACCGTTGCCTTTGGTTTCAAGCTTAGCACTGAAGATCTTGACAGGAGTCGGTAGGCAGGCACCTTTCAGGTTCCTAAATTTACCAGGTAATTCAAAAATATTTAGCATTCTGAAATCCTTAGCCATCCTAGGTTTTTACGCTAAGTGGCAAGTCCACCTGCAAAGCAGGTGAATACAGTGGCTG
The DNA here is from genome assembly GCA_035590275.1 of Ibycter americanus. NCBI lineage: Eukaryota > Metazoa > Chordata > Aves > Falconiformes > Falconidae > Ibycter > Ibycter americanus. Next base: position 39,051,007 of record JAVJGI010000040.1, read on the forward strand.
CCTGAGTCATATGGATCCCACCCACAGGGAGCCATGTGTTGATATGGTACTCAGCACCATAGTTTCCAAGTATCTTTGAAGAGTTGACTTTATTTTCTCTAGCTGATAATACAAAAAAGCTTATCCTAAGCCAGAAGTGCCAAATTTATTGTTAATTATACTCTAACCAACCTCCACTCCAGCAGTACTGAACAATCCCAAGGAACTTGCAACTGTCACAATGTGTCCATGATTCATTTCCAGCATCTTGGGAAGGAACGCTTTAGTGGTCTACAAAGTAAAAAAAAAAAAGTAAACCAACAAACCCCCTCAAAATAAAAAAAAACACCCCACACTGCAAACATACTACATTAGTGATAATTGTTCAAAACCTCTATCTCAGTTTATTATCAAGAATTTGTAAGTACAATCACTGTACAGGTTTTGAACTTCTGAGTTAGTAAAAAATGCAAACAGAAAATCCACACCTTGTTTGTGAATTCAGACAGCAAGGCAGCAAGGACTGTATCTCCAGAAATCCTAAGGTTAAAGGATCAATTGAGCTCAGACATGTTTATTTTTCTGCAAGAGACTAGTTATCAGAAAGAGATAATTTGACCCTAAAATGGAAGTCACATTTTTTTAAGACAGAAAAAGGAATGCAAAGTGTTTAATTACACCATCCAGCACATCTGTGTTAAGACCAGTGCCTATTATCAGTTCTAATTATTGACAGTGTGTTTTGTAAGTTAGATATGGGCTAGTTTTATCCAATTAACTTATCATCTTGGGCATTTTACATTAAAAGAAATACTACAGGCAGAGCTTTTGCTGATGTTACTTTTTAGATATAATACAGTAAACATCTGCTGATGTAAATTACTTTCCATCTTTATTAGTATCCGCAAGCATTGCTCTAAATAAAAATACAAGATACACATTTTCTATTATAAATTCCTTATTTTAAGAGTTTCAAAACAAAACAAGTAAAATAAACCAAAAGCAAGTCTCAAGATGAAATTTTGATTTTAACCTTCAATTTATATGCTTTGGTTATAACAAAGTTCATTTCTGTTTAAAAACTCAAGTCAGAGTTAACACCTTTAAAAAATTAAATTTTAAGCAATAAATTGAAGGGATTTGCTAGAAGACCATCCCTGCTAGAATGATGTCATGCCTGTTTTCTGAAGCTGACTCAACACTCCTTTTTTAAACAAGTGCTAAGTTGACCACTATATATGCTAAAAAAAAAAAAAAAAAAAATCAATGAAGGAGTAAAATGGTATGTGTAGTTACGATTTACTTCAGGTTCTAGGCTGTCAGTATACTATACGAGATCACTTTTAAATTGCCAAGGATCTTCACACAACACTTTTTAATCATAAACATCCCTAGTTAATATATAAATCTATTAATGACAGGGCTATTATTCTATTCTAATTCAGTCAGTACCACAAATGCTTAATCCTCCCAGAAACCTGGTCTTCCTGTGTAATTTGGATCCAAACTCACAGCATGCAAATGCCCCTTAAATATTTGCTACTTGCTTAATTGTTGGTTTGAGTTGTGTCAGCTGCATTCTTAAAAAGACATGCAAGCTACAGCTGAATCCATCTAATTCCATTCTTATGCTGTCTGCATTTTCCAATCACAGACGTCAGGACAGTTTTGCTCTAATGATTTTCACATGTTCTTGTACAACATTTTTGCCTGCAGGTGTTAAATGACTAATCCAGACCTCCTAACATCACACAAAAGAGTGTTTTCACTGGACAGCTGGCAGATGATAGAAGATTAACAGACCTCCTGACTCCTTGCCTTTTCTACTGTTGATTCATACAACTCCTAGATTCTGTCATAACTGCATAACGAAGCTAATTATAAAAAATAATCTGCGAGCAAGCTGCCTTGCATTTGTTTCTTTCCTCATGGCAGGGATCTCTAAACCTCTTATATAGAGCCTCAGACAAGAATTTAGTTTGCTGTTAAACTAATCTGTGCCAGGCACACAAAGTTTCAGCCTCTCTTCCCATGTTGCATGGCAACAAAGCCCAGCCATCACAGGGCAGCGCAGTCTGAAAAGGTAAGAGGCTTCACTTGGACAGCACTGAAGTTTTACAGTATGTTATTAATCTGCAGCCTGCCTTATGCACACCAACACCGATGGTGTGTATGCTAGCCCTGATGCTCTGTGATATCCCTGTAAGAGATCCATGCTCCCAACTCCGTCCTGCTAACAATTTACTCCCCTCCAGAGCATTAGTCAGCTCCGTCAGCAGTTTCCACTTACGTCTCAGTTATCTGTCCACATCACATTGGAATGACTGATTGCCACCTCACATTGCCAGAAAGCTTGATAATGCAGACTGAAGCTCTGCCTGCAAACCACAGCAACTACAGAAATGAAGGGGCACTCGCCTTGGAGTTTGTCTTGGGGGAGAGAAATGAGGGAAAGTAGTAGTAATAGATTTTTTTTTTTCCCCCTACCACTTTCAAGGCATGAATCAATGTTTTCTTCCAAGAGATAAACAACACCCAAGTGCACCAAGCTTTGTTTCTATTATCTTTACTATGGCACTGCTTTTTTTCCCTTTTCTCTTTTTTTAAATATGATGAACTATAACTAGGTGTCCATATTTATCTATGGCTGAAGAAGAGAATTTTCACAGGCATATATATATATAGATAGATAAGGGAAATAACCAGAACAACTGCAGAGCAGTAAATTTCAGAAAGCCTACTCAACTAAGCTACACTACTTCAAAGCATAAAGATTACAAAGACTGAGTTTTCAGAGCTTGTGGCTAAAGTAACTCATTTTCAACCAAGAGGAAACTGGCACATGACAAATAAACCCTACTGAGGACACTTTTGGGTGACATCTTCAGGAATTCAAGTGAAGACCAAACAACTCCAGCAGCAGATCTACAGTCACTTCATGTAAGTCATCTCTTAAAAGGCCATTTATGGCCACATAGGAAAAAACACAGCTCCTCTGCTCTGAAGACAATTAGCAATTCATGGAAATCTTTGCATGAGACCTCGGTGTTCTGAAACAGCCTGTTCAGAGCAGGCCCCTATATGTTGTCATGGGACATTATCCTGCAAATCCATTTAAAACCTGAAGCTGAGGCAGTCTATAAAGATAGCACAACCATCATATGTTGAAAACTCAGCAGTCGACTATCAACATCTCAGCTAAATGGATATCTGAGAAAGTCATCTCGGTTGCTGCCATCCTCCAGCCATCTGCAACAGCTGGGAGTCAGAACTTGAAAACAAGCACTGTCAGAGGCAGACACACCCTATGGGGGGACACATTTCCAGTCTCAGAGTAAAGGCTTGCCCACTGCTCCTCCCAGCCTCCTCTTGCTGGGAAAAACAATCCCAAAGTGAAGTTATTCTCTTTCGTGGTATAAGCAATCCCCAAATAAATCAGCATTCTTACTGAGCTTTTGGCACAGCTCACTTCCTTCATCAAAGCAGCTTCCTCCATACTCTGGTCCCCAGTTTTTCTGCCTGTTACATAAACCAGATCAACCTAGTTTCTTGTTTCTAGTTTCTTTGAGCTTCAGCTACATCTGCCTACCAGACCTGAAGTCTTCTGTGTGCTGCTGAGAAACTAGTTAAGAGTTTGACTGGTTTGGGGCAAGATGCCTCCTGGGTGGCCTTCCCATCTGGAGTTTGTCTGAACAGGTAGCACAGCCTTCTGAGGTGATGCATGGACTTGCTAATCCTCCATTAAAAAAAAAAAAAAGTATTAGAACACCAAGAAATGTGTTTTGACCATGGCATTAGAGGTCATGAACCAGGCACCCAAAAATAATTCAAATCAAGTGATTTAATCAAACTATCTGCCTTCTGGTTTGATCCTTTAGGTTTCAGTTTTACCTCTCACAGCTGCAGAGGAAGACATTTAACCAAAACATTTAAGTACTTAAAGTCAGAACTAGGTCTTTTATTAATGACAAACATAACACACTTTTCAACGTTGAGGAGAAACCGGTAAGTAGAATATAGTGGATGAGAAAAATTGTGTTTTGATGCATCAGGGTGAGGAATCAGGGAAGTTATGCAGTGTTCAACATCAAGAAATTTAAGTTAAGCATCTTCTTCACTCAGAATTAGTTTTTACTTTCTTTCTTATTTTTTTATTTAGAAAAAATGAACGACCCCAAAAGTATAGTGCAAATACACATTTTCTAACCTGCAGTATAGTTTAGATACAGCAACTACGCAGGACAGGTAGAACACATGAAAGTGTTCTGAACAGAGAGTACAGCTAGTTTTTTGAGCTAGTATAATCTTTAAGCCTTTTGGAGTCTAGAGATCAATCCCTAATCTTCTAAGCATTTTCCTCTATGCTTCTGAATATACCAGTAAGAACAACCTATTCCCAGTAGCTGTAACCAAACATCTATTTCATGTGCACACAGCTTTAATGACTTATTTCTCACAAGTGTGAAACTGAACAAGCATTTACATGTCACTTCATAGCTTTCGTAATCTGTTCTCAACATTTTGGTTTACGGCAAATTAACTTCCAACAGTCTAGCACTTCTTCCCTCCCCTTCCCCAAATTCTTTAGTTCCATTCTTAATGAAACAAAACTCAAAAGATTGTGCAACACAAAGAACAGCACAGCTGCAATGTCAAGACAAATTAGTCTAAATACAGCAAATGAGAATATGAAGAAACACTGTGTTTGGGAAAGTGATTTTTTTAATTAAATTTTGGATTAATTATTCTTAAAGAAGAAAGCAAGCATCCATAGAAAACAATGTCAGCTGTATGCAGCTCAAGACAATGGATACTGAATGCAGAAAGCACACCACAGTAGAAAAGTACTTGCTACCTCATGTTTAGAGAGTTGTCCTTATATCAAAGAAGGAAATAAAGCAGGTACCAACATGTAAGGTCCTTTAAGTATGTATTTTTCAATACAGTAATTTTTTTCATACTTTCTACCTTCTGTCAATGTTCAACAGCTCTTTTAAATTATTTTGATGGTATAAACCAGCTGCTTTACTGTAAGGCAGAAATTCCCTTACGCCCAAGGAACAGCTCATTTTCCATACAGGCCCTTCAAGTAAGGAGGATGGAGCATGGTTATTTTTCGCTATAGTTACCCACAACAGCGGTGCACTGGTATAACAGATAAGACATTTCCTCCCAAGCTACAGCTATTCCTGACTGCCAGCACAGCTGCATAACAGTGCAAACAAGTGCAACATTTGGGTATTGTTTCATCTTCATGTTAAACACTATTCAGTCAGACCCAAGAAGCAAAATTGGTGTGATTAGTCAAGGACTCATCCAGACAAGTCTGGGAACTAAGGTACCAGAGATCATTAACAGCCTGCTGCCATGTGTGTTAGCTAATCTTATAACTACTATCACGAAGCAACAGAGCTGGTGACATGAAAACGTTGTTCCAAGTTTTTGTCTAAAATACATATTACATCCTCTCTCCCCCTCAGCATGGACGTTCAGCCTTTTTTTCTTCCCACTGTTCTTCACAGACCACATCAGGACACACTGCAGGTTCTCCTACTCCTGTGTAGGACACTCACTCCACCACAGAATGAAATACAGATTTCCACATGCCCCAGTTTCTCTTTCCAATCCAGTAACTGAGAAGGAATGCACGAAGGTCTGACAAAGTGCACCTCTTAACTCTTCTGCAGACAGGCTGTGGCAGCCTTGGTTTAAAATAGGTTTGTCCAAAGTTGGTAGCATAGCACTAATGCACTACTCTATGTTAAAAGGGAAAGAGAGGTGCCTGAAAGGCAGAAAAAACCCATGGCAAGCTTATCAGTAAACATACTGAAGTTATTTTCAGCTAGAGCCATACAGCCCAGCTTATTTCAGAAAATAACTACTTTAAATACATTTTAAAACACAGGGTAAAACTTCACTGACAGGATTACAGTGAAAGTCATCGCCAAACAGTTTTAGAAGAGGCCTGGAAAATATACCCTAGAACTCTCAAAGGAGAATTTATTCAAGTTAGAGGCTATAATAATCAAAATGCCTTCTCACGCATCAAAGCATGCAGTTACAAGCCTGCATTTAACCATTTATATTCCTCCTAGCTTTTTTTATTTGGTTTCAACGAGAACTGAGAATAATTGCTTGTCATTTGCGCTGTCATTTTGATTACTTTTACCATATTATCTCCACATCCTTCTTAAATTCCATAATATAAACATCTCCAAAATATTAGGTTAAGGTAAGATTAGAAACTGTGCTAAGGCTACATGAAAATACCAAGTCCCGAGTTGAAGACTAGAGAGACCACACAGCACAAAGGACACGGCTTTGCCAGTAACAGGCTGAATGCAGAAGGTAGACAGAAGTCTACAACTACTATTGACCTTGCTAACATAAGGGACCAAAGCCACACTTTAAAGGACCTCAGATGTTTCTGCTGACTGTTTTCAAGAAGTGCTGGGTCCCTTCTGGATAATTAGCCACTGTCTAAGTAAATATTTGAATAGCTGGGGAAATTAGTACTATTTTTGATCTTCAGTTTCTATTCTCATGAAACGACAATGAAAAATAGGCTAGAATTACCCAGTCTTCCTAAAATAATGAATTAAAAAAGAAAGTCACACATTTCTCTGGATTTTTGATGGGTCTACCCAGATTCTTTTGGAGCAAAAAGGATCATGAGATAAACATGATGTCCTCAAGCCAAGCTTCCATAGACAGCTGTATTAAAAGCACGAAAGGAAACTATTCAAGGATTGCCCTCAAGTGTGGCTTGAACAGGCCCTGTGTTCAAGACAAAAAAGCTAGACCTTCCAATATTTCATCTCAAAAGGAGTCCCTTAGTTATTTAGCTCCTGGCAGGCAACACAACCTTCAATTTCCCACTAAAGCTTTATTTGTCCTTCACATAAAAACCCACTGTTTTGGGGCCATGGGGATTCCTTTAATATTGAACTGCAACAGCAGTTAATGCTTAACATACATGCACAGTAATAATGTTACAGTTGCCTTGCAACCAGAAGCTCATGAAAGAACAAGATAGACTTAAACAGAAGTCTATAATGATGACAAGTAACAAGGAAGCAAAGCCACCCCCCCCACCCCCCACTACTTTGGATATCCTACGTTTGCAGAGTGAAACTACAGATAAGATCTATCCAGGTTAAGAGGTGAAGGTAACAAAATAAATAATACCATGAAGAATTAAGTCACAGTGAAAAGCAACAACAGTTAATTTAAAACTGTATTTGATTTAAAGAGAAATAAGCATCTTTTTTCCTCTCTTCAACTCTGTATGAAATACTGTTTTGAAGTACATGAAGTCTTAGCTTAGTAAAAACATAAGCTATTACTTGAATCACTGGGTTTTTTAAATTCATTATTAATTCATGTCAGTAATTAACATTCCTGTTTTTTCCACCCTCATGACTGATCCATACATATAAAATGCCCTGCTTCTCAACAGACATATTTAATCAGCTGAGAAGCACCCAAGTTGTGCAAAAGTAGGTTAAATCTTATTTACTGAAGTTTGTAAGTGGGTTTGTTAGTAGTAACAAACATCTGTCATGCCATTTGCTAAAGAACAAGTATGCTACAGTCCATATTTACTTTACTACCTTGTTTAGCATTTGTAGTTATTTAGGATCCAGTTCAAAAATTTCTTCAAGTTTCAAAGCCAATAGTTAACTGTTTGCTGCGAATGGTTCAGTTATTGTAATGGTTCCTCTTACATGGAGTCAACTCATGTTGAGTATATCAGCAGAAAGCTGAAACTGAATTAAGTAGTTTCCTTAATCAGAACTTAGTGCCACAAAGCTGTTTACAATGGGTAGACAGTAAAGATAAGATAAGTAATGCTATTTAAAAAAAAAATATCACAGGAAACTAATACCACTAGTTATCTCTCAAACATTAATCATTGATTTCCACTCTTCACTACTAGAACTAATTATGCCATGCCTAGGGCAACTGAACATTGCCTGGCTAAATTGCCTTTTGTATAGTTTGTTAACAAGGCTTAGTTGAAAAAGGGTTGTGTCTACAGAGAGTGGGATATGAAAAGTGCTTTGGGAAGGACATTGCAACAGAAACTTTTGTTACTGTTGCCTTATCATGTCACTACATTGTCTCCCGCCTTCTCTCTCTCTTAAGGGCTTAATTTCCTGTGATCTTACCCCAAATTGGGTAACTAGGATTGGAAGAGAAAGCAGCTCTGTTCTCATTTGAAGTGTAGGTTAAGTACTCAAGAATGCTACCTAAATAATACAATTCCTGCTTCAGATACTTTCTTGAGAGTAAAGGTGGGAAAGGTATTATTACCTAAGCTTTACAGTGGCCTGCGGCTAATCAAACTCCAGGTCTTTTACACAGAGTTTTTCTGCATCCGCCACCACTGCATTACTCTAGATTTTGAGATTTGAGCTTTACCTAGGGCAGGGGTTTAGATTCATATAACAAACCAAAGGTGGCCCTGATTTCTCCTCAAGAACATTTCACTTCCGCTTAGAGAATCCACTACTTCATGCTTTCTGGGCATGAAAGAAGTTCAGGTATTCAAGCTGAACTACCCTTGTTACTTCTGTGCCAGCAACCGGAAATTAGAGCCTTTATGTTATTGGTATGCAGTCTCCATCTTTGTGCTCCCTTTTATGTTCTTTCTTCATAAGAGGAAAAAAATTTTAGATTTACAGGCTTTTAAAATTATTTCCACCCTCAGGTGTCAGGCCTGTCCTGTAAAGTGTCTGATTTTTCTAATGACCATACGCCACCAGTAATTTTTGTGGAAGCATCTAGCTGCCTTTAATGGACATGCTTGTATATATACTACCATAAATGCACACCAACTTTTCTACTTTCATCTGTACTTGCAGACATTGCCTTGCTGACGTACAACTGCTTCATATATATGCAGCAGTATGTATCATTGTTTAAATCACCGATTGTATATTTAGACCTCTTCCCTCCAGAGTTTGCAAATCTTTGATTTTATATGGCTATGAAAAATGAAGCACATTCTCACAGGTTGCCCAGAGAGGCTGTGGAAATCTCTATCCTTGGAGATATTCAAAAGCTGTTGGGACAGTCCTGATCCGGTGGCTCTAGGGGGCCCTGCCTGAGCAGGAGCATTGGACCACATGACCTCCAGAGGTCCCGTCCAACCTCAGCCATTCTGTGATTCTCCACTTCAGTATACCAAGTCCCTGCTCAACATCCCATTCCTCTTTCGCACACAGAGGAAGAAGTTCCTAAGCCAGCACAGACCTTGCAGTCTTTGTCCTATGTCCTTATCAACACAGAATCTTAACTGGAAAGGATGCTGATTCTTCTGCCATATCTTTCCTGTATCTCCCCTACTGGAACTCTTGCCTGTAATAAATTATCCTGCTCTGTCTGAAACTGTGTCTGTTTTACTTCCACTTCTCCTTCGGTCTCAAGTCCTTTCAACTGGAGAGGGAGTCCAATGAAGCCGTGCAGAGCACCTAGATGAACTTCTTGTGGGATTAACATTTTTTCAGCTGAGTTCAGAACATACACATACCACACTGTTTTCAAAAACTAATGATGTCCCCCTGGCTATTAGATGCCGCCCAGTAACTACACTCCCTTGTCAGCTTCTTAAGGGTATTCTGAGCCCTCAAAGACAATTCTGCCTGCTCTGAATTTTAACGGCTTTTAAAGCTTGGACTGAGCAATCACACTGGATTCTTGACAGCTAGCAATGAACAGGGAGAAAGACATCTCTGCTTGAGCAGTGTATAAGTGCAGCACACAAGTTGCCAATGATGTTTGTTGTGGATTTCAAATGTCAAACTAATCTAAAAGCTCATAAGGATTACTAATAGGTAAGATGACACGGTAAGAGAGCTGTTGGAGGTCCAGCTATGTGTTTAGTCTGCCTTATGCTGCAAAAGAAGCAAGAAGCAAGTCTAGACCAAAGTGGATCTTGGGAACAAATGTATACACGCAGATTTCTCCAGCCAGCACAAATCTAAGGCATAACCAAGCATGAGAACTGAAGCTTTCAAAGTACTCATGCTCAAAAGCTGACCTCTTCCCTCCTGCCCAAAGGCATGTTATTAGAGAAGTTAATATTTATTCTCCATAAATATTAATCTCACTCTCAGACTATCATAGCTACGAAACCACAATTGCTATTCAATTTAAAGCAAGTATTACACAGTGGGCAGCAGCCATTGAAAAGTAACAAGCAGTTTAAAGAAAGTGAATCCTTTTGCTCAGATCTACCATGTCAGCATTTGACCTTTCCACGTACCCAAGACCAACACAGAGCTCCAACATGGCTGTGACAGCCCAGTTACGCTCCTGTAAAATCAGGAACTTAAGTTACAATCCCAGTAGGTAACACCACCAACCGTGTATTCTTCCACTGGCAGATCTATCAGTAAAGATGACCTAACTTGCATTTATTCAAATGCCAAATTTGAAATTACTTTCTAGAGTTTGCTGGTCAAGATCTTGTATCTTGCTGATACAAGAAGTTAACACTCAGCTACTCCTTTCCACAAAAGCTGGTTTAATCCCTGTTGAAGTCAAGTGACTAGAAATTCTACTTTGTTTATATACTGACAAATGGCCGTGTCAAAGGATTTGTAGTGTTTCAGAGCTATGTTGACATTAGTGTAACAAACACATTAGTCCCTCACCTTCATTAGCACAAGTTTGCAGCAAATGTCCAACCATTTGGAGAGCAGTTATTTATTGCTAGCTATTTGATAATCTTGACATAAATGAAAACATGTCCCTATGAGTCAGTGAAAAAGCCACAAAACAAATTCATTTTAGAACAATTATTAGATAAGAGCTCAGAATATTCTGTTCAGTGAACAAGAACACAATCCAACTTTTAAATACACATTTTTCTTCAGCTTGCCATAAGCTTAGTCATCCTCTGGCATATTTAGCAAAACCTGGTATTTTAGACTGCATGTTTCCAAAAAATTACTAGAAAACAGTACTGTCAGAACTACTTATGGAAAATATGAAGTCATCATTCATGTTTTACGATTTATATAAAGACTTTTCAAGTGGCTAAAGAGAAAAAGAATGTCTCATGTTTTATGGATACCTTACGGCCAGTACCTCCACAGCACTGCAATTGCTATAGTACGTGCATGCAGATGAGAGCTGAGTCACTTTACTCATCCTCCCCAACTCAGTCACTAAGTCATTGTTTTGTATCAATTACTTTATGAAAAGAAAGCAATTATGCCATAACTGAGCATCTCACAAGAGGAACAAGATTAGAAGGAAAGCTTTCCTTTTTACATAACTCTTTCTTAGTGGAAACAAAAATAAAGAAAATATTATAGCTGAATGGAAATTTAGCTTCAAATTTTGGTTAGGAAACAGTAAGACCCTAGAAGGCTCCAACTTCTTATGAAGTAATTCCCTGAATGAGAAGTAACATTTTTAGGATGCATAGAGCTTAGAAGTTTTTAAAAAACAAGGTGTTTCTGTTTCATACTTCTCCCTACCCTCCCAAAAAAGGGTGTACAGAAAATAAATAGTCTTGGGAGGTAAATTTTTGCTTCATAAGCCAACAAAGGCTAAAATGACTAAAAAACCTCCAGATAATACAGTGACCAAAACAGCAACTAATACCATTGTCAAGAATTCTACTTGCACAGGCATTTTAACCAAACACCAGCACACTGCTCACTTTCTTAGGGGGTGAATTTTCAAAGACAGAGAGATACTTCCTTCCTGTGCTTGCCTGTAGAATCTGTGCTCATTTCCCACAAGCTGAAACATGGCTCTGGCCTGTTTTTTCCACATTCAAACTGTGTTAGTACAACTGATTTTCAGAGAAGTCGAACAGTGCAGTAGGCACAGAGATCATTACTCTTGACAGTACACAACAGCAGTCATAGTAACAGTGCAAGGCAAATAAGCTACAGCTGTTAACACAACATTATCTAATGTGTTCAGAAAACTAACTTACCTGTATCTAATGGGTTTTAATAGTGTTAATAGTGTTAATTAAATTAATAAGTAATTAAAACATTGCAATCTCTGTAGAAGTCAAGTTGTTACATTGAGACTGTTATGCCAGTGGCAGATTTGCTACAGCTTGGAACCATTTATGACTACTTCACTATTTCGAGCCTGTAAATTCTATTCCAGAAAAATGTCTCCAAGAATGAGGTTTCATTAGACAGCCGCAGATATCCTGTTCACAGCTACATTGTTTTATCCTATTCCTCCTCACCCTT
>JAVJGI010000040.1:39074825-39094026 GCA_035590275.1 Ibycter americanus
GGGGGGACGTGGGGCGGCGCTTTTTCCTGGCTTGGCGGTCGGGAGGTCAGTGCCGCGCCGGGGTGCGCGAAGCGGTGTGTGGCGTGAGTTGGGGAGGCATAGCCGGGTACGCTGAGGGCAGGAGCTCGACCGGGTAATTGAGGGCTCTATAAACACCGATCTTGCAAGTTTTGTCACATCTAAGAGATTAAATAAGTGTGAAGTCTTGTGAAAGAAACTTCAGAATATTGCTAAACTAGTTTTTCAGTCAAAGCATCCGTTCAAACGTGTATTAACCTAAGAGAGATGTGCTTGAAACGTTAGATTGTAGCAAAGTAGGGTAAAAATTTCCTGTCCCTCGAGTGGTCTCAGTTTTTACGGTTGTGTATGTAGAGTGTGTGCAGCTCAGCAGCTAGTCCGTCAGGTTCCCTTGTGTAAAAGATGATCTGCTCAGGCTGCATCAAGGCCTGGGAAATGTGGGAAGAAGGAAGATGCCTCAGTGAACTGGCTCGAGGCAGTGAGGCCAGCCTACCCATGGTGTTAAGAGCTTGCATTGACCGTCATGTGTAACTTTAAAGTACAGTTTCTTTGTATCAGTTAAAAGAGGTTTTTTTTCTCTTTTCATTTAGAGCAAAGAAGGTGCCATCTGTACCGGAAAGCCTGCTGAAAAAGCGGCAGGCTTATGCAGCTATAAAAGTCAAACGTCAGAAGAAGATGTTGGCTATTAAAAAGGTGAGTATTTCATGAGTCCTTAACTAGGATTGCTTATTTGTTGCAGTATCAGCTGTTAGTGCTGATGTAATGCAATACATAAATTTACAGTATTTAGGTTTAGCACCTTAATATTTCCTTAATTTTTTGGACTAATATGCTTTATTTTTTTTGGTCAATAAGAAACCACTTCTGGACAGAGTAAGGGCAAAGTATGGAGGAGTTGTCTGTAAGATTAAAGTTAGTCCTCTACAAGGCAAGAGGTGTGGCCTTTGTGAGGGTAAGCTTGATGCATGATAACATTGTTCATGGTAAAGCAGCACTGGTATGTTAAGAGTCTTCCAGATTCTCTAGAATATCCCTGAGAGTGATTCTTAGCTCCGTGATATGGGCAGATGTTCCTTTAATCTGTGTTATTTGTGGGAAGTTCTAGAATATGCTACATTATTTGAAGGTGATTTTCACATGTTAAAAAGCATTATATAATTTAAACTAATTTTCAATTGATTTCAGCACCGTAAGGCACAAAGAAAGCTCATCTATGCAAGAGCCCAAGCTTACCACAAGGAGTACAGACACATGTATAGGCAGGAGATCCGTATGGCCAGGATGGCCCGAAAAGCTGGCAATTACTATGTTCCAGCGGAACCAAAACTGGCGTTTGTGATCAGGATAAGAGGGTAAGATTGAATACAGATGTAAGCAGTTCTACATTCAAGAACACTAAAGTTGGCTTTCCTGTTATCTGACTGTTTTGAGGGCTTAAGTATGTAAATAAAATCAAGCCTTCCTCTGGTAGCTTGGAAAGTTGTTGGCTGTATGTTGTACATGCACCAGAGGCTTATTTAATTAAATGTAAAATTATTATGCTGGCTGTGTCTATGATTTTCAGGCATCCGTGATTTTTAAGAAGGCAAGGCTATAAATACGTGCAGACAGTTGTTCTGTCTCAGCTTAATGTCAAAAAATTACATGCCAGTATTCCCTAACATTCTACTAAGCTTCATTCAAAGTGTTTTAAGTCTCCTTTGGTAAAGTATTACAGAAAACTAACAAGGTGTGATTGAAATAATTGTGTTCAGGAGAGCACAAGATAGTTCTAAATTGTTGCAGTATAATGCGCATTTCAATTTTCAGGGAAATAGATCTGTTTTACTTTCATACTGAAATATATAGAGGTAGTGCATAATTTACTAAGCTTAGTTTGTGATTGGTAAAATAGTGATGCATTCCATATGGGAACAATGCTGTTGTGTTTTTTTTAACCTAATGCTTAGTGTCTTCTGGGATGTAGATAACTGAGGCTTTTTTCCTATGTTCTCTAGCACCAATGGTGTCAGCCCTAAGGTCCGCAAGGTGTTGCAACTTCTTCGCCTGCGTCAGATTTTTAATGGCACGTTTGTAAAACTCAACAAAGCTTCTATCAACATGTTGCGGATTGTTGAACCCTATATCGCATGGGGGTGAGTTAAGTGGCCACTTCCAGCAAATCAGTGTGCAAATGTTGAGTGCTTTTTGCATTTTGCTACACTAGAGTTGCAGGTTTTCCTTATATTCAAAATCTTTTTGTATCATCTCTATGCTTTGCCTGCTTTGAATTGAAAACGTGATTAAGGCAATGTTATAAAAGGTAGCGCTTGCTAGATGTTTACACTGTCATACTAGTGTTCCTGGGAACTTGGTATAAGGAAGATTGGCTTCTCTGTTGGTTTTGTATTTACATTTGGGACATGCTGAAATGATATTAAATTGTTTGTTATGGAAGTTGCATTTGGGGATGGTAACTTGGAATGTAGCTTGCAAAGACTTTTAAGTTTTTTTTTCTTTACTTGACTGTTTTCAGTTATCCCAATCTGAAGTCTGTGCATGAATTGATCTACAAGCGTGGTTATGGCAAGATCAACAAGCAGCGCATTGCTCTTACTGATAATTCCCTGATTCAGAAACGCCTTGGTAAATACTGTTTCACTTAACAAAACAAGAAGCAAAGTTGTTGCAGTTGGGTGATTAATGCAGAGCTGGACAGCCATTCTTATTTGTCTCTGGAGAATAGTAGCAATTGGTTAATAATCTCTACTTCTGTCTTAACAGCTTAATACAAAGCAAGGTGGAAGTAACTTTTGTTATGAAGTATTGAAAACCAGTGTAAAGAATCAAATTTTAGCATTTTAAATCTGTAATTGCAAATGCAAACTCCTTGACCTTTAATAGGTCGGTATATCTTCCAGTAAGGAAGAGGTGCTGCAGCTGGAGAGATACTATACAAAGCTTTGAAGTTTGACTTTAGTATTGGATGGTTTTTGTGTCTTAGACCTTCATGATCTCGTAAGCGGACTTTTTAAACTTCCTGTCAGAAGAACTAGCTAGTAAAAGTGATTAGTGTATTTAGTAAAAACAAAGCATGGTTGTCATTTGTCAGGAAGTAGACTGCTCTAGGAGGCTCCTTGTTTTCCAGTCATGCCAGGAATGAAAGCAAACGCTGATGTCATTTGATTTGTGTATCTCTTCGAATTGGACTGTGTCATGTTTGTTCTTGTTGCAGTGCAATAGATAATTAGATTATAAAGCTGCAAGTATTATGCTATAATCACTTGCCTTTTTAGCATTGGATTTTCTGAGCAGTTAACTTTTAACATGTCACTGAAGACTCTGGAAAGGTGTTAAGAAAACATGGTATTGCATTATTCAACAGCATAAGTAGTTCAGTGAATTTCCCTGAGCTACACAGAACTACGGTTTAAGTGTATGTAATCTAGCTTTTCTTCGAAGAACACAGTCTGTTTTCCTAAGATTCAGCAGTTGAAACTGATACCTCTTCCACATGGAATAATAATGTTGAGTTGGCTGCAGCTAATCAGTTTTAACAGGAGAAGTCAGTCATTGGGTGTTGTGACAGAGTGGGTGTTTGCTGACTTTCTGAAGTTTATCAACATAAGTAGGTATGACAATAATAACTTGATAATTTTTAGCTTGTTTTTGACCAATGGCTCTGTAACCTTACTGAAAATGACGTTTCTGAATTTTAGGAAAGCTTGGCATCATTTGCATGGAAGATGTGATCCATGAAATTTACACTGTTGGCAAGAACTTCAAAGTTGTGAACAACTTCCTTTGGCCCTTCAAGTTATCCTCTCCTCGGGGTGGAATGAAGAAGAAAACGATCCACTTTGTGGAAGGTGGGGATGCTGGTAACAGAGAGGACCAGATCAACAGACTCATAAGGAGAATGAATTAATGGTGAGATACTACCAAAGGTTAATAGTAACCACTGTTCCATCTCTGCTATGTAGGTTGCTGCCATTATTGGTTGAACATTCAGGTTTAATATATATTCACTCATGCTTGCGTGGCAGCTACAGTATAAAGCTTCTTGGCCAATAGTGTTCTGATGTTATTTTTAAAATCTTAGTAAAGCTTAGATGTTTGTGAAGAAATTAGATCTTCATTATAGCAGATATGTTTAGGAAATATAAGCATTACCAGTAACTTATTTTTCATTTACCAATAACTAATTTTAAAACCTTATTTGAGTTTTATAACAGGAAGCCTTGAGATCTTGGCTAAAATTCTCAGTCCTCATTAATGAATTTGTAATATGATCAAAGTCTTGCGATTGTAAGTACAGGTTTTTTTCAGATTGTCCGATTTCTGCTGGAAGAGCCTGTTTAGGACTGGGAGAAAAATTATCAATTGACACCATTTTAGTGGTCTAAATTTTCAGCTTGTTCAAGCTTAAAAATGATTCAGTTAAAGCTTTCATGTTAACATGGCCAGGATGTTAATTCTGAGAGACTAATTTGCCCATTTGAATAGTCTGTCATTTAGAAGTGGGAAGATTTATTAACACTTAAAGCAGTTTGACAGTGACAGCTGAGTCCTGAAGTTAGTATCTAGTTCAAACAATCTGTCTTACCATCTATTGTTGTCACTCTGCTGTTCCTGCTTTGATGAGAAGTCTTTTGCCATTCAGAGCCAAAAGCCAAAACTGTGTTTTCAGAATTCTTGTACTTCCACCTTTTTTACACACTAAACTAGCTTTGATGTTACCCGTAGCTCATTTTCAGTCAAGGATAAAATGACTTTTTGGTGTGACAAATATGCTGGAATTTAGGAAAACTTCATTTGTTAGGATGCTTGGAAAGAATAACAAGCAAAGACCCAATGTTTCCCAAACTGATTCCTCCAAAGATAAGAAGTTTTTTTGGTTGTTTGGTTTGGTTTTGGTTTTTTTAGACATCAGATGTGCAGTTTACTTAGGAATTCCTAACTTCCAGAGGGTTGGTTAATAAAAAAGTAGTGGGTAGTGATGTGACCTTACAGCTTAGAACAGGTGCAGTTGCTGTTTGGATGAGTTCTCAGAAATTTTTTCTGAAGTGAGGGAGGTCTTTTTATCTTGTTTTTTTGTTTAAGCCTTTTATGCCTTGTTGGCTATAAAAACATTTCTAGAAAGTTGAGCTCGTAGAGGTCTGCCATCTGTCCAAGAAGCTAAAGGAGACCTATGAAATACCTTTCCATTTGACAGCTTTTTTTTTTTTTCTTGAAGCTTTTTTGTTCTCCCTCAGTTTCTGCTCCCTCAAGCTACTTGCATGTTGCTTTGTTGTCTCCATCTGTGAAGCAGCAGTTTTAAAGCACTGGTTACGTGGCATGTGGAAACTTGTGCTTTAGGAAAGTAGTTGCTTACTGGGGACTGTTATTGTAAAGCTTTTTGGTTCAGCTGTGGGAAGAAGTGGGTAACTTTGAGAAGGAGAATTACTGTGATGTTTGGTGCCTGGGGTGATGTTATGTTACTCATACTAGCATTCTTGTAGAAGTTTTGCTGCTGGTGGCACAAACTGTTAAAAGTTAGTACTGGCAGATGTTTCACTTAATTAGTCCATGAGGCTTCATGACCAAGATTGAGCAAAACTACTTTCACTTTGTGAAACTCTGGTTTCTGAGCATAAGATGGAAACTGCTATTTTTAATTGAAACCCTGCAGCTTTTCTGTCAGTGTAGATCCTTTCCCCATCTTCTCTGACAAACATCAGAAGTATACTGGTGGTCTTCAGTTTTCAGGAGCCTTCCTGCAGGAAGGAAGCTTCTAGTTCACTATTGCAGTGGCTATGAATGCCTGAGGAGCAGTATATTGGCACGAAAACTAGGGATATTCAGCTGGTTGCTTCAGGTTTTCAGTGGACTTCTAGCTCAGCATCCCATGTACATAGCAGACATCAGGCTTTACACCATCTTTCAATTTAGGAAGTGACCATGCAGTTCCTTTTTTTATAGTTGTAAGCAGTTAGTTCTGCGTGGACACCAAACGTACTTGCCTCTGGTGTAAAGCTGAGATAACTGTTCTCATCTCCTGCACTTCCTATTCCTGCTCTTTTCCTACTGTTTTGCATAGAGTGCATGTTTAAAATACAAGTAATGTACATGTAGAAAATAGAAGAATGTTGTTTCTAGAGCAACTAGAGCAGTAGGTTCAGATGAAATACTTACAAGTATTGTCATTCAGAAAGGCCAGGTATCTGAAGATGAGCATTTATTCCTCTTCCCTGTATGTAAATGGTTTCCTGCTATTTGTCTTTTTACTTCAGTGGTAGTCTCAAAATTTAAAAAAAAATTAAGACTTTGCAGTACTGATTTCTTCATATAGATTGGGGAAAAAGAGCATAGTACTTGATACTGAATTTAGACAATTCAGTATTGGCAAGATACTGAGTTTCATTAGCTCTCAAGCAAACTTTAGAGGAACTGGTCTCAAGTCTGCTTTTTGCTTTCATTTTTGTATGTAAACAGCCCCTGAAATGTGCTGAAGATAGTTACTGCGGCAAAAGTTAGAATATCCACAATACCTCAGTATGTTTTTAAGTATCAAGTTCCTCCCTGCTATGCTTTTACACATACAGTAAATCAGGTACTAGTAGTTCAGGGTAGAAATGTTTATCCTGTTAGTTCTGGCACTTGAAATCTGTTTTGAGTGAAGAGGTATTAATCTAGAAGTTAGTTGTGGTGTGCAAGGCTATTGCAGTCTTAAATCCAGTGTAATAAAATTAATATTTTCAGCCTAAATTATAAGCTGAATATGTATTAGCTTATACCAAAGCTAATATATATACCAAAGAAATAAATTAGTTTTTTGGGTGGCCAAAGTAGTTTCAGATCTACATCTGTCTAATGATAACTTTTTTTTTCTTCCCCTTCCAGATTCAGATGCCCAGCTGCAATCTTTCAAACTCTGGTCTGTTAATAAAACCATCTTGCACAAAACAGTGTGTTATCTCGAATGGTCTCTTTTTGTGATCGTCTTCTCTAGTGGGTGGTGGTTGCTAAGTTAATTTTGGAGTAACCTTTTTCAAAGAGCCATGTATAGTTTGAATTAGCAGTACATAGATAATACAGTTTCACCTTCTTCTGGAGGAAGAAGATTTGGAAGGATGTGTGGAGGTAACAGATGGGTTTTTGAGTGGCAAGAATTACTTATTTTTTTTGTGATCAAAAGTACAGTAAATGACAAACTGAGCTGGATGCTGTTGAGTGGACAGGATTTCTACTTAGTTGTAGTGCACCAGAAAGCTCTGTGAGAAGATTCTTCTATGTAAAGAAGAGGAAAGGCTAAATCAGTTCTTAACATTTTAAGATCCTGATTTTAAGGCTATTATAATTACTTCCAGCTCTGAACATCTTCAGATAATTTATTTTTACCAAAGGAAACATGGAATACTTAAAAAATGCTTTTCTACATTCTAGATAATTACTCAGCTTTACATAGTTTGCAGTGTTTTATTTCAGATACTATAGAAGTGGAGACCAGGATTAATGAGGATGTGAACAGCTGTTGATAATGTGTAGGTCTAGTAGAGTAGAGATTAGAAACCCGAGGTTAAAGTGCCTAATTCTGCTTGCATTCAAAACTGACTTCTTGTCTGTTGCAAGCACTTCACTGAAGGAGCCTTAGCTTGCTGAGACATTTGGTACAACAGATCAACAAGTCGCATCTGCTCCAACTGAAATGCTTTTCTCAGCTGCAGGAGGGCTGTATTTACATACTTCAGTTAAAATTCAGTGGCGTTGATTTTGTTTTTCCAATTTGTGCAAAAGCTGATTTCTGCACTTTGAATAAAACTTTTTAACAGCAGTGCTAGTTTATTAAAGCTTGTAAAAATCTAGTTTTGTTTTTAAATAACTCGGGAAATTGTAGTGGCTTAACTGAAGTAGTTGTCTGCTTTTATTTGTTAATGTGTTAGAACACCGGCAAAAGAGTTGCGTGTCAGATGGGTCAGTGTTACCAGATACTTGAACAACTAAGTTCTAAAACCTAAAGTGACAATTCCCCTATTGTGAGTCGAGCTCCAGAATCTTGTAGTACAGCTTTTTGTGTCTAAATATGAAAATGCCAACACCTTTGTCCACTTAAGCTAGTAACTGCACTAAATCAGAAGAGCTTAACAGTTCCTTACAGATACTAAGTGCAAATAATTAGACTACTGATACATCCTTGAAAAGGGTTTAATGAGTTGATGAGGTGAAAATCATGAAAGTACTTCATTTGTTAAGCATTGTGATAAGCAGTATGATTTACAAGGAAAAAACGTTTTCATAAAGTTGCTGGATGAAAGGAAAAATTCTTGTGAAAATTAAAATAATAACTTGCACTGTTAATGGGAAACCTCCGTTCTCATCTTGATCTTGTAAGAGTACAGTCTGCCTCCTTTCCGCTTAAAACTGCACCATTGGGCAATGAAATTCACATACCCGGGGGGATATACCTGAGGAGAGTTTTGTTGACTTTAGCATCACTGGTTCTTCATTTCAATTGATAGTGACTTTGCTACAAGGTTTTCAATTATTTCCCATTTGACTCGTATGCATGCTGTGGTATATTCTTAACAGAAAATCATGTCATGGAAATAATGAAGCCATACAGATAAATAGCAAACTTTGTATGATAAGTATAGAGAATAAAAGATAGACTCATGAAGTTAATCAGAGCTGTAGGGCTTTGTCTGATAATGCCCTGTAGGTCCCAAATTTTGTTTAAAGAAATACATACACTAAAGCATTAGTGAGGAGAAAGCTAATTTGGTTTCCCTGGTACTCCAGCAACTCAATTTTTCTTACCTGCCTCTGAAACGCACTTTCAGATAACAGCTGCAAAATGTTAATACGTAGTGTGGGAACTAAATATTAAAGCATAGCTGTGTTTAAGCTGGTAATCCTGTGTAGTTGGTCACCTTTCAAGATTTTTAGTGTTGCTTTTCAGGCATGTCCTCTAGTAGCCAATTACAGAAACGACTCGTGATCTAACAGTAAGGTCAGGATTTGCTCTTGGAAATGAAGCATGATCCACTTAGTGCATGAGTAGTGCATTTCAGAGCATTTGAGTTAAACACTTAGCTGATAAAGACGGTCACTTGGTCCCTAAACAATAAATAATGCAGATCCTTTGTCAACATTCTATGATAAAGTTCAGGTTCTTGCAAACATGCTGTTATTTTCTCACTGTCCGTAACTGCCAGCTGCTGACACATTCTGGAATAAAATTTCTATGAACTCATCCTCTTTCAGAACGACCAACATCTTCCTTTTTTTTCTCAGAACTGAAGCCAGACACTTTACCTAATAGCTATTGGAGAAGCAACAGGAGACTGAAATGCTAACAACTCACAATTTTTTCAGGCATGGTAAGGTTTATAGGCTCTACAGTTAATTGGTATACTTCTTTTTGCTGGTGTCCAGCTCACACAGCCTGTTTC
Source organism: Ibycter americanus (assembly GCA_035590275.1). NCBI lineage: Eukaryota > Metazoa > Chordata > Aves > Falconiformes > Falconidae > Ibycter > Ibycter americanus. Next base: position 39,084,254 of record JAVJGI010000040.1, read on the forward strand.
ACTATCACCAAGTGTAAAGTCATACATCTGGAAACGGAATGGGAGCCCATCCCAAGAATCGGTGTTTTGAGAGAAAGTTGGGAGATGTGATGGATAGTCGGCTGAACATAAGCTCCCACTTGGCCAAATGCAATTCTTGGATGCATTCAAAAGGGAATATCAGATGGTATGGGGGAGGTAATACTACTTTTGTTCCAGTAGTGCTTATGCTAGTGCCAAATGCAGTATCCAGCTCTTGTGCCAAAAATCAAGCACATGCCTTACAATACTCTAAAGTAAGCTCTCAAAGGCAGACGTGGTTACTCAATGAGCATCTATCTACCTATAATTACCTCCATGGAGAAAAGTAGTTTGATAATAGAGAATTCTTTGATCTAACAAAGCTGTAATAGGATGAATTGTCTTGAAATTGAAGCCAGATAAATTTTAGCTTTAAGCAAACAATTTTAATAGAACATAATTAGACACTGCAACGCTTAACCAGTGGTCTGCCAGATTCTTTGTCAGTGATCATTTCTAAATTGAGATTTGGGGGGTTTTTTTTCTTCCTTTAAAGTACATGGTATACTTCTAAGAGATTTGTTGAGGGCACTGCCAGAGCCTCTCTTACTCACCAGAGGTTACTAAATGCAGGCTCTTCAGGTACCTGAGGGATACAAGTTAGAGCCTTGTTGTAAGATGTCTGGCCACCCAGAGTGAAATTCAGAATGAGGGTGGTGGGTGTTGCATGCTTCACAAGGGAACTTGGACTAATGCAATGTGTGAAGTAGCAAGTTACCTAAACCTTAGCATAAATAGTGCTTGGGAGAAGTATGGTAGGACTTCATGTACCTTTTATGGGCTTTGCTGCTTCTGCCTGTTTGGAATCCAGATCTCACAGCTCTCTCCTGAGGACTGGGACCCATGTGTGTTAAGAGAATTAAGCAGGGCTTATTGTCAGTTCTGAGTTCCCCAGCAAAGTGGTGCCCCTGCTTCATAAAACTGGTCTGCTCACACTGAGGAAACTTGATGCATGGATTTTGTTTAAACCATTCCTTCCATCTCCCAGTTTCCACAAGACTGTTGTTTCCACAGAACAGTACATCAGAAAATATCTGTATGTTGCACCTTATTGAAACTGTGCCAAAGTCTAAGGCAGGGAGAAGATTGTGGGTTTTAGCTTACATTAGGAAACTGCATTGCAGACAGAGTTACAAATCTGAAAACACTCTGGCTTAGAAGGGAACAAAATTTTATTATCCCAAATCCCAGGAGAAATGTTCTGCTCAGCCAGTTTCGTTAGGTGTAAGTGGGAATTTCTTTTGCCTTCTGGGATCTTTAATGTGATTGTGCCAGGTCTCTTTTGTGAAGTTCACGTTCTTGTCATACTTGTTTTTTCTAAAAGCTTTTGTACCATACCAGGCTACTTCAGGCATCTAGGGTGCCAAAAATATCTAGTATCTTTGCCCTGCCTAAATACAGGTTTAGATATAAGTAGGATCTTAATATGGTACAGTTTTTCATGACTGAAAAGTCTGAAAAATTGAGTACTGAGCTCATGAATTGCAAGTACAAAGAAAGAATAAGGATGTTCAGAAATGATTTTCAACACAAAGCTTAGATCATTTTTCAGTCTGTAGGTGATCACATCAGTCATTTCTAGCCTGGTCCATGAAAATGAGGAGTACTTGTGACCTTAGTCATGTTGCAAGTAAAAGCAAATTTTCAAACTTCAGAGCTGTAAGCAATTTTCCCTGAATTATTTTTCTGAAGATAAAAAAACTCCACAAAAGCAGTTTTTTATCTGCTAAGGATTTCTTCATATAAACTACTCATTGTACCAAATATCTTTCATTATGAAATAAGTAGGTACTTGGTTGGAGGAAAACAAAAAGAAATAAGGGAGTGTACAGTCATAGGGCCATGGAATGTATATGGGGAAGAAGCCACATGAAAAAATCTAGGGTAGAGGAGGAAAAGGGAGCAGAGGGAGATGTAAGCAGCAGTATTACTCTTTGCTTGCTTAGCACTGTTTTGGCAGTGCAAGGAGACTGTAAATCCAGTTTAACTAGCCAGCGTGCCACATGCTTTACATGTTTCCCATCCTGAGTTGCTCTGGCAGTCAGAGGTGTTTTGTACGACTTAACTAGTCTTTGGAGCCTGCCTGGAGCGCCAGCCGTCTCATGGTGAATGTGTGCTGCCCAGGCCCTGCAGTGGTGTCATGAAGCTCTACCCATGGCACGTTTCCACTCCTGCTGCACTTTGTTAGGAGTTTTTCAAGGATTACTGCACCCGCCATATCTGATGGCATCTGTTATCCACAATATTATGCTCTTTTTTTTATTGCCCAATAAAATCCAATTGAAGTTTTCAAGTCCTGATCACTGAATATCTTGGGTATAGAATAACACAGTAGTACCTAATACTTTCAGCACAATGCATGTTTAAATTTTTGATACTAATACTGTATATTACACGTCGTCATAACAAGGTTTCCAAGGTAGAAAGAAATAAGAGATAGAAAGAAATAAGATACAGTGAGCTACAACAAGTAGGAAAATGGGATTCAAGGAAGGCTCTAAGCATCTCTAGTTTTAGTTTGAAAGACAGACTTTTTTTCCCTGTAACTTCTTTTGCCAGTTATTATTTAACACAACTGAACTGTAAGAGAACAAGTTTAACTTAGTAGACTGTAATACTGGCACTTTGTGCCAATCCGAATTTTATAATTTTAACTACTTTTTTTTTTAGCCTGAAATTAATTTTTTGTGGGTTTTTTTCACTGTTCTCTCCTACTACTGAAATAGATTAATTTGTTTGTTTGTTTGTTTGTTTGTGAAAGGAGAAAGAAAAATTGGTTGAGGCTTTTTTTCATACAAATGGTCTACTAATACACACACACACATGTACCCCTTTGTGGGAAAAGCCATCAGGATTGAAGGCAGCATAAACAGTGGGTGACAGTTCAGCTGGTTTTAGTTAGGCATAGGAAGTGTTAATTATGTGTTAAGAAGAAATTAAACCAATTATATGGTAGTGTCTATGTAACATTCTTTACTCTAGAAGACAAAAGGAGCCAGGATATAAATGTTGCATTTATAACCAAATTGTTGAAGGTAAGGGGGTTTAGCTCAACCTGAGTAGTGTTAACTGGTAGATGATGTTACTTTTTTCATTATTAGTGTGGTTTAGTTTTAACAATTGCTTTGTCAGTTTAAAGCCTGGTGGTTCTTTGAAGCTTCTGCATGATCTTTGCTCTTCCACTTTTTATGACTATCTCAAGTAAGTGTTTTGAGGGCATGAAACTTGGTAGACAGAAGTCCTGGAAAAAAACCCACAATACTCCTTTAATCCTTTTATTTGCTTTCACTTACTGTATAAAGCTGAAAATTAGCTGGCTCAGTGTAGAATGAGGTGAGTGACTCCAGAGAATATGTATTTTGAACTGTACTTCCAGGCTAGCTTGTTTCCAATACCTTATGAAGGACTGAGTTAACTGCCTTCTAGCCTCACAGTCCTAACATCTGGCTTCCTGTTGTCACGGTGTTCATTTCTGCTCTGCTGGATTGCAGTCCCTGGCTTTCCCAAATGAAGGGTAAATATTTCTAACTACTGTTCTACAGCTTCCATTTCTAAAGGCTTTGGGTGACAGCATGCTTAGTAGACTTTGAAGTACTTCACCATTGACATCAGTATTACACTTTCTGCTGGAAGAACAGACCTACAGAAACATGACATGCCAAGGTTTACCTAGCAAACTGGTAGCTGAGCCAAGACTCAGCCCACAGGAACAGGAGGGGAATCTACAGCCTGGAAGGAAGCCTCTGAGTGGTGTCGGGGAGCCAGTGGCTGTGGCTGGGAATGGGATTTGTGCCAGGCATTGTACTGTGACCAGGTAGGGCTCTGAAGCCAGGTCCTTGTGATCACAAATTGGGGGAGATGTACCTGAGAAACTACCATTATAAAACCGTGATTGCTGTCTCCGACCCCACAACTCCCCAGCTGAGCGATCCTTGTAGACAGGGTTGGGACTCACTGTCCAAAATCCTGTTCTGGATTTAGTCTTCCTGAACTTGAATCCCTGACTCAGGGAAGGTGGTAATGCTCTGTGCTCTTGTTAGCAGATTAGTCTAGCACACTTACCTCTGAAGAGGTTGTCTGTGTGTACTCAGTAATTTTCGGTGACACAGACAGGCTCAAATTCATGTATATCAGTCTCCAGCAAAAATTACCACCTACACTTCTTAGAAACTGAGTTTTTCTGAATAATGGCTACGCTTTCTTTTGAACTCAGCATTACATATGGTCTGAGTTATCCTACTGGCTCGAGTATCTTTTAGTCTACAGACATCTATCATGGATATTAAATAAATTTAGACTTGATATAATTACAGAGATTTCTTTGCCCTGCCAAAATGTTCATTACTCTGGACAGGCACAGTAGAAAAATTTTAGGAGACAATTTTGGCTCCTGCAGGACTGAGCTTGTAGCTACACTTTAAATACCAGTTCAGGTACCTATCTGCAAAGGGAACTGGGTCCAGAGCCAGGTCTTGAGCCAGCAGTTTTCAGCTGGAGTGAGGGTTGGGCTGGACTGTCAGAGGGGCAATATCCTTGGACTACTCCCTTAGGTCTGCTCTTGTTCATATATTCAAATGAGCAAGGCCCTCTTTTGAAAGTCACTCGCTACTTGCTTCTTTTTGTTTAAACTGTCTTCTTTTCTTACAGTTTTTACCCCTGGGTTCTGTGAAAACTTAAGCTGTGAAGAAACAGGGAATGGGAATGCAATAACACTTTAATTTTTATCTCTTCCCTTAACATGCTGCTTTTCACCAAGCCCATTCATTCTCCACTATACAAGCAATCTAGATTAGTAATTGGTTGTGCTGGAGCAGCAAGCCAAGACCTGAGATAAATTTGCAGAGTTTTTGTTCTGGATGCTGTACTAGCACTTCCCAGAAGACTTTTGTTGTACTAAGGAAACTATAAATTAAAATGAATGAAGCTTGTAATTCAAGTGATGGTACATACATGTGATCTTTAAAATATGATCTCAGTGAATCATGTTACGTTAAGAACACTGATATGTGGTTAAATTTAAATGCACTTTTTGTTAAATGCCTAAATTATTACTGGTTTTGTTCTTTCCCTTGTTTTTTCCCCTTCTTTCACAAAACATGTGTGCTTGAGCAAAAGGGGCTATTTCTGCCTGAGTTACGCTTTTCAGAATGCAGATCTTGATTCTAGTATTTAGTTTCTTACCATGTTTTCAATCTGAGTGTTCCAAACCAAGATTTTGCAATGGAAATAATCTTCTCTTAACTTTTTCTCAGAAGCTGAGCTTTTGAAATGAATATAATACTTTTTCTTTTTTCAACGATAAGCTGTCAATTCTGAAAAAACAGTAAAGAGACTAAATTTTTCTTCCTATTTTTTATATGACATGTTTTAACAGTATAAGTATGTGGGTTACAGTTGGTATGCGTGGGAAATGGAAGGAAATCTGTAGGAAAAGTCTGTGTATCCCTGAAGAAAAGCAGGACTTTTCTCCAGCTGGGAATCAGGATGATGAAGTTCTCCCTCCATAGGAAGAGAACTCCTTTTTCCCAAGGACTCCTGTTACTTGACCATCTGCAATGTCTCCTCTTGAAGTGCTGAACTTAAACCTGTGTATTTGTAGTACAAAAGTACCATTAGTAGCTCCTGGGTCTTCAGGACCTTCAGGATCCTATTGAGATGCCAAATTTAATGGTGCTGACAGCTCTATCAGACAGAAAGACTCCTTCCGCAGTGACATGCTGTGGAAATGTTCCTCCTGGTAACACCCCTGTACAAAGCTACACATAGCTGAAGGCTACAGAGAGGCAATTGCTGTAGTGTGTTGAAGCTATTTTATTTCAAGCAATTGTGCTTAGACTGAAATCCAACAATACTACTATTAGTTACATGAAATTTCATTAAAATTGCATCCAGAGCAGGCTTTGGTTGGGAAGAGAAAATAGTCTCCCGTCCAAAAGCTGCCCATTATCTGGCTGGAACCTTCACAAGTGAAGCACAGTTCCTGTAATTAATGTATGGTTTTGCATGCTGCTGAATACCTGTGAGGTAGGATGTATCAGAGCACATGTCAAGCTGTAACCTCTGCAGAAAGTTTTGGTCACTTTCTGAAAGTTCACTTAGGCAAAAAGAGGCCCTTTTAAGCATGCATGTTTCGTGAGGTCCACATCCTAGGAATGGCTGGAAAAGACAGGACACGTGGTTTACAACCAGTGGTAATTAAGCATTACAAATAGTTGTAGGTACGCAACTCCATGCACCTTTTGGTCTCTTAAACAAAGCCTGTAGGGACATGGCAGGTCAATTTGTAAATGAATCTCTAGATGGAGCCAAAACAGATCTAATGTATGAGTTTTGCAGACAAAGAAATGACTTTAGGATTTTCTACTGAAGGCCTACAGCTATGAGAAGACATCTAAATCCAAAACAGGTCTTTATATCCACCTGAAAAATACTGAGGTTTCTTACTGATCTTTTTAGGGTTTAAAGTCTAAAGAGTTGCAGTGCTCGTAGTCTAAATAATTGCATATCAGGGCATTTTACTACACATTAATGGCTAAGGTAATGCTAGAATCCCCTAATCTCACAGTAATTCTGCACCTATGTATCAATTACATTACAAAATGAGTACGACAGTTTCATGGTGTGGCCTCCAGTATGTGCCTCCACTTCAGTGATTTCCTGAATTGTCAGCATTGATAAGTGTCTGTCACACGTGTTCCCTCTGGTGCTGTATTTGTGGTGTGATATCTGGTTTGCCAGTCATTTACTTGCCAACTGTTCTAGAAAAGCATTTACCAGCTATGTTATATGCACAGGCTTAAGAATCCTAACTGTTGTTGCCTGAAGTGCCTATTGATAGTTTAGGATAGACCAATGCTTGAAATCCTTCTTGTCATGGAGAAAAAAATTTGCAGAGTGAAATAGAACCCTAAGTAAAAATAACCCTTGATTAGTTTTATATATTACTCTTAAATATTTCTATAATGTAGACCATATAATAAAGAGACTGTTTGGAGTTGCTTTTTCTTTCATTTTTCCCTCATACAAATTTATAGAAAACCATTGTTTAACAGACTCACACTGATAACTGCTGTATCTGGAAGAGTAGGAAAGCATGTATGTTAAAAGTGACTAAATTAAAACCAGCTTTGTGAGTTATCAAGGTACTTTTTGGCACAAAACATCCTCTATCCTGCTGTCTCACTGGAGCTGAAGGTAGCTGTGCTGTGGGACAGCACCTTTCCAGCCAATCTTGTAACAAAACATGGTGAGTTTGTGCCACATTGCGTGACAACTAGGAGAAAACTAGACCTGAGTTTTCTGCACTGTCCCTGAACAACTGCTTAGACTACATGATCTTGGGTGGACATTCCCAGCCTTGCCATTGCTTTCTACCTTGGCAAAAAAATAAGATCCCAGCAGTGACTGTGCTCACAGATACTGCAGAATATGCAGTGAAGCAAGGTGAGAACCATGAGCATTGCCTGGCATGGAACTCAGCTGGTACTAGTTCACAGGAATTGCCTGTGGATGTTGCAACTGATCCTCAGCAAGAGCTCTTACAAAGACTACAAGTAACCCTTAGTTGCTCAGTTAAAAGTCCCATGCCGCCTCATTTTATTTCTGACTTCACTGCATGAGATAACTCTTTTCAGACAGCAACACTCATATGCTGAGTGACCCAGAAACTTTTTGCTTCATTTAGTAGATGATCCTTACTCAAAGCATGTGACTGACGGAAGAACTGCAAGTGCATCCATCTCTCTGCAGACTCAGTTGCAGGGAAGTAACTGCCTTTGCTCAACGTGTTGCTGATGAAAGGTGTCCATTAGACAAAAAATGTGAAAGCAACTATGGGAACTTTGTCAAGGTAATAAAACCACTCTGACTTTATTAAGGTAATAAAATGACACTGTTTTCAGTGATTTACTCTTTTCCTAGTGACCTGCAAAGAGAGAATGAGGTAGATCTGGTTAATGTATGCAGAAAGCATCTTTGCCATTATCTGCTGTTGAATGTGGATAGCTGCACTAGGTGATATGGCAGTGTAATTCTAGCATGGTATTCCTCTATGATCCCTGGCAAAGCACCAAGAGCCAGATAAACATTCATGGTGAAATGTCAAATAGTAGAACTTCATCTCTAGCCCCAGAGCAACAATGAAATGTGATTTATGTGAACAGAAAAGTGTGCTCTGTAGTGACTAGGAGCTAGCTTTAAAGTAAATGAGAACTTGGATAAGTAATAGAGATGAATCATGAAAAAAAAAAGTTAGAAGGAAGCTCTTGAAGTCAATCACCTGCTTAAAGTACAGTAACTTCAAAGTTAGGTCAGGTTGCTCAGAGCAACAGTTGCTCAGTCCCTTGAGTTTTGAAATTCTACAGGGCTGGAGATACTACAGTCATTTCTCCATGATACCTAATTACTCATATGTAACTAATTTTCTCTCTTGTAGATTATGGCAGTTGCCTCTTGTTCCTTTTGCTCTGTGCCTCCATGATGATGGACTCAGGTTCTATTCTCTGTAACCTCCATTTAGGTAATTCAAGACTGCAGTTAGAGTCCCCTTCTCTCTTGTCCTTTAGCCTTCTGTTTTTTCTCTGGGCTAAAAAACCCAGTTCCTTCAGCCTCTCATCATGTATGTGCCTTCTTCCTGAATACCTTAATAGCCCTTTAGATTTTGTGTTTTGCTGACATATCTCTTGGAAGGCCCCAAACTGGACACAGTACACCAGATGTAGGTTTACCAGTGCTAGGTAGAGGGAAATAATCCCTTTCTTCAGTCTACTTGTCATGCTGTAGCTAACATAGGTCAGTATGCAGTTAGCCTTCACTGTTGCAAGGCCACATTTGATGGGCTTATGTCCACCAGGACCCTCACATCTTTTTCTGAAGAAATGCTTCTTAAATCTAGTTTAAAGCCCTCCTCGATTGGTTAGCAGGTCTGTTGGCAAATATGCCTTTGCCCTACTTTTTCAGATGGATCCTGTCTTTCCTTGGCATTTCTCATTCGTCAGACTCCCATGGTCATAGAGGCCAAGCCCCTTCTGATGACCCTGAACAAGCAGATGGATACTGAGCTGCATTTCCGCTGGGGCCTGAACTGTTCCCCTTGATCATCAGGGTTGCAAGAAATGCCATCTGGAGCTCCATACCCTTCACCCTTGTCCCCAAAGGACTGCAGTAGTCTTCTCAAAGCCTGCACTAGTAGTATAGTACCATTAGTGCCCATGCGGAAGAACAGCAAAGACCAGATTACTCAGCAATTTATCCACAGTGTCCCAGATCCAGGCCCTGGGCAAGCAGCAGCTCTCTTCGAGACAGCAGCTTCATGCAACAGATGGCTGCTTCTGTCTCTCACAGAAGGCAATCGCTAAGCATTATCATCCATTGCTTCCATTTTTAGCCCTGGTTCCCATCTGTCAGTCAGGCATGGCTGGCCTGGATGCCTCTTCTGCCAGACATTGCTCCTCTTGTCAGGACCCTGTCACTGCTCTCCAACTGAACAGCTGCAGTTGGAAAAAGAGCTCTATCTTGCTGTGGAAGTCACCAGTATCCATCCTGTCTTCTACTAGAAGCATGACAAGTCATAGAATCATAGAATCATTCAGGTTGGAAAAGACCTTTAAGATCATCGAGTCCAACTGTTAACCCACGACTGCCAAGTCCACCACTAAACCATGTCCCTAAGCACCACATCTACACGTCTTTTAAATACCTCCAGGGATGGTGAC
>JAVJGI010000040.1:39094422-39117107 GCA_035590275.1 Ibycter americanus
GTCACTGCCCTGGTCCTGCTGGCCACACGGTTTCTGATACAAGCCAGGGTGCTGTTGGCCTTCTTGGCCACCTGGGCACACTGCTGGCTCATGTTCATCCGGCTGTCAACCAGCACCCCCAGGTCCTTTTCTGCCAGGCAGCTTCCCAGCCACTCTTCCCCAAGCCTGTAGTGCTGCGTGGGGTTGTTGTGACCCAAGCGCAGGACCCAGCACTGAACCTGGTTGAACCTCCTACAGATAGCCTCAGCCCATCAGTCCAGCCTGTCCAGATCCCTCTGCAGAGCCTTCCTGCCCTCCAGCACTCCCACCCAACTTGGTGTCATCTGCAAACTTGTTGAGAGTGCACTCAATCCCCTCATCCAGATCATTGATAAAAATATTAAACAGAACTGGCCCCAACACTGAGCCCTGGGGAACACCACCTGTGATTGGCCTCCAGCTGGATTTATTCACCACCACTCTTTGGGCTTGGCCATCCAGACAGTTTTTTACCCAGCAAAGGGTACACCTGTCCAAGCCATGAGCAGCCAGTTTCTCCAGGAGAATGCTGTGGGGAACAGTGTCGAAAGGCTTTACTAAAGTCTGGGTAGACAACGTCCACAGCCTTTCCCTCATCCACTGAGCATGTCACCTTGTCATTGAAGGAGATCAGGTGAGTCAATCAGAACCTGCCTTTCATAAACACATGCTGGCTGGGCCTGATCACCTGATTTTCTTGTATGTGCTGCGTGATGGAACTCAAGATGATCTGCTCCATAAAACCCCTGGTAGGTGGGCGTCACACTGGCTAGCCTCCAGTCAACTGGGACCTCCCCAGTAAACCAGGACTGCTGATAAATGATGGGAAGTGGCTCAGTGAAGCACTTCCACCGGCTCCCTCAGCACCCTTGGGAGGATCCCATCCAGCCCCATAGACTTGTGTGTGTCTAAGTGGTGTAGCAGGTCGCTGAGCATTTCCCCTTGGATTACTGGGGCTTCATTCTGCTCCTTGTCCCTGTCTTCCAGCTCAGGGGGCTGGGTACCCAGAAAACAACTGGTCTTACTATTCCTCCTCATGCACACTGTAGGGCTTGGGCTCTTGTCTCTCTTTGCAAAGGTCCCATCTTCTGTTCATCTTCTCTGATACTACTGAATGCTCAGCTCCTCTGTTGTTCCTTCAACTGGTTGCTTACCTGGTGACTTGACCAGGGCCCACTTCCAGCAGGTGACGCTGCTGTAGCTCCACCTATGTTCTCAGGGAGAAGCACCCAGCAGTCTTTTCAGCCTGGGACCTGTATGGCTGCATCTTCCTTCCAAGTTCTGTTTGGAGGGAGGTGGGCCTCTCAAGTGCATCTCATAACTTCAGCTTTGATACTAGGGAGACAGATCACATGTTATAGACATGAATGTGGACAGTCACCTCACAAATCTGGCTTGATTGCAACCCCTTTTGATTTGTGTTGGTTTTCATTACATGACTACATGCAGTGGCTTGCCATTGTGTGTCAAAGGGATCTCAGATTTCTGCTCTGTGGCCTCCTGCCCCTTTTCCCTGTGTCTTCTCTTCTCATCCTTCTATTCTGTTCAAAGCCCTTGCCTCTAGGAATGAAGCAAGTTTGTGTAGACAAGGACAATTTTATTTTCAGAATCACTATGCATTTTATTGCTGAAGCTTAATGACAGTGAGTGAGATAAGGGGATGCTGGGAGCAGGAAGGTTCATACTACTGTGAAGAATTTAATTCCACTGCATTTAAATGGTTGCAACTGTATGTTTCCGCATTTTCTGTGCCTGGCCAGAAATCTCAGTCTATTACTTGCAAAAGCCTTGAGAACTCACGGTAAGAGCAGTGGGATTTGCATTTTTGTGTATGAAGGGCTATTCATTACAAGTACCTTGAACAAACCAGATCCAGAATGCCTCAGATAAGGCAACCAAAATCAGCAGGTGTTTTGAAATGTGCTCTCTGTGTGGAGCAGCCCCTCTTCTACAACAACAGTAAAATCACTTGCTTTGTGAGATTTTTTGAGATGCGTGCACTGTAGTGAGGAAAACTCCTAAGAGAATTCATAGCTCTGGCTTCAGAACAATATGTAATAAATCATCTTGAGGGCCACACACTGAATAACAAAGGGAGAACAATACTGAACTGTTGTTCATTAAGTGAGCATCATTCACGTGATGCACCAAAGGAGGCAGGAGTGCTGCTGAATAAAAAGTCTGTTGACTATATAATGATGCTACAGCTTATTCTAAGGGTCAGTGAAGGAAGAGCATGACTTCTGTGATATAAACTCTAGTATTAGTACATTATGGAGAGCTTAAGCTAGACATAACCTTCCCATCACAGTTATCATCAGGAAAGGATTTACCTTTTTGCTGAATGCAGACTAACCTCAGAATGTCTCATACCACCTTCTCTATATACAACACAATACCCTGCACTGTCACATTTTTAGCCGTCATTTCAGAGTTACATCACTAATTGTTTACCAGCCTTCCCAGCTCACCACCATTTCCCCATTCGTTTTTCCAGCCTTCATGCTTTAATGACCTTAATTCGTCTGAGGAAGATGATGACAGTGATGAAAACATAACTATTCAAAAGGAGGCAGTGAGATTATCAGGCTTGTCAGCTGGAGGAGGTGCTGGCTTTTTGGGGGCTAGCATTTGTGGCTTTGTGTCTGGCAAACTTGGTCACTTTATGAGGCTGAAAGCCTGACCTTAATCTTTTCTGCCTTCTTGCTGCCTATTTCTGAATGGTTACATTTTCATCATTGTCATAATCTTTCTCTAACTTGAATGAATTTGAGTTATCTATCAAGGATGAAGGATGGAAAAAGGAGGTAATGATGACAGTTAGCAATCTGTGACAGATCGTACTGAAACATCTCAGCTGCCAAACAGTCAGCATCTCCCTCAGTTGATGGTCCAGCTTCTGACTCTTCACCTTCCATACCATATACACTGTACTCGTGTGTTTAAATTGCACTTAAGTCCCTGTATGCATCTCCCTTCTATTACATTCATTCTTACAGGAAAAACTGCTTTGCTGTCTGCTGATTTGCTTATCACTGCACTTTTTAGGAACACAGCCTTCATGGATGGAGGCATAATGTTGTATCAAAGTACCCACAAAAGTAACTGCTTTGTGACATTGCAGGATAGATTAAAACAGTGTTACACTAGTATTTGTCATCAACCTCCTAAGTCTGCTGATACAAGAAAATATGCAATCAATCCTTTATCACTTCAGGCAAAGTGGACCAGTTCAGTTTAATCTGTCAGTGATGGTGGTTTCAACTAACCTACTTAAGTTTGCCAGGGGAATAGGGAGCACTCTTACACTTACCTTTGCAGGAACCTGTAGAGGGAGTAACCTCCAGATGGTGGGCAGTGATAACCACCTAAGGGCACTACTACTAGAGCTGAAAATGGGCAATTTCCTAAGGATTTATAGCAATGCTCCTTTGAAGATGGCCTTTTCTACTGGTAGGAAGCAGAATAAACTATACAGGGAATAGAAACCCAGTTTAGACTGTATTTTTTCAAAATGGATTCATAACAATCCAAAGACAGGAACTGAATGCCTTTACCTGCTAATGTCAGGTATCCAGCCACTATAGTGAGTGTTACAAAGACTCAGGAATCCAGGTTTGCTTTAGCACTCAGGATCACAGTTCTGTGGGGTCTCTGCTGGCTCCCGGTCCTATGGGATAAAAGAATAATATACATTGTAATTGTCTCTGTCCAAAACAGAATAATACTTTATTTTGGGACACACAATTGCAAGTAGGAGAAGCCACTTCCCATCATCTTACACCACATGCTCCTGGAGATCTCAGTACTTGTAAACATTTTTTTCCCTTATCCATATTTACACAGAAGAAATTTAATTAGAAGTTAGGATAAAGAAGGCTCTAAGCAAGCAAAACAATCCAACAAAGCCTTAGAGTTAGCTTTAGTAATTCTTGCTGTATTTCTTGTTCCAAGAAATAAACAACTGATTCTTTACTGATGTTGCACCACAGGAAGCGTGCAAGAGCAACAACAGAGATCTTGGGCTGATGTCAGTGTTTTCCATGACAACAGTTTTCTTGAGGTAGTCTTTCTAGCAGTCAGGTCTTGTTGCAAGATTTCATCTATTACTGGTGAGAAAGAAAAGAGAACACCCACAGACAGTCTCTTCTGGGAAGTGGGCAAAATGATGGTCTGGTTTTCGTCCAGCAAATAAACTAACAGCAACTAGATTTCAGTCTGCTGTAGGAATTTCTCACAGGCATATTCTCCCTCAGTGGAATCAGGTTAACTCCTTCTGCTTGTTCAGTGTTTTCTTTTAAAAACTGCATTACTTTACACAGGAAATGTTCAGTATTTACAAGATACTCCTAAAAAACGTAAAATGCGACATTTTTGTACTGAGACATACAATGACCTCTGAGTCTCTAGAGCAATAAGGGCTCCTTTACTTCAAATTATGAAGAGAAAAAACTTTGAAAACATGGTATTCAAGAGAGAGGTTATGGTTAGCGTGTAGCTGTGCATGGAGGTGGTTCAAGCTGAGCTGATCTTTTTAGTGTTAGCTCTGGCTTAACATTGCTACTTGGAAGTAGATGTTATACAGAAGCCCTGCTGGCTCTTCCTCATGCTGCCCAGTACTCCAGGGAAGATTTATTAGTTTATGCAGAATCCCAGACTAGGGCTGGCTTAGAAATGCACACAGTGGAGGTCACAAGTAAATAAGCCTTCTGGGAAACTAAAGACCAAGGATGATGAACACAGAGGTCTCTCACAGAATTACTCTCACCTGGGTTGATGCTGAGACTGACTTGTTAGAGCTCAGTGCAACCAAACCAGGCAGAACCCTTCTGCACTGATAGAGTCTACCTCTGCAGTATCCTTCTCTGGCTGTGTACGGAACCAACTCCAGCGACAGCTAGTCTGTAACCCTGATGGTATATTAGTTCATGTGAGTGCTGCACCAGTAAGCTTAGCCAGAAGCAGGCTGACTCTTAATTGCACCAGCTCTGCATGTGGGACAGGGTTAAAATCTGTACCACAAATAACCTCAATAACTGAAGGATGAGTTTAGTGATGAGAATTGCATATTTTTATGATGAGCTTTAAAATATTACTGATGTTTCACTGAAGTTCACGCATGTAAAAGCTACAAAGCCAAAAGAACTCAAGACTTGCATGTTCTAGGAGAGACCAGCAAGTGTCATCTGCAAAAGCAAGACACAGCAAGGTCAGTTTTATACAGATATGTCAAGAAAGGATGAATATATATATGTCAATTGACCTCGTAATTATCTTTGAGTAGTCTTTCTGGATTGTAGATTAACTATACCATAGACAAGTGCCAGACTGGTTGAAACTACCAGGATTTATTAACTAAGAGCATAACTGTACTAGCATGGCTACTGCTGCTAGGGCACGTTTTCAACAGGTTAGTCCCTGGAGTTCCAGAGACCCACAAACAATATCCTGCTATTGCCCCATACTATTCTTTGCAAGAAGTTTCTTTTTACAAGAGCTTATAGAGACAGAGTTTACCTAGCTATTGTGTATGAACAATACATGTCAGAGGATGGAGAGGCAAAAAATGATCCTGACAGAAACCAGTTATGATGGAAGAAAGTGAAAGACAGGCAACCAAGTGTAACCAGGTAGAGGTGTGTTATTTTGCTCAATTTTTTTTTTAAGAAGGGTATGATGGAAGAAACTGTGAAGCAATGAGAAGAAACTTCATTTTTTTTTAAGGCTTTTTCCCTAGAGGTTTCAAAAATATTTCAAGTAACATTTAATTCAAATGGAAAGCTAACTGTTCTTTAAAAAAAAAAAAAAGCGCGCCTTTTTTTCCCAGTGACATAATTTTCATTGAAAGAAATCTGAACTGCTCTAAACTTTAACAGAAAACCCTTATTAGGGACACAGAAGCTGATGGCCTTCCCCAAACCCATGAAGACCAAACCAAAGCAGTTCAGCATGGTTTGTCAGGAGATCATCATCTAAATACACTTTCCCCAGAGATCCTCCATCTCAGGTATTCCCTCCCTCCAATTCTAAACTTGGGAATGAAAAATTCCAAGTTACTTTTTTTGGCATCTTTTCCTACCTTCCCTCCTTACACACACACTGCTCTCTCTTTAGTGACAAAACCCACAAGTCTTAAATGGAGCTTTGAAGAGCAATGTATTGGTGACTTTCTAAAGCACTTTCACTGTCTTACTTATCTAACTAAATCTAAATGTTGTTGCCAGTTATTTAGTCAGGAATAACTCACAACAGAATGATTCAGCTCAAGCAGCTGACACAGGTTCAGGAAAACTGATAGGCTGAACTTGATCAGATTTTTATCAGTTAAAAAGTTTTAAGCTTTTCAAAACATACCAAAAAACCCTGACTAATATAGGTCAATGCAAAAGCCCATGAAATGACAAGAAAAAGTTATTTTTGGATATTAATGTATTGCCTATCAATTCTAGATTGTCCTTGTTTAGCAAAAAACAGAAGAGACATACCACAGTACTTATGCAGGAAGCTAGTGCTAGTGTTCTTTAAACAAAAGAATCAGCATGACAGTTCTGAGCATATTCTAAAACTAAAATCATTAAAAATGCTGTTGGAGTCTTAAATACTTATTTTAAGGCTGAATCTAATTCTAGCTTTCAGACACTCAAGACTGTTTACCAAATAAGGCATCAGATTTTTTAGTTTCTTTGAGATAAGCCATTTATTTCAATATTATTTAATGATAATTGAATCAGCCAAAACTTGACATATTCAGAACCAGCTGTCCAGAATTATACTCAACAGTTTTCTGGATTACAGCAAGAAAGGTAGCAACAAAATTATCTCCACCCCCACCCCCATCCCCACCCCCCATTTAGTTTCTATAATGGTAACAGAATAGTAACTAAATTAAAAAGCCAACAGATCTCAATTAAACCACCCAACCTGCAGCATTAAAACCAGCATTTTATGGATCAAATTCAATATATAAATCAAAACCAAAACCAAACTCTACAAAGGCTAATCCAAATAATTATGGAAAAGGCTTTTACAATAATAAAACTAAATTAGTTCAGCTGAAATGATCAAGAATCAAGAGAAAGTTCTAGTTCAGGCCTTGGTAAAGGCTTTGGAGCTTTTGGCTAAGGGACAAACAAGAAGAGCTTTCCAGGTTATCATTTCAGCTAACAAGCAAAAGAGATAAATATCTTCCCAAGTATTCAGGATTTTAAAGATAGTTAAGGGATAAATAAATAAATTTTAAAAAATAGCTATACAATAGTACCCGGATATCTCTATTGTAGGAAGGATTCCTAGAAAAAAGTTGTTCTTTGTCATAGGGAAGCAGCTGAAGGGTCCAGCCCAGGACAGAGTATTAAGTGCAACCAGCTGCATTCCCTGTTTCAGGGGGCTCTGCCACAGATGTCAGAACTGCTGGACTGTTGTTGTCAAACACTGTCAAACAAAGTGAAGACACGCAAGTGCAGAAAACAGTCTACCTGGCTGAAGAGAGTGCAGAAGTGGGGGAGCACTGACATCCTGGCTGATTGTCTGAATTTAGATGTAGACTTATGCAGTGAGGATCAGGAGGAGCATTAAGGATAAATGATTTCTGTACCTCTGTTTGCTACAGATGGTCATGTCAAATAGCAAGGAAGTTTTTCAGGAAGGAGACTGTCCTCAGTATCCATAAGATGACGTTACCATGGTTCAAATTCCTGAGAAGACTGCAGGATATTGCAGTTGAACAGTGTGATGAGGGTAAGGATGACTTGTAAATACCTGAAGTTTGGAAAAGCCAGAGGAAAAAAAAAATCAACTACATGAAAGAGCAGTTCTAACTCTCTGCATGAAATATATGAGAAGAGGCATCCTTTTATTGCTGCAGAAAATGATATTATGAGCCATATGTTCAAAGATTGGTTACATATTCAGGAGTTTTCTGTACCTAAGAAGGTTCATTCTGTGAAGGTCTGCAAAGTCGTACATTCAAATCCCAAAGAAACATTAGTGGAAAACATTAAACAGAATATATTTGATTTGGACTGGAGCATAGCCTAATGCAACTATCTATATTTAAATTGGTGTTTTGGATTTTAGCTAGCAGAAAGAGTTAGTTAAACCCAGTTAAATACAAGAAAGAATTCCCTATGAAAAAAAGAGAGAAGATTGTGTCTTTCAATTTTAAGACTGTTTGAGCATCAGTTCAGCAACTTTATTCAAGTCCTCAGAATCCGACAGACATATTCTGCAACTATAATTGTACAATCTAACAAGATTTTTGGTAAGGCCTCTGAAAACAGAGTCCTGACCAGATAAAGTTGTGATGAACTATCACAAAACAAGTGGTTTTCTCATTTTAACTTAAATAGACAGAACAGTTAGTTATTGAGGAAATACTCTGGGAAAAGAGAATAGAGTTCATTACTTATACAACACATTGGCAAGATGTCAAAACTAAAATGTTGTGAAAACTTATAGCAAACTGGGCAAGTAGAAAATAAAATCTTGTCAAAGACTGATACAAGTAAAATTCAACATGTTAGAGAATAAGTCTATCCACTTGGAAGATTCACTCTCTTTGAAACAAAACCAGCTGAAAGTACATGAAAACCTTGAGATACTTGAGGCAGTTGATGAAAAAATAAAACAATACAATACAGGTTTTTCAAATTATAAAACCAAGGCCTGATTAGCCAGTCAATTCCCTTTATTGGCAAAAGTTTCCTAAGGCTAATTTTGAAAATAATCCATAAGTATTCTATTTAGCTATATAGCAAGAGGAAAGAAAAATACATAAAAAGAAAAAAACCCCATAGCTTTAACAGCTGAATCATGAAGATACTCTCTCAGAGAAGGATAGAAGGTTCATAGCCTGATTCCTGAATATGTTTCATTGTAATAATGACATACAAAGAACAGATTGTGTGGACATTTATATAATAATTGGCAAGGTATCACAGCATCATTTATGTATGATCAGCTCAATTTTCATAGTTTTACCTGTTCCATTCACTTCCATGACCCATAGATGATGACCTGAAATGAAATAAACATACGCTTTCTGACTTTACAATAGAACAACTATTTAGCAAGCAAAATGTAACTTCCATGCTGGGCAAGACCTAATGATTTATTCACCACAATTTCTTCTTTTGATAGTAGTTGACATCTAGTACTTCAGGGAGAAGCAAAAATTTCTCCCTACATTAAATTATCCAGCTACAGGCCTTTTCAGTCAGCACATTATCCAGCCACTTAAAAAATTCAGCCTGTGCCTAAATTTGGGATGTCCTTCATATCTCTGTTCCACAAATTAAGCATATCCTTTTCTACTAATGTGTTAAAAATAATCTAGGTATTTTGGGGAGTGATCCCTTCTTCTAACCTTTTATTCATTGTAATATATGAATGAAAATTAGACTAGTTTGCTATGCTTTTCATATTCTTTATGTATCACATTGATGTTCCTTCCTGGGTTCTATAACATAATCATTGTTTATTGTCCTCAGAAACACCACCACATTTCTAAATCATTCGTTCAAAAAATGCTTAGCAAACATGTTTATCATCCAACTGATTTGTTATATAGACTTGTCTGAATTTTAAAAATACCGAGCATCTGCAGCTCCTACAGGCTACTTCAGAAATCAGAAGCAAACTTCATGTTGTTTCCCCTCCAAAGACTGACATTCACACAGTGAAACTTGGCATATTTGTTTCCCCACAATTTGGTGCTGTGTGTTAATGGAGACGAAAGCATTGTCTTCTTACACCAGCTAAATTTAGTGTGAAATCTTTTGACACTTCTTCAAGGTCTGAATGGCTTTCAAGGCAGCTATCACATTTTGTCAAGTTTTAGAGTTGGTTTGCATATTGTGGTACTTTTCTGCAAATACTGCAGTATCTTCTGCTTAATTGTAGATTGATAAAGAAGTTAGTCACTAACCAGAATGTTTCTTAAGAAGTTTTCAGATCAAAGGTACAACTCAATCATTTGGCAATAAAATGCTTATTTGACATCATCAGTGTGCAACACTTCTGTACTAATTTAGTTTCCAAGTAACTATCCACAGATAGTGAACATTTAACAAAGGTAATAGTTCATTGTTTTTCTACCATGTCATCTGAAATACCATCTTGAGCCATAACCAGCTACAATCTAAATGGTGTATCAGTTGGGAAGTATATATAAAATTAAAGCTCAGTTCCTCCTGATTTTCAGGCTGAATAGTGCTATATACAATAAAGAAAAGTCACAAGAGGTTTGAGGGTTTGGGTTTTTTTTTTATTATTTGTTTGTTTTTTATGTAGTCTGAATATTTACTTCTCTTGGTTTGGAGAACTAGACAGTTGGCCTTGCAATAGACTTGGATAAAACACTGGAAACACAGAGGGGAGGAGGGGGAGCTGGGACAGAGCATGCCACTACTAACCAGGAAGTGTGGAGAAAGAGCATATCAATAATAATTACAAGTGAGATGATGGATGCCACTCGAAAACTACATGCCTGGAATTGCCTTTTTGTGTGTTAAAAGAGTTTGGCAAGTGAGACATCCAAAGACCTGGAAGCAAACCAGGAAGTATCAGATGCCTGATTGTGCACACTGTCAAGTATCACTTTGGTAGTTTTCACTGATGAATTTAGAGAAACATTTGACACTCAAACAACTTTTAGACAATTGGTGGCTTTTGAAGAGGGCTAGAACAGTACGTGTCTCATGACAGACAGCCTGCTGCACTGGCAGATGCTAACAGGGGACTTCAAAATATCAGTTCCCTCTCACCAACATTTTTGTGCCTGAGTAGGAACTTCATGTCAAAAAGATTGCCTAGTTACTTTGTAGAAAGTTAGGCATATAGTTAGGGAAAATTCTTAATACCTAGGTTAAGAATATTCGCAAAAGCTAGGTTTAGGCAGAGAAGGTTGCTCGCTCTAATTGATGGAGACAGATACATTTGCAGAATTTATTTTCAAGTTCTACAGACAATTCAAGGCAGAAGACTTGCTACCCCCTTAGTTGAATTTAAATTATTTTTTGGTGAATATTCTTTTTTTGTGATGATTAAAGTCTTTACTTCTCATTTGAGATTCTAAGAATTTTTCCAGCATGGCTGTAAGTTTTTTTTATTGCATTCTGCAACCAGCTGTGATCTGTGATTCTGTTAGAGAGTCAAATGTCTATTGTCTGGTCCTTGTACAGTACAATTCTTACATTTTTCCCCCCAAGATTTCATTGTTTCCATTTTCACTAATACTGTCATCTCCAGAGAAAGCTTCATAAATATAATCTGTCTTACACATATAAAGTTATGTTGAGTTGTGCTGGTTTCCCCAGACATCTGAGATATAGAAGGAGAAAACAAAAGAAACCTACCTAGCAATTATTCTTCTCAGCAGTCTTGAAAAACTCAAGGCACAGACCATCTGCAGACTGCCATAAATAGGCAGAAGGAACATACTACAGAGGGAGCATTCTCTTACCATCTATGCCATCAGTGCGATAACCATAGTTGTGCAAGAGGTAGGGAAGCTCAAAGCTCCAAGTTTACTGTGGAATCACATGTACTGGATTTTATATGGGACAAACAATGCCACCCAGTGGAAGTTTAAAATTAAAGAAGAAAAAGTGCTGGGGGAGAAGAGCAGGGAAAAGATGTCCCTGATATTTCAAATTCAGAAATGAAATTCATGAAAAAACTGTTTAGCTAAAAAATTTACGAGTAAAAGATAAAAAAAATTATATGAGGAAACTACTATGATACTCACAGCTGATTTTCATCGATACCAGACAAAAAACCTCTTCACGTTAATTAAGACTTCCTAAAGACATCTAACCGGAACTTTGGTTGAAGTTCAGTCTGCCATGAGCAGACCTGCTGGAATATGGTGCAGCATCTATTAGCCTGGCGTTTCCCTTCCAAGGAAGTTACTGGGGGGTGGAGAGAAAGAGGACTAAGTGAGCTTCATTCATTACACAACACAGAATCAAGGTATAGGTTTAGGGCAAGTCCAGTCCCAGTGGGACACAGGCATGTTCAGGGCCACCAGACATACCCAAGATGATTTGCTATAAAGAGAAGTCTATATAAATACATATTATATATTGATATAAAATATAATATATATTTTTACATCGAAATATATTTTGATACAAAAATACACAGTCTACATAAATACAAAAATATGTAATACCACATTATTGTATTTATGAATTATTTACATTGGTAGAGTTTTAAGGAAAAATTATTATCCTACTGCAAAGGAAGGTAGTTTTTGGATTTCAATGGCAAGTTCCTGAAGTAACATTCTGAACAACTTGTTTCTTTCCTGTCAGCTTGCCCACATTCCTCTTTTTTCTTTTTCTTTTGTGATTGTTTGTTTCTTTCCTCAGACACAGTTCCACGTTCTAATGAAGCAATTTCAGAAAGCCTGCACAGGTATTCAGGTAGGGCTTCTTTTGAAGGATCCGTGTTATTGGAGTTATGTAAAAGGGAAATCCCCAGCCAGGAACTGTTTATTACATCATACAGAATGAAGCACTTTGCAAAATAGTTATTTCTCATTAGTATGACCTGGAACCTTCTTTTGTTACTTTAATGGATGTCTAATCTAATGCTGAAGTTTGATATTATGGTTTCTAATTAAACCTTAATATTGGAAAATGAAGTTACAGAAAAGCTGACAGAGATAACTGTATTTCATGAATGAGGCAGCCTACCTAAGTTATCATCTCCACAGAATAACTCCCTAGAACCTTGAGGGAAAGACATAGGACAAGCAAATGTTTTGAAAAAAAGTGCTCCTATGAAAATCTAGTTAAAATGTTTTCTGCAGACAAAAGAGAATTAGGTTTGAAGCCTATGTATTTCCTTTTCTCCTATCACTATTGCTTTGCAGTCAAACGTGAATACATTGAAAAAGCTTGTTTCACCAAGGCACTTAAAACCCCTACAGTTTACATTTTATGTGGAGATATTTCTCATTCATTTGTCACTGTATTTGGTCTGGCTGAGATGGAGTTAATTTTCCCCATAGCAGCCCTCACAGTGCTGTGCTTTGTATTGGTAGCTAGAAAGGTGGTGGTAGCACACCAGTGTTTTGGCTACTGCTGATCTGTGCTGGCACAGCATCAAGGCTGTCCCTTCAACGTTCCCTCCTCACCGCTGGGCTGGGAGTGGCCAAGATCCTGGGAGGGGACACAGCCAGGACAGCTGACCCAGGCTGACCAAATGGATATTCCATACCATACAACATCCATTCAATAATAAAAGCTAAGAGAAAGGAGGAAGGCAGGGAGCATTCCTCATTACATTTGTATTCCAGAGAAACTTCTATGTGTACTGAAGCCCTGCTTCCCGGGAAGTGGCCGAACATCACCTGCTGATGGGAAGCAGAGAATAAAACTCTTGTTTTCCTTTGTTTCCATGTGCGGCCTTTGCTTTTGCTCTATTAAATTGCCTTTATCTTGACCCACAAGTTTTTTTCCATCTTATTTTTTCTCATTTACTCACACCACCACCACCCCTCTCCAGCTGAAGAGAGGAGTGATAGAGCAGCTTGGTGGGCACCTGGCATCCAGCCAAGATAACCCACTACAGTCACGTTCACTACTACCCTATAAGACATACTGTCAGTGCTACTTGTTACCCATACAATTTGCAGAACTGCTATTTGGACGTCATGCAACATCCCAAAAGCACCATTTCATGCTCTTCCAAGTATTTAATTTCTTCTTCATATTCAGAAATGCATGTATACCTCTATTCCTGTCCTACCACACACAGTGTAGCAGTGGACCTATTAAAGCATCGCAGTAAGTAACCAATAATTTTGCATTTTAATACAAATACCTACACACTCTCTCAAATGTTGCCTACCTCATATGCAAAATGTGGAAGATTAAGTGATGTATACAACTAGAAGGCACATGGAGTGCTAAATATCCTACATCACAGTTATTGTATCTTGCATTTAGTTTCTTTCCGTCACAATCACAAAACCCACTATCTTTTTCTACATATTTTTAAATACAGGCTATCATTTTGAGTATTCATATACTCAATCTTATGAAAAATGGAAAAGCTCAATGACGATGTAAAGAAACCCCTCAGTATATTAAAAATATCATCCCTTAAATGAATAAATTTATTGTATGTCCCTTAAATGAATACATATATTAGAATGAGGGAAACTATTAGAAAAAAAGAAGAAACAATGTCAAAAAGCTTATACCACAAATTGATGGTCATTATGGTTATTATAGAGTTCTGTTTTAAATAAGGAGCTAATTAAGTAAGAGAGACTCTTAAAAACATAAATATTATACACACCTTTCTTATCAAGTTTGTGGCAGTGTTCTTCTGGAAGTGAGTACAATCTAGAAATTTTGGGTTTTTTCCTTGGACCTATAGTTGCATTAAAATCAGAAGTTTTAGAATTAATGTACTGTGTAATAACATCATACTTAAACATAAAATTCAGAGATGCCTGCCTCTTTGGGTGTTTCCTCCAGTGCTCATGGGAAAGTAAGGAGTTCCTGGTTTCCCTCCTGTCTAGTTAAGGGTTTTCACTTCTGTACTCCTATGTCTCAGTATGTGCTGAATCTGTAAGCCAGTCTCAAGCTTGGTGCCAATTAAATTACCATGGTTTAAAAAACCTCCCCAGCATTTTTGGGTAATTGCTTCATTAATGTATGTCCATGCCATAAATGAGAAATAGTTGCTTCAACTTTCTTAGTTGGGATAAGCTTTATTTCCTTTATTTTTCTGGTGGAGTACTTAGAAGATGAAGGATTTTGCATGATGGTTAGTATAGCTTCTCACTTATATAAAGTTGCAACCAATTTTGAAGTTAAATTCCAGGCTGGGAAATTAAACCTCAGCAAACTGCGGTGATTGCTGTATTGCTAAACAGACTGTTAAAGCCAAACCAAAGATGACAGAATTTTCTATGGTATGTTTTGTATTAGCAAACAATGCACCACCACGGCAATAACAAAAAATATTTTTGAGGAATTCATCTTTCCTCACAGCAATTCTATTGCATTTTATACAGATTCTTTTCTCACCTTACCCTTTCCAAGGTTTTCCCAACTCTTAGGATGCAGATATACAGCACAGCAAAAGGGAGATCGATTGGCGCTCCTCTGACCCCAGTGAGCCTGTCTAGAGAGTTAAACTCAAGCTATTTGCTATTTCTCTCTGGCAGCTGGTCCCCACTTTCCTGCAGTGGCCTGATATCTAATATTCCCTTCCTATATAATAAAATGTTTATTCCACTATATGCTGTATTACAAATTACTTACCTCCGGTTTTCCATCTTTTGCCTGCACCATGCATGCCTGCAGTCCTCCCAGTGCTCAACTTTAAGGATTCTTTTGCCCCCACCTGCAGATCTATCACAGACACAACTTCCCCCACAGAGAGAAAGAAGTAGTCTTTCTGAAAAAGTGGTATAAGAGAACCAGCTTTTTACTTAAATTGCTGTTGTGAAGAAAACGTGGTCATTCTCTTTCTTGCCATTGTTCCCTTTCCACCAAACCCAGGATGGATGGCTTGTATGGGCACACACAGTTGTTCAACAGCTTATATTTATTACAAAGAACAGCTTTGAAGTGTAAACTGTTCTGTTGTTTCAGTGGGTGGAAACTGAGACACCGAAGATGAAGTCAACATTAGATTAGCTAACGTGTAAAACAAGCACATAAAAAGAAAAGGTTTTATGAAGACCATAAGAAAGCCTAACAAACACATACACCAGGCCTGAAACACGCATGCGGTAAGGAACGTATAAAGGGATAGCAAGCCAGCGTCTCCTGTTTCAAAAGAATGGGTGATATGAACCCAGCCTTGCAAGAACTCTAATGAATAGATAACTGTAAATTATCTAAACTGTGAACACTCCTGGTAGAAGCAGTACAAAGGGTGAGAAGGGTTGAGCTCAACTATTTGGATTTTGTTGGGTAAGTGTTATGAGTACATCAGTGGCTTCTCATTACTGTGAGCATGTAGAGGAAGGAACTGAATCTCTTTGGACAGTGAAGTTGGTATAGGTGGTACTGGAGAAGTTAGTTCACTGCTACTTGGAACACATGGAGTCGCACAAATATATCTGATCTGTCTGTAAAAAGCCAGGAATATTTCTGCCAAGTGGCAGAAAGGAAAACAAATTAAAAAACAAACCCCCTCTTTATAGTTGGATCCAAGAAATGGCAAAAATAAGGGGAACTCTAGTCCGCTAATCAAAGCACTAGATTTCAAGCCAGAAAGTTTTGGATGGGTATTGACTATG
Source organism: Ibycter americanus (assembly GCA_035590275.1). Classification (NCBI taxonomy): domain Eukaryota; kingdom Metazoa; phylum Chordata; class Aves; order Falconiformes; family Falconidae; genus Ibycter; species Ibycter americanus. Next base: position 39,110,711 of record JAVJGI010000040.1, read on the forward strand.
GAAAAGTTTTGTACAAGAAAGCAAGCTACTTATGTACGTCACATGAATCTAATCAACATGTTAATGAACTGAGTGATGCTTGCATAAATAGTTTAACATGAAGCATAATAAGGTTAAAATAAGAAAGGAGCAAAGCTGGCTGAAAAGGCTTCTGCACTCCAGCCCTCACCCCTGCTGTTTGTCCCCTTCTCTCCTCCACGCTGATCTGGCAGAAGTGAGCTCAGTGAATTGGGTCAGGGAACTGATGTGGAAGAAAAATGAGAAAACACTCTAAAACTAAAGAAAACGCATCAGGAAAGATAACTGTCTGAAGAACAGGCAGATCTACATGTCCACAAATGTTCTGTTCTCATCAAAACAGAAACTTAATTTTTCACACAAATCACTCATTCAGCATAATGCAAAACCACAACTACAAGCCATAGTTATATACAGCTTTTTAAGGGAAAACATTTGTTCCATAAGGTTCTGAAGAAAGAATGGAAGAACTGGTGAGCATGCTCCACAGCTTGTTCCAAGGCCAGGTCTATCTTGTACTTGTTTGTCAGGTTGGTTCTACAAGGATATACTATGTAGGCTATGTTATTCCAGCAAAACACGCTTATGTAAACTGCCTGTATTAATAAGAAGAAAAAATCCTATTATACTAGCAAAACTACACATACAGCAAGTGCCAATGGCTTCTATTGATATAATAGTGCTGTTCAGTGACACGAAGAGACAATCTTATGAAAAGACTGGACTGTGTGACACTGAATATTAATTTACAGTATAAATTGGTGCATTGAACATACGATGGAATTTGTTCTGTTTTGGAAGAGAAAGGCAATCTTTTTTGATCTCTTCACTGACTCAATAAAAACATATTTTCAGAATTATGTATACACTGTAAGTGCTATTCTTCTGTAAACATGACTCAAGTGTAATACAGTAATATAACCTACACATTTAGCTTGCTATCCTGTGGACATCAAAATAACTGAGAACACGGATTAAACACCTGTAAAGAGTTGTGACAAATTGCAAAGTAGTATCATTCATGCTGCACTTTATCTGTGAAAAACTGCCATGTGTGTATATATATCCTAGTATATATAGTATACCATGTTGGAAATGGTTGCAGAGCACCAAGGCTTTTTTTCATCTGAAGTACAAAAGGTGGGATGACTTGACAGCTCTGGAGTCTGAGTAAAATTACGTATTGCAACACTGTCCTCATTCTGTTTCATATGAAAGGCTGAAATATATTCTGCTTAAAATGAATATTTACAGACACATACAGAACATTAGCATCTGAGCATAACTAAGACATTTGATATATTAAAGGGTATTAACCAACTAATTCCTATTAAAATCCTTTTATAAATTTAAAATCAAAGGCATGTTATTTGGAGAGAAAAACATTCATGTAATGGTCTTACAAAGTTAACATAGTTATGTGAAAACTTTAAAAACAGCAGGAAATGTAAGATTTATTAGTAATTTAAAATAGCACTCCTCTGAATTCAGCTGCTGAAGTCCTAGAATGTGCAGGAGGCTACTAGTACCTTTTACCATTAATTTCCTGTCAAGCACCCTGCTCCTCTGACCACAGTTGCTGTGTGATCGCTTCCTACCCTATTTTCATCAAAAAGTGGGCCAAGTTAATATAAAGCAGTAGATTTCTGCTAAACCAGCTTGTTTTGATCACTCAGGAAGCAGTCAGAGAGTGATCAAATGAGCAGTCAGGTGGCAGAGTGTGGCAGCCTTCAGCAGAGGAGACAGTAGGTAGGTAATTAGCCACCCCACACAGAGCCTGATTACTTTGTAAAGAGAAATTACTTAATGTGCAGAAATACACTTGGAAGAAAAAAAGCACTTGGTTCTCATCAGCAAATTCTCAGGAGGAATCATAGAATATCTTGAGTTGGAAGGGACCTATAAGGACCATTGAACCCAACTCCCTGTTCTTGCAAGACTACCTAAAACTAAACCATATGACCAAGAGTGTCGTTCAGGCACTACTTGAAGTCCGATGGGCTTGGAGCCCTGACCACTTCCCTGGGGAGCCTGTTCCAGTGACCGACCACCAGAGGGTGAAAAACCAGTGAAGAACTTTTTTCTAATGTTCGGTCTGAACTTCCCCTGATGCAGCTTCATTCCATTTCCTCGCGTCCTCTGGCTGATCACCAGGGAGAGATCAGCACCTTCCTGTCTGCTGCCTCCCTTGAGGAAGTAGTAGACTGTGATGAAGTAAGTTTCTTTAAAAGTGAACCACACTCCAGTTCATAAAATGACAATTCTAGCCTATTACCTTGTTTAATCCAAAGCACTTCTCCAGCTACTCTCAAAGGAAAAGCACACAAATGATCTTCCTGATGCAGTCTTTTCAGTCAGATATCTGTGACCAGAAATAGGACCTGGTGGTGCTTTTTGTTCTTTAGACGCCCAAGATGAAAACAATCTGTTTCAAATACGAAATTATAATTTTTTAAAAAAGATTAGATATGTATAAATACTTAAATTTATTGGGGTTTTTGTTTCAAAGGGACATATCATATTGCCCATATGTGCAGACTTGTTGGGCTAAGACTTCTCAAAATTCAGTTCTTCCTAGATTACTTTCAAGTGTGCTGATTTTTTTTTTCCAAAACAATGTATGTCAGTAAAATCTAAAGAAAAGGAACAGGTGTGGGAAATACGTGAAGAATCAATTGTTCTTCCCCAAATCCACCCCCAGAAAATCCTTGTTTACTTGCTTCCTAATGTCTCAAAATAAAAGAGTGGATATGTGTATCTACTCCAACCATGATATATGATAGTACCAATAAATGCAGTAGACAGCAGAAACTGTTTCACAACACACCACAGTAAGCATGTCAGTCAGTTACTGGCACCCAAATAGGTTCTCCAAATCCCCCAGGTTTGTTTGCGTTGCTAGCCATTCAGCTCATTTTTTTTCCAATGGCTAATGTTACCAATTTTCTCAAGAAGTCAAATGATTTGTGGATCACAATTACACAAGACTGACATTGATGGGTGACTTGATTTTACATTTCTAAACATAAAAATTGATTTGATGATGTGTATTGACTGCTCAGACAAGGAGGATATTTGACATACTTTAAATGAAAAATAAAAATTGAACTTATGCATAAAGTTTTCCTCCTACAACTCACTGCTTTTATGTACACCTCTGTACTCTCTGGATAAGTCATTTATATGCCGCAAATCCAAATGAAGCATGATTGAGTACATGATTGCTATGAGTACATCGTGAGTATGAATGATTTGCATCGAATTAGAACCACAACAACCCTACCCATGAAAATTTGCTGTAATGATGAAGTGTTCCCTCCTGTCAGTACAGATTGTCATTAAAAACATTGAAGAAAAGATTCAGAATGGTGGGACACTGGTACAATAATCAAGAAGGAAATGGGAATTTGCAAAGAAATGTCTTTGTGGTTTCAGCAGAGAATGATAAAAAACTTTTAAAACTAGCTAAAATCATATAGAAAACAAGTTTTTCTTCAAAGCCAGCTTCTTATACTGTCACACATCCTGAAACCTTCTGGATATCAGTTTTGTATTCTTTATGAGTAAGAGCTTATCTCAGGCTTACTGTGCTTTATATTGTTTTTACTCTAATGCCAACATACTGTTCCAGCAAGAACACAAAATGCTTTAAGACAGGATTACTCCAGCTAAATATTGGGGAAAGAATAGACCAGCACAGAAAAAGGTGATATAGCAGCCATTAAGGTGATTTTACATCAACCTCAGACATTAAACAAATAGAACACTGGCATGTTAATGGAAAATTGTTTAAGTTAATAAAAAGAAAAGCTATTAAAAAACTCATAATGTCAAGAAATTCTTTAAGCTCTTAGTGATGGGAAACAGAATCATCTGGTGGAATGCAAACAAATGATTCTGTCAGCTATAAAGAGATCTGGTCTCCATTACCAAGACTGTCATGACATTTGTATTTGAGGTGGACTTTTGAAGAAGTCAGGTGTCTTTGTCAACAACATGTGCCTGCCTGAACTGCAGGTACCACCTGGATCAGCTCTGTCCCTCTGCAGTGTCCATGCGGCCTTTGATAGAAATGAGTGCTGCATTTTTAATCATGTTGCCTATATTACAGAAACTTTTGCCTCTGACCCACATACACAGTAACGCAGAGCTCTTTCACCCAGAGATGAGTCAGATCAATTAGGGCTGACCTCTCTTTCTAAATTCCAAGTCTGCCTGAACTGATTGCAAAACCAAGGATCCACAAAGCAAAGCAATGAGGAGTGCAGATTTCTGAGGTATATCGAAATCAGTGAGAGTTCTCAATTCTTTTAATGAGACATGTATTTCATCACAGCCTTTGAAAAGTTCTGTCATTATTTTCTTGAGGGATAAAAAAGTTAGAGGAGATGAGAGTGGTGACAGCAACACGGGTAACATCTTTCTCAAGGTTTTAATATGCATTGCGCTCCCTGCTTATTTATTTTTGAAAAATGCCTCAACAGAACAAATGCCATTTGTGATTTACATTAACAGGAGAATGTCCCTGGAATTGGGTACCTGTGTGCATATAGAACTGGAAAAAATAAAGGTTCTACCGCCTTACCAATTCAACTTTATAATTGTATTTAAAAAAAAAAAAAAAAAAAAGAAAGAAAAAAAGAACAAAAAAACCTCAAACTGACCCTACTGTTTTTTGGATCTAGCAAAATTGCAGCCATGGGATGAACTGGTCCAAGAGAAACCCTTGCTCAGGAGAGAAGAAACAGAATTTGTTTCCTCTGTCATGGGCCACATAAACAGACTAATCCTGAAACCACATGGTCACTAGACTGGATGAGAATGAAACAGGGGGCACTGGCTGCTACAGCCAGAGCAAGAATCTGCAGATGGAGGGCAAACAGTGGGCCTCCTCCTTTTGGCAACAGCTTACTGTCACATCTTTTCACTGTAACAGAAAACCACAACCTCAACCTGAAGGACGTAGTGCAAAAAATTACAATAGCACAATAAAAGCCTCTTTAAATCTCTAGAATTATGTTACCACTTTTTGAAAAGGACATTGCAGGAAGAAGAGAGAACCTGGAAAGAGAAATGATTTAATAACCCACTTCTGTATTCCGCTGGACTGGAGACCGCAGGCAGCATAACACTTGGACAATCCTCTTGTCCACACTGCAATAACGCTAAATCGTGACATAAAACAATAATAGTGCAGATCCAGCCCTCCCCTGAGTTGCAATACAGAGCTGCCTCTCTCACTACAGTGCTGTGTAGCAGAGCAAGTAGCCTGACAAACTCAGAAAACCGTGGTGTCTGGCTGTAGCACACCAGAGCCTTCATCCCTGTATGCACTTAAACCAGATCTACTACAGATACGGCCAGTCTGACACGAGTGGAAATGAATTTAGAAAAAAAGGATGCTCTTTGGCTTTTTTAAAAATCCACTTTTTCCATGCTGTTTACACTACACACCAGAATAAAAGACTTACCTTTCAGAAAGAAATCAAGCACCCTGGGTGCTTAATTTGTTTTGCATATGGCTCCGGAGTGCAAAAGGCAATAAAGACAAAATTTAGAAAACCACCTTTAATTATAAAATAAGACATTAGCCTTAATAATATTTAAAACAATTTAGACGTGAGTTAATTTTAAAAGTGAACTCATCACCAGCTTTTCCTATGCTGAGGCGACAGACTTCAGGGTTTGTTTTCCTGATGGCCCTGCTCCCAGCGGATACACACCGATTTCTTTCCCAAACGCCCTGGGTCCCTGGTGGCACAGATGATGTTCCTGGCTTGACGTGGCCCTCCAGGTTGTTGTGCCATGTGCTATACGCTGTGGCCACATCTCACACTGCTGTAACGGGCTGGATTTCCAGTCACTCCTATTTCACGCTCATGTTAAGGTGTTGCGGGTTTCTATGTACAACTGTATTTAGATGAGGCTTTCTAGGCCAACCACTTTTTTCCCCGCTCTCTGTGTGCTGCAACCAAGCTTTGAGTGGCCGCTCGGGCTGCCACAGGCAGAGGCAGGGCCGAGTACGCGGTGGCCTCAGCCACCCCTGCCTCCTTCTCCTCAGCGGCCTCCTCCCGCCGAGGCCGCTGCCTTCCTGCCGCCATGTGCCGCCCACGCTCTGCCTGCCCTGCCCGCCGCCGCGGCCGCTGTGCCTCGTGGTGCTGGCAGGGCTGGGGGAGTCTGGCTGCATCTGAGGCTCCTCGCAGCAAAAGTCATCACCATCAACATGCTGGCACCGCCCTGGGCTCCGATACGCTGTGTCCAGCGGGCTGGAAAATGATATTCTTCTTGTGTCCTGAGTCATCGCCCTGCTGTAGACAAAGTGTCCATGAGATGTAAAAAAAAAAATAAAAAAAATTAGTGTGCTCAGTCTTTCCTGTCA
>JAVJGI010000040.1:39117207-39159588 GCA_035590275.1 Ibycter americanus
CAGGGGCCGCCCCCGCTCGGCCTGCCCGCCCCGCCGCGGCGGCCGCGGGGCCTCGGGGGGCTGGCAGGGCGGGGGCGGCAGAGCAGGCGGGGCGCGGCACAGCGGCCGTGGGCATGGCTGGGTGCGGGCATGGGGTGTCGGTGTTGGTGCCAGCAGGACATTACTAATGAAATCCCTCACCTAATAAGAGCCATGTCGTGAGAGACCCCGGTGCAGGGCGGGCACGTCAGGGCAGGGCGGGTTTTGGGCTGTGCGGAGCAGCCTCTTACCTTTGCGGTCCCTTGCTTCTGCCGGCCGCCTCACTCCAGCTTGTGAGGTGCTGCCAGGCAGCAACCTCTCACATTAAGAAAGACCATCACTGAATTTCCTAAACCTTTTTTTTGGTGTTGCTTGTTTGTTTCGCACTATCTGCATAGCCTACAAGCTTAACCCAGCCCTCCTTTCTATATCTAGCATCCTCCGCAGTGCCACCCCTTACAGTGGCCATAACGCTAACCTGATGATCCTCACAAATTCCCACTTTGAATTTGGGCTCATCTTGGGGACAGTCCATGAAGGGTTTGATCCTGATGGGGATTTCTTACTTTGTGGAAGTTGCAAGCCAAGATCAAGAGCTGTTGTGGGATGCTGGGATGAAACTGGGTCTGGAGCAATGATGTCTAAGTGAAGGTTGAGCATTGTTGGAGGTACCATTGGGCTGATAAGCACTGTTGATCTGGTAAGTACTATTAGAGGACAGTTTATACATTTTTAACAGACGCATTAATCTCCTTTTTTTCATTGTGTTCCCCATTTTCACATATTGAGGAGATTTGTAGCACTTCGTATATAGATGAAATTATGTGCTCACTGTCACAACCTATTCCAGAATGAGATTTGAAATTCCAGCTGCTCTCTTTTCATTCATAACCTAGTGAAACACATTGGGGTTTGTGTATGGTTACCTGTTCTTGTCTTACCTTTTAACTTTGCTGTGCATGCTATAACAGCAACTTTGCTTGCTCTTGGGACATGGAGAAAAGTTTGAGAGAAATAATAGAAAGCAGGTTCTCATTATAACATGTAATTACATCATTTCCTCAGATTATATTTCAAGAAAATACTGTAAATTCCATGTTTTCACATAAAGATCTTTGTTATCCCTTTGACCTGTAAAAATTATTTTTACATTAAAAAGGATATTAGTTTTCCCTGGCATCATCAATTTCTAGGGCCCTTTGGAAGAGTACCAAGTTCTGCTTGTCCCCTTTTTGGGTCCTGACCTAAGAATTTGTCTGCTGTAAGATCTTGTCCATGTAAAAAAATTCTTACACAACTCCATCAACAGCTAGGATTGCAAAAAACCAACAAACACATACTTATATAGTGTGTTACTCTATTTGGTTTCTTCTAGTAACACCATGAAAAAAGTAATTGGTTAAAAATTGCTTTTAACAGTATTGCAGGCTCTTCTGGTTTCTTTAAAATTGCATCAGTAAAAACCCCCTTGGATCTCTGATATATTTTTTGTGCTACCCCAGGCAAACATACTTTATTGTCTTCAGTCTTACTTACTTCAGGTGGACACTCGTTGAGAAAATTTCTGCCACACAATTTTGCTTTTGCCTGAGAAGCTGTTCATTCTGTTGATAGCACATCCATCAAAGATGAGTTACTCAAGCACTTAGTGACTGCTCTGGCAATCTCCTTGAAGAGGAAAAAATATTACAAAAATACGAGTACGGGAACAAATGGAAGTTATACGACTACCTTGGTGCTGCTTACAAGATTGAACTTTAAGTATCTAATTGAGTTGTCTGACTTGAGGAAGCCACTAAGTCTGCAGGGGAACATAAATCTGGTACCTACAGTTAAACAGGGTGAACACTTTTCCCCCACGTAAAGGTAACATTAGCATAAGGTGACTGTGATAAGGTCCCACATGCTTTACTGCTCATTTTTTCCTTAATTAGAGAGCTCAGGAAGCATCCTGCAGGAAGCCAGAGTACAGAAAGCACAGAGAGAACAGGAAGGCCCTGCTGTGATAGGAGGACTTACTCTTGCTACAGCTTTTCTCTACAGCCCCAGCACATTCCCTTGCGCACCTGCTGTCTTTTGACATTTTGAGGTCCAAAGGGGTCCGATGGTGTGTGAGTGCATTCTGGGGGCAGTGCGAAAGGATGGATGTAGCATGCTGTGAGGTTAGGCTGAATAAAACATGGTCATGCTAGAACAGAATGCAGGAGAGTTTCGGGGGGTACTGGGCAAGATGGAAAATGAGATCAAGAAGCAGGAAAATGGAAGATAAAGACTGTATATATAGGGGAAGAGATAAAAACATTAAATCCATGGCAAGTTTTAAGCTTTCCCCTCTTCCCCCACTTAGATATCAGATGCGGATGCAAACCAAAATCAATCATCTAAGTTAAAATGCCACATAACCAGGAAATCCCACTGAAGCAGTACCATTCCTTGCCACATTTTTACAGAAACATCATCTTGTATTTCTCTGCTTTATTCATTTGATACCACAGCCTGCTGAAACCTAAAACCAGTAAACACTAGATATGTTGCTAGAAATTTCTGTAACAGTGACACTTGGAAAAACATCCAAACTTCTGATGGAGTGGGGCAAGCAAATCTCTTGAAAAGTTTATAAATGGGGTTCTGTGGTACTGAACAACTTCAGGGCAGAAATTATGGCCTGTAAAGCACAGTCCCTGTGTGCTGGCTCATTGTGGCAAGCAGGTAAAGCTTTATTTGGAAATTATTAGGAAGACATGCCTTCCCAGTAAATGATCCTTACAAGTTCCTTTTGAACAATAATATATTTAGCATAAGAATTTAGACTCTGGACTTACTGAACTTTATGAGCTTGGCTTGGTTTCACTGTGGAACTCTTAGCTTAGAGCATTTCAGAGCTCTGGCTTTGTAAACACATATGTGAACAAACTTGCCAAAAATAGAAGAGAGATGCCACTCCATTTTTTTTTAAATTATTTTCTATCATTAAGTGTTTCAAGAATCTTTCTGCCATAGCAACAAAAGAAAAAGACTTGCTTATTAGATTTTATATGTCACAGAGGGGAAATAAAACCAAATATTATGCTGCACATCAAACCATGCACATACCCAGCACATTAAACAAGGAAAAAATCTAATAAAGCTGGATTCTCTCTCATGAAACAGAGAAGCAAAATTGTTGGAGATACTGCCCAGATATTCAGATTCAGCCATCCAAGGCTATCCCTGGGAGGCCTATGCATTCAAACAGGACAGCTATCCAGAATATTGGTCTATAAGATAAATGCTGAATGCATGACAGAAGTAGGTGTTGTATGAAAGTCTGAAATAAAGGTGTTTTCATTCTCATTATGAAAAATCTTATAAGAGTTCTTTCCATAAATAAAAAGTGCATTCAGCAGCCTTTATGCTATTCTTCTCACCAATTGCAGTCTCACTGTACAAGCAGTACTATAAGCAGTATCAGTTACATTATACACTTCAACAAATATGCATGGACCCCCACGGTTTTGTCAGTCAGGCTTTTCAAGAAGGTTGGAAAAAGCACTAGGCACAAAAATTGCAAGAAAATAATTTCTTTCCAAAGATACTTCCAAAAATCACTTAGGAAATGTATTTAAAGGCAAGGAAATAACAGGTTTATAGGATTTTAATGTCAGTTTTCAGTTTGCAATGTACTTTAAACCTGCAAGCTTCTTAGATTTTCTCTCACTGTAATTGTTGGGATTAATTTTCACTAATTACTAGCTTCTCTAGCCAGTTCCAGTAGTCTTCCCACCAACATCACTGTAATCTTCTCCCTACTGCTTCTTAATCTAGCAACTAATTTCAGTTAGAAAGAACTAGTTCCCGTTTTAGGAGGAACCTTATATACTCATCAGTAGGGAGAATGAGATTTCATGGAAAGATTTATAAAAGAAAGGAGGAACCTTTTCCCATTTGCCCACAGGTCACAAGTTTTCTTTCATTAAAACTGGAGATAATAATACTTATCATCTACCTTCAGCTGAATACTAATAACATACAGCTTTTGAAGACATTCTTTATTTCAGCAGTTAGCTACTACTTATTAGCTATTCAGCTGAAGGAAAAAAGTCTTCAGTGTGAGACATTAAAGGGTACAGAAATCTCATGGAAAGAAAACACAGGTCTGCGCTACTGTGAGAATGAAGTAGGGGACTAATGAGTGAGGACCTGATGTACTGAGAACTCAGAGTTCCCCACGAAGTCAGCATGAGCCTTAGTTGCTTGATATATTTTAAAATCAAGTCCAATAGTTTGTATTTATAAGAAACAGCAGCAATAGCATGTGGGAGGTGAAGAACAACATCTCCATTAGTAAAGAAAGATATCTTTGTTACCAGGCCTGTAAGAAACCAGTTTAACACTCATTCACCTGAAATATAACACACTGACAACTTGCTATCTCTCTCAAAGACTTAAGGGAGGAGGTAGCATGCCTTTTTTCAACTTCTAGAAATGTGTTGAACAGCTTTCTACAAAGGATCAGTACTTGGCAGAATAAAGCACATTTCTAGATGCTTGAGAAGTTTGAAATCTCTAATGAATGTTGAAGCCTTCTGTGCCACTAGCGTTCTAACACTAATGTCACACAGAATATGATTCTTGTATTATGTCCTGTGATTGCCCATCACCCATTTAAAATGCTAATAAAACATCTGTGCCAGAGTTCACAGCTTGTTCATGTTAATCTATCAACACACAACAGCTAAAATTAAGGTTTCTATACCTCCGTATTACTGAGATCAGTAGGGAGAAACAGGGCACACATGGAACAAATGGGGCCTGTTACATGTATGAGAAAGAAATCTGCAAATCATAGTGATTTTTCAGGTTGAAGAGTGCTGAAAATGTAACCACATGGCTACTTTGTTGTTTCTATTCCAACGTGTATTTTATTCTCAGTTTCTTCGGAAGGCATATATCACACGGAAGGCTCAATCAAGTCACATCCAATGTCAGAGTCAACTTACAGTGCTGTGTTTCCCAGAACAGCCCTGAGAGCTGGGTGGGTGGGTTGAGGGGGATCAGTTATGGGGGAAAGCCACCCACACCTATGGACTATGTAAGGTATTACCAAAGTCAAAGTATATAGCATAGTAGAAAAAAATTTTAAGAAGCGCGTGCAAGCATAGCAAATGTCATAGGCCAGCCTCTCTTCTTCTTGTTGCAAGTCTGGTAAGAGGCAGAGCAATCGCAGCATCTTTTGCTGTGGCTTGCAAGTGGAGATGCTCACATATTCCTTTCCAATTTTCTTTTACCTTTCAGTAGTTCAATTAATGCAAACTATCAAGCAAAGAGCCAGACATACGAAGTGAAGCAAGCTGAATCTGGAAGAAATTCAACCTCAGGGTAACTTCGGATGTAGCCAACATTGTTCAGTGTCAGGATATACATTGTAACACATTAGGTCAGATTTCTGGCACAACTTTTGTGCACGGGTGGTTTGAGACATCAAAGGGAGTTGCAGTAGATTTATTTCCACTGAAAACAGGGCAGTTTACCCTGCCAGTTCCACGCTGGCCTGACTTACAGACATGTGCTACCCAATTGTTAGCCACATATGCTGTAGATGTGCCTGAGCTACTCACAACTTGAGCAAAAAAGTTGCAGATTCTTCCTAAAAACCTGCCAGGATGCAAAAACAAACAAACATCCCCAAAACTAAACAAAACAACAAAAAAGCCAAAAGCCAAAAGCCCACCATCACCACCACCAAAAGAAAAAAAAAAAAAAAAGACAAGTTTTTGAACTACATCTATATAATGGATCTAGTTTGTCCTGAATAAATGACAGGAAGATTTGACTTAAGACTCAGTAGTGTACACAAAGTATTGAAGACTTGCAGACTCATTTTTGTGTTTGTCAGCACTTACACACCTTTCATTGACTGCAGTGACAATGCTTTGATAAGAACCAGCCTGCCAGTGGGAGTAATGAGTTTGCAATCTTATGTACTTTAATCATTAATTACAAATTGAGACTTAGCTTGCACTTTTTTGTTAACTCCTCTGTGGTTCTCTGTCATGATGGTATATTCCCAGGCTTAATTTGTTTAGATTTATAGAGATTTCAGTAAACAGGAGGTAGGTGCTGTTAAGTGAAAAAGGTAAGATGCCCATGGGCACCAAGCACTTAATAAACTTCAGGTGTTTTAAAAACTGTCTGCAGATCACACAGTTCAGGAATCAGGAGCATAAATCCTGATGCATTTGAACTTCTCCTTGGAAGACTCTAGTGGAATTATCCACATGAACATTTAACTGAGAACCAAATAAGTATAGCAGTCATGCTCCAGAGAGCATAAAGCATCAGTAATAACCCCACCAGTTTCAACATGCCAACCTGTCAATCTAATGGTAGTTTTTAAATTCTAATATATCTCTCAAGGGAAGGGCAAACCTCAAAGGAAGCTAAAATGTTTCATTTTGGAATGACAGAGAAAAACTTGGTCTTAATTTTTGTTTTTGTTTACCAAAATAGAAAAAAAATAGTTTCCAAGTTACTTAGTGATCTCTGATGAACACACAAAAAATATTACAGATCTCAGTCCAAGCCCTACTCAACTTAATGATTTCTGTAACCACACTGAACACAAAAAAGATGAGAGTTTCACTGCTTAGTATTTACATTTGGTTCAGATCAGCCCTCTAGAATTCTTAGGAAAATTTATCAGTCTGATAATGTGCCCATCTCTCAAAATGCTGGCAGAAAACAATGAAAAAAAAGTGATTATTCTGCTTCTTTATGGGGAAAAAAGCAAAGCAAGAAAAAAGTTACTCATTCCCTCCTAATCAACATTTTTCCTAGGGCCAAGTGAGTAAACAGAACCATACAAAGATGCCAAATTTCCAAGGACTGAGCAGTTTAATTGTGCAGAAAATAAGCACACAGGTTGGTCATTGGCTTACTCATGGCTATCAATGAACTGCTGAACTCAATACTCCTCTGCTACTGCCAGTAAGTGATGGTGACGATAGTTTCTGTACAGGTCTGAAATTTCTTTAGGTATCCCATATGTTGCAGTTCCTGCAGGAATTATGTCTGAATCTTACTTATACTGTGAGACTTTCTCACACTGGATGGGCATAGTCTCTACATTCATGCTGTGAGGTCTATTTCACTCTAAGTTTATTCATTGCAGAGATTATGTGATACTGTTGCAGCTCCCTCACATTTCTGGCACTTGTCTGGCCTGATGCAGTGAATTCAGATGCATTTTAAGGGTGAAATCACACTTCATCAATACCCATTTTTATGTTTGCTCATTTTATATACCATATGCAAAACCAGTGTGGTCTGACTGCCAGCACACAAGTCAGCTCTGGGTAATTGGATGCGTTCCTCTGGTCCACTGCCTCTTCTGAAGAGTGAACAGAGAAGAGTTTTTTGGTTCGCTCTCTCTCACGCAGCTTCTTGTGCTTGTGAGCAGTGTATATGCCGAGCCACTTGTGCTGCATGAATGAAGAAGGGAATGGGCTTTGAACTGCATCTCCTGCTGCATTCAGAATGCAGGTCTGGTTTCAGAGCCAGGAGCTACTAACGCTACACCAGAGTGACTCACAAAGGTGTTCTCACACCCAGGAGGATGTATGGTACTTGGGTGAGAGGAACCATTCTGAATTCAGATCTTTTCAGACTGGAAGTGCTCTGCCATCTCAGGCACTAGCTCAGAAAGTTGTTTTCTTTTTCCGAAACAGAAGTGCTCCTCAGCCAGTGATATAGAGACTGGCAATCCTCTAAAATTTGGCAAATTTCAGCTGATACTTGCTGGCATAATGACAGCTTTCTGACAAAGAAGCATTTAACAAACTTGAGTCTCCATTTCAATCAATCCATCAATCAGTTATTTTCCATCAACATACCAACAGTTATGTATTGTACCGATCTCACAACAGACATGGCTTAATCTTTTGCTGATCGAGTCACAAGTTCTACCTAATCCTTAAAGAGTCAGATATTTTAACCCTTAGTTTATCAAAAGAAACCTTTTATCCAATCCTAGATTCTAAAGCTAGTTACTGTTTTGCTTTGTTTTGTTTTTTAAATTTCATTTTCACTTGGCCTGTTTCACAGATTTGGAAGTTGGTGGGTTCTTAATTTCCCAATTTTAATTAATTCTTTGTGGGTTTATTTGTTTGTGTTTCCCAAAAACCCCACATATGATTTTGTGAATGTAATTTTATTAGTAAAGACAGGTAAGCTTCTTATGTTCTCCCTTATGAGGCAATTTGCTCTTTAGTCTCTTCTAGTATTTGCCATTTCTTTTCCCCTTCATAATTTCCTTCCAAGAGGTCCTTCCTGATAGTTTTGTGATTAAATGCTGACTTTTGAAGTCCAAGATTCATAGTGGATTTCAGTGTTTATGGCCATTTTCAGCAATTTACTTTCCACCTTTGATTCTTCCTCTCACTCAAAATCTGGTTGCCATGTAACATCTTTTACTTTACTGATGTGGTTGTTCTCACTCGTCAGTCTGCCAGTGATCTACTCTGTTTCCTTCCCCAGAAGCATGAAGGTAAATGCATTTCCTTTCCTGGCTAGGAGTAGATCCAGTGCAACTTGTCTGGAGAGCCTACACATCCCATTACATGAGCTGACCTCCACTCCTGCCCACCCTGTCTGTTCTAAGATAGAAGAACCAGAGGTCTCTCCGCTCCTTACAACCCTTTATTATCACTACTGTATTTCTTTTTTCCCCTTCCTCTTCACCAAAGTCAGTGAAGTCTGCCTCTTCCTTCTCCTTCAGGTTTAGCATAAGGGAAGTTCAGAAAGTCAGTATGTATGTTTTATCCGTAAAATGGGTATCTTACTACCTTTTTTCATCCTTTTCTTCCTGAATCTGCTATATTCTTCCATACCAGTTTTCTAGCCCTGTGTCTGGTGCTGTGGTCTTTGTCAGAGACAGCAGGGCAGACTAGATTAATCACAGCTGATCCCTAGCTGAGGCAAGTCTGTGTTTCTTTGGAATTTTTTTTTTTTTGTTTAATTAAAAGCCTAGATTTTTTTCCAGTGGAGGTACTCCTATATAGTGAATTTGGACTTACTGATAATAGTTTTGCTATGCATAGCTATAGATGGCTTAGAAGCAGCTCCAGAATGAAAGAAGTTTGCAGAAAAGTTGAAAACCAAAGGTGCAAAAAATATATTTGTGTTTGGGCCCAATCCTAGAGAGAACTTGCATTAAGCTCACCTGCACAAGGAATGGAAGATTATCCCCAATCAAGTTTTATAGGAAGTCTAACTCCACCCAGAAAAAGAAAGTGTTTCCAGTCTTTGTTTCATATAATTATTTCTATCTGTCCTCTAGAACATGTGTGTTTCTTATGACCACAGTATATTCAGTCTCAGTTTAAACAGTGATAAGTATATTTATAGATCTGTGTAAAACAAAATATTACTAGCATGTCAGCATTTGGTCGATCTTCACATTCTTGGCTTCAGAATGGTTTAAAATAAAACATACACACAAAGCAGGGTTGTTTTTTTGGCTCTGGTTTCCTCATTTTTGCCCACAACAGACCTGGCAGATGTGGGATAGCTGGAATGTGCATATCTAACTATTCTCTTCTGTGCCATCATTTGAAGCTGTAGGAGTGCAGCTATTTGGCTGTAGCACGGAACAGTGATGAATGTGATGAAATACAGATTTCATTTATGATCAGGGGATAAATGCTGTTCAGGTCACGAAAACAGACTAGTGCATGGGGACAAAAAGGTCATGAAGAATTCCTTTTTGGAGGTGGAGGGAAGGATACTACAGAACTGCAGCGATTAAACAGAAATGACTAGGTAGTTACTGAGAGTATATAAAAATAAATACAAAACAGGAACCACAAAAGGATGCAGGTTTCTTAATTGCTCTGGCCTTGGGATGGCCTTGCTGGAGAATCACAATCTGATTAATCACGATAACAGAGAAACTGGATTGCTTCACAGAAGATTTTACATTCATAGTTTTGTGGAGAAGTTTAAAATTGTTTCAGGGGCCTCATACCCAAGATAAACCCCAAACAAATGAAAAGAAATCAGATAGCTGTAAAAATGAGTTATGAACCAAGACTTTCTCAGATGATTATTAAACCTTGATCAATTTATAACAGATCAAATAAAGTCCTTTCCAGTGTAGGCAGGACTGTTTTAGCAGAAATTGTGTTCTCATCAGAGCCAAACCCTTATCCTGAATTCAGATGTAGATGCAAGCTTGATAAATGAATCTGTTTTTAAAGCTGACCTCTCACAAATATAAATGTGAGCAAAGGTGCTTTAAAGATGGATTCATGGCATATAATGCCCTGCATCTGTGTGCTGGATCAACTTTAAAAATGAGGCTAAAAAGATACAGGTCTTTATAAGGTTCAAAAAACCAGAAAAACTCGCTACTATTTTAGGAATAGTGGGGTGTTCTGCATTTTTCATGAAAGTGAGTTCATGGGGTTTTTTATTCAGTAAGAATATCAGTATTGAATAGAGATACATCTGATAGATTAGATAGAAACACCTATTACCACTGAGGTCTTTATTTAAAAACAAACCTGTTTTCCAGTCCATGTCTTGTTTTTTTTTTTAACAGCTCCAGTATTTCTTCCAGAAGACTATATCCATACAGCATTTTCTATAGAACTGGGCTCAGTGGCTGGCAAGCCAACGAAATTACAACTATCCGAGTCAGAAGCAGGAGAAGAGGAAATAGTTGCTGAAAAACCTTTACTCTATCCCACGTAGTTCAAAAAGGGTGTGTCTGACTGGAAAATCTTTCATATGAGAGAGCAACCTGATTGTGTGAGGTCCTTCTCACAGATGTCCAGGTGGGGAATAGGCTTGGCAGTTAATACCGGAATGATATGACCCAGCAAAACTGGGAGATAGATTTTTTCCTTCCACGCTGGAAAATTTAAATATTGTTTTTCCTCTAGTCAAAAATGTAGTTGAACTGGGAGGGAAAGAAAGCAAGCCTTCACTCACTGCGAGCATGTGGATGCGGGTGTGGAGAACAGAGCAGAGGACTAAGAGAACTGGATGACTTTCAGCCTGTTCTGAACTTTCTTGCAGCTTTGGGCTGTCTGGGGGTATTGTTTATCCCCATCACAGTCAGAGCAGTCTAACAGCTTCACTAGTCTCACTGTCCCTTTCCCTGAGGCAGCTCTTGTATCAGGGACACCAGCCACATGTCACCGTTCTGAGAGCTGTGCCTTTTGCACGGGGAATATTCTCCATGGACAGGTCCCACTAGTATTGTGGCCCATTTCCACCTCTCCAGAGACCATGTGAGTGTGCAGAAATAAGTCATAAAACAAAAGTTTTCCAAAGCATCAAGACATGATATCTTGTTATTTCATATAACATAAAGTACAAGAAGGACATGACTGGGATGAATGAACTCTGTTAGCTCCTAATTTCTCCACCGGCCCTGGTGGAATTAGTCCAGGATTTAACTGAGCAGCATTCAACATCTGGCTGGGTTTGCAGAACTTGTCTAATCAGATCCACTCGGATTTGCTGTTTTCAACAGCTGAGACCTTAAACCATTTCACCGCAGTCACCAGCTCCAGAATTCATAAGCAGGGAGTGAAGACATCACTATTTCTATGTCACACATTCCCATGGGGAAATATATGACTTTCTGGGTTTTTTTTCTCAATTCCTTAAGATATCCTATGATCTGCGCTTTATAGTCAAGGAGTTTGACATACATTTGTTACACCACTTCTGAGCCTCAGATATTTTAATCATCTAATGATGATTGCTGTCCTCCTCCAAGTACACTTAAATACAGTCTGATCCAATTGGTCGGCTTTGTTGGCGTGCTGAGCCAGCATGTTGTTTGAGTGCCAAGAGTCACTGAAGCCAAAAATCAGGGTCAAAAGTTGTTATTAGTTGGCACATACCTCTGGCAGGCTTTATAGAATATCCTGATTAAAGCACTTGTTAAGCCCTGACTGAATTCTTTTTCCTCTTATAAATACAGTTTTGTCAGATTTCATTTTTTACTCTCCACATGCTTTGGTGAAGAAGCCTATGATCAGGATGATGGAGTAGCAACCTGAAGCAAAAAGCAGGATTTCTGCCATACCAGAGGGATTTGTGTCATTCTAGATTATTAACGACTCCTGTGACAGGTGGTATCTTCTGCATTATCCCAAGGATATTTGCAAGGTAGGCTGTGAGCCGCTGCGACCACCGCTGCAACACTTGAGTGAGGCAATTTTGGGAACTGCTGTTGCACTTAGCCTAAAGAACCACCAGATGGTGCAAAGAAATAAATCACCATCAGATGGAAACGGCAGCCGACCCCTTCCAGCCTGGCCCAGGGCTCAGCCACCGCTTAGTGAAGCTTCAGCTCAGTATCAGTGGACATAGAAGTGAGCTCTGACTGAGGGAAACCAGATGTGATTTTGTGGGCTTTTAGATTAGCCCAGGCAGACTGGTAGCTAAGCTTAGTTTTGTTTTCAGGGGTTTAGATGCAAAATTCAGATACAGACACAAAGAAGATCAATTGGCTTAAATTTTTTGTAGCTTGGAGTCCATTGCATGTTGAAATGTGGAAGGCAGGGAAACACAATCCAGCCATGTTTTGTTATCTTTCGAAGTTCAAATCCATGGTGAATCCAGGATTAATTGATGGATGAAACTTTTGCATCCAAATGGAGACAATCCTGGTGGTTATCAGGTCTTGTGTAGTTTCTACTTCCTTGGGCTGGATCTGGAAAAAATCTGGCAAATTCATTTTTTGTAGCTCATGCTTGGCTCAGACTCAAAAGTTTGGAGTGAAGTTTCGATGCTTTGGTGTGAGTCTAACCTCTCATCTAGGCATTTGGCTTTTAGGTGTTATCTGGACCCATAGCTGATCCAAATATGATCTAGTACAGCTGAGGATGTATCATTCTGTCACAAGAGAAGGTAATCCAACAGTATGTGCTTTCAGAGACTTCCCAGTGAACCAGAACACCATTAAAAATATCATTGATAACGCCTGTCTTCAGAACGAGTCTTAAATACCATGTTATTTGCCTCATGTGTTTTACATTTGGATTTTTCACCTGTGTGACGAACTAGGACTGCAGTTCATTATACACCTTGGCTTAGGAACGTTTTCCTTGCACACAGGGACTCTGAAGTACAGTATTATGAATGCTTATTATTGCAAGAGAGGGAAGTAACTGGAATCCACTCATTGCCCATGATCAAATTTAAATTTTATAAACTTTTTGAAAGTAATTTTAATTCTCACACTTTTTGGAATCCGTAAGGTCCTACCACAGTGCACAATCCTTTATGTATATATAAAAAAGACAAATCCCTGTACAGATTATAGTCATTATTTTATACAATTTGTGTAATATTGGGCCTGTTGTGGATGCTCTTTTATAGTGGATTTTGGTAAAGTTATAACTAATGCAATGGCAGCAGCATTAGTAGTAAAAATATGAAGTTTCTGTACCACAGGATGCAGAAACTAGAGGTGTAGCCTGACAAACCTGTGCGTGATCATGTTTGTCCACCCCGCCAAAACAGGTCTGTCTGGAATGGAACAGCAACACAAACTGTAGTGAGGACTAGACTAGCTGTTGAAATCTTGTGTTATCATGATACAGGCTTTTATGGACCAAGGTCCAGCTCAGAAAACAGACCATCACTCTGGAATGAACAAGGGCCCTAGGGAACATATGCCCACCAACCTTTAGGCAGCTAATTTCACTACACTCTTTCTTTACCCAATGGAGAAAGGCAGGACCTGCAGGGATTCAGACTGCTTAAGCCAGACTCTTGCACAGGACAGGTCCCCACAGGGTCTGTACCTCTTCCTGACTCTGCTGGAACTCAAAGATTCACCTCTTTGTTTAGGCATCCTGGTAAGGTCCCCTGGGTGGCTAGCATGAATGCCTCCTAATGAACATTTTCTTCCAATGGTTTGAACTTTTCCATATTCAGTGTGATGTAGTATAAGGAAATACAAGCTATCTTCTTTTGGGAATAGCCTTCTTTAATAGCTGCTTTAGAAAGAAGAAATGTTGAGTTACATTTAATTAGGATATCTTTTCCCTAGGAATCTGGAGGGCGAATGTTCCTGCAGTAACCAACTAACAATATATTGCTCCCTTTTTTTAGGAGAGTTCACCCTGTATAAGAATAATTTTGGTTTTCCATATTTCCCTTCATGGTTTATTCAGATATAAATTTGCCCGCCTCCTTTGGAGGAACTGCAGGGCAATCAAAAGCCATTACAACACTGTGTAGCCTTTTCCTGTACCAGCAGCATTTAACTGTTCTAATACTCTCCCAAGAATAAAACTCACTTTCCCTGAACATTGGCTGCAGTAGTTTTAAAAGCTCACAAGTTGACAAGTCTGAGCAGTACTGGGGCATTTATCTGACTAGTGATATCTAAAGGACACAATTCAAACGTCATCATTCCTACAGCAAATAACAGATATAAAAGTGCTTGTGTAATTAAAAGAATAAGAAAACAAACCAGGTACTTGTGCAGACTCCATATTCAGAAAGAAGAGATGAAATCTGTGAAATAAATTATTGCTGTCAAAATAACCTCTTTAGCCCTAGTCTTTAGAAAGTTTCTGTCCACTTACATCATTGAATAAGATCAGCCCTGGGTAGAAACTCCAACAATCCTGAATATAAAATTTCTCTTTGCGTTATTTTCTGGAAAGATTCAGAACTGCATTCTGAATGCCAGAAAATATTTACTGATCAACATTTCAGTTCTCTCTAAATACATTTATTAAATGTTTTATTGTAACAGGGAAAAGAATAAGTAAACACTTTGAATCAAGATCATCTTTGAATGGTATTGAACCTGGTTCTGAAAATTGGAACAATACTAATGCTTACAAATGAGAATACGAAACATACCTGATGATAGGTGATGTCACTTCTGGCATAACTGCATGACACAAAATACAATTAATGTTCGCTGAAATGTGACCCAAATGAATGACGAGAGAGGAAGAGAGGATAGTGAAATTGCATATGATACTACTGTGGAGCAGTTAGTCTTACAAATAGTGAGACTGTGTTTCTGTCATGAATGTGAGGAAAGTTCATTCTTCAGCAGAAGACAATTACGAGTGGACATTGAATTCAAACTAGTACTTAGACCTCAGTCTGTAAATTACTTGTGCATGCAAGGAGTATCAGGCAAAGAAAATATTCCAGGAGTTTATTATTTATCAATGGAAAATGAATAAAGGAAAATATATGATGGGGTCACTCAAGTTTTGTTAACAAGTTACAGAAAAATTTTCCCAAGCGCTCTTCATTCTACCATGGACCAGTCTGTTAAAGACTTGAAGGCCTAGTGTCTGGCTTATGTTCCACCTGACAAAAATATCAGAAGGGAAAGTTTTGTTTTGTTTTATTTTTAGTTTTTGAACCAGAACTATATTCAAAAGGGTGAGATGAAAGGTACTTGAAAAATTACTTTTAACTCCATTATTTACTGGAGTCTGTAAGGATAACCAGAAAGACAGAATCATACCAGGCTGTGATCCAAAGGTCTTTACTAAATTAACATCAAACAGGTGTTTTATCATGAACATCCTTGTTTACTTACTTCTCTGGAAGTCAAGTTTCCAGGGAGTGTCTTGGATCAAGAGCAGTTTCATAAAAAAATGAAGTCACTGCAGCAATATGGCCACACTGGATTTTAGAGTTGGCTCAAACTAAGCAAATTCTCAAACCTTAAGGTGCTTGGGAGGTTTAGTAATTTATACTGTCTGTCCCTGAATCTGTATGGAAGCAGAAGAGCTTAGTCACAGAAGGAGTTCCTTTGCCCTAGTTCCCATTGAGGACCTGCCTAAATTTCTCGCCCCTACTTGCCAGGTGACTCCAAAGTGTGATGGGTGAGTATATCCATCTGGTGCCTGCCACAGAACTCTACCTGTCAGAAGCATCACGTTTTTTTCTAAACACAGACTGTATTATTAAACAGAGAGAGCACTCTGATGGACTGGAATGGGTATTAGGCTCTTGAATGGTATCTTGAATGGATACCAGGCTCACTGTACGAAATGCTGAGTCCAAATAAACAATTAGTCACTCTAAAATGCCAATGCCATTATTTATTTTTCACCATCAAAGCACAAATGGTCCCCCTGTAAGAGCAAGGCTGAGGGAGATCCATTATCATAAGGTGATCACTCTCTCAGGGACCAGAGCCGTTTGGCTGAAATTGGTGCCTCCCGGTGCTCGAGGGCTGTGATGACCTCATGGTATCTGTACTTTTATGTTTACTGCTTCTTCTGCATTGTTCAATAAGTGGCAGAGATACATTCCAAGACTTTTTTTATATATCGCAAACAGCACTTAAAGACTACAAGACAGGTCCTCAGCTGGTGTATTACCTCACAGACTTCTGCGGTACCGACCGTGTTGATTCATATTTCCTGAGGGTACAGGCTGCTTACTGGAAACACTTTGCAGAAGGAATGCTTATTCCCCTAAGCTTTTCAGTTTAAATTACTCAGCCAGCAGAATCCTTTGACTGGACTGTATTATCTTATAAAAAGGTATACCCTTATAAAAAAATGCTATGTAATCTTATTAAAAGTCAACTTCTGTAGCTCCACCCAGCTGGGATATACACCCTCAGAGGAACTGTGGAACCACAGTCAGTATCTACGAACACCACAAACGAAGTAACTAAAGAAAAAGAACTGGTGAAAATGCACAAAGAATTAACTTACAATCAACTACCTGTAGAGAAATATTCAAAACTACGGATGACTCTAGGTCTTAGGGCCCAACTCGCCTCCTATTGATGAATGCAGCAAAACTCCTACAAAGGCATCGGGATTGTGTTCATGTATTTTCAGCTTTTAAAGAAGCTATTCCTTCTGCCCGGTATATATAACATGCATCCAGATACTTCATATGGTATAACATGAGTTAATGAAGTTGCGACTACCTGTGGTTGTAAAGGCAAAATTCTGAACAGATTCTCAGTAGAGAAATAGTATGCTGTTGCAGCACTACAAAACTAGCCAGCTGCAACTAGGCTTTCCCACACAAGGTTCCAAAAGTTCATCTACTGTCCGTGCTGTTTCTCTTTCCTCCAGAGGCCAGACCACACTGCTCCTCCGTCCAGCCCCTCCTCATTCAGGCCCCCTTCTTCTCTCAGCTTCTTCTGGGGCATCTCCTCCATCCCTGGGCTCTTCTTCATCCAGTCTCCTCTCTTCACCCAGTGCTCCTCTTCACCAGTGCTATTTTGCTACTTAGCAGGAACAAGCCACAGCTGCACATTATCCACATCAGCCAACCCACTGCCCCAGAAGCAAGCCCACGACTGTATATAATCAATGTTCATTAACCCTCTACAGTTCCTCTATAATTCCCCCCTTTTTTCTTTTTTTTTTTGCTTTTTCTTCCAAACATTTCATACCTTGTGTATTTAACAATCATCACAATCTTTTTACAAACAAACTTCTCATACGGTCCAGACAACTTGTCCCTGAACTCATACACCTATTCCTCTACTGCATTCTTTGAATCATTTCTTTCTTTCTCCAGTTTATCTTGTATAATCTTCTTTCCCTCTGTTTTAATATACATATTGAGGGGATCCTTTCCTAACCACCAAACCAAGTTAGCTTCAATAGGTAGTTCCACATTCTTCACTTTCATATTGGGCTTTTTAGCTTATGGGGGCTGACCACCTTTCTTCTCATTTGACACCTGGGATTTTGTTTTCTTCAGAGGGAGGTTATCACCACAGTTTATCCAGCATATAATACTTCACCCTTTTACCTCCTGGGCCACACCGGACAGCAACCTGAGCGAGCTTTCAGCAGCAGATTCAGAATACAGCACTAATACATTACTCCATGTCCTAACAAGTTTCTCAACATCCCCGTGGTTGCCCATTTCTTCTATGAGTGGAGACATCTTCAACAAGCATGCAAATGCTGGCAAGAATACCACCAGGCCGAGCAGCAACAGCAGCAGCGGCGGGAGTCGCTTGCGGCACCGCGCTGCTCCCGTGCCTTCCCCCGGCACAGCCATCACCGCTGTCTAGCCGGACCCGCTCTGGACCCATTGCTGCCGCTGCAGGCTGCTGCCACATCTGGTCATGTACTCTGCCGCTACCGCTCATTACCCTCAGTCTCTTAGCTCCACAGCGATCAGGCTTCCTTCTCTTCGATCCCAATGGCTCACCTCTACTGGTGTCTGATCGGATCCCCAGGCTCTCCCCGCCTCTCTCAACGTGATCCGGACCGCAGGCTATCCCCGCCTGTCTCTGCTATGTTGGGCACCAGTTGTGCGGTTTGAGTTACACCGGTCAGGCTTCCTTCTCTTTATCCCAACGGCTCACCTTTACTGGTGTCTGATCCGGATCCCCAGGCTCTCCCCACCTATCTCAACATGATCCAGATCGCAGGCTATCCCCGCCTGTCTCCGCTACGTTGGGCACTGCTGTTACTGCTCAAAACTTCAAATATCCCCCGGTATGGCCATTACCGCTGTCGTTGCTCATTACACTTAATCTGAAGGCTGCGAGTTTGAGCCTCACATGGGGCACTAATTGTTGCAGCACTACAAAACCAGCCAGCTGCAACAAGGCTTTCCCACACAAGGTTCCAAAAGTTCACCTACTGTCCGTGCTGTTTCTCTTTCCTCCAGAGGCCAGACCACACTGCTGTATGCTACCAAAGGAACTTCCCTGACTACTCAATCATTATTTCTTGCCTAAGCGATAATGTGGCTCCCCATAAATTGTCTGGCTTGTTAGAACCACCATAAAGTTAATAAGAATGTATGTGAGCTGTGCCTGTAGAATGCAGGGAGAATGTTTGTGCATGGTATTAAAGAGCTACAGTCTCTGGAACCTGGCTGAAGAGCAATGGTCTTGTGAAGGCCCAGCTGGTCCAACCCTCAGCATAAGAGGAATTGCTGCAGGAGACAGCTGGTCTCACACAGGGTTGATGTTAATAGAATTAAAAAAAAGTGCTGCCATTGATAAGACCAAGAAAGAGCCACTGAAGTAAAAGATGGGTAATTCTTCAAAGACCAGACACTGCAATCTGAAAGATAAAGGACACTTGTGTGTGTTCTCCGCATGAAAACAGAAGGAGCATCCAAGTGCTCAGGACAGCAATCTGGCTCCACTCCCCAGTGACTTGGTTAGCAACCAGACAGCACACTGGGCAGCTGAGGCTCGTGAATTCTAGAGACTAAATGAGCATATATTTGCTGCAGCAAGTAGTTTTAGCTAAAAAGACACTCTTCTCCTTGTATTGATCTTTCTTAATTAGGATGCAATGACTACTAAGGTTACGAACTGTTGGCAGCCATTATTGTATTCAAAGGTAGTTGTGTAACTTGGTATTGTGCATGCATCTGTCTTCTTCACAGCCAAACTTTACTCCAGTTCTTTGTTCCAGTTACTTTCAAACCTTTTGCCTATGGAACTGCAAAAATTGCAACCTGATCTGAGTGTTTTATTTTTGCTAAATGCTAACCACAATAATTTCACCAAAAGGCAATATCCAATGATTGACACATTTGCATTTTGTGATCTGACTGGAAAATTATTAAACGTATATTAGGTTATATTCCTGGTAGTGTAATTTGGAGAAAGGATGCCAAAACTGAGAGTCTGTGTCTCTTACTGGGACAACAGCTACCTGTAGCTACCAGTGTCTACAAAGTATTTTGCAAATAAATATGAGCTCTTTCTCCCTGTCCTCTCATCGGACATAGATCTCATGGCTGTTATTGTGGCACTGAACCCTGGCTAACAGACAGGGCATTTTAGTGTTGGCTTAGGCGTGCATCTAGTATAGCCACATAATTCTTTGTCGGTAGGCAGTGTGAGCTCATGCCTGTCCTCAAATGATTGTGCAGACAGTCTTTCTGTTGCATTTCTGTAAGACTGAGGAAAAAATTGAATGATGACCATCATTTACCACATGAGCAAACTTTGAGATTTTGGGGGCTAATCTTATCCCTCCTGGCACCTCCTGTTCTGAACCAAATCCTTTTTAAGGCAACATCTGTTTACAAAGTATGCTATTCTCATAGCTTGTTCAGCTTTTGTGACTTTGTCAAATCATGTTTCCTCTCCATCCTTTATCTGCATTCTTCATGTAATGTGAACCAAATGGCTGTGTGTTTGGACAGCAAGGAACTCCTATTTAATACAAATGAAATACAATAGTATGAAGGTGCCCCAGTTTAGTAGCATTTAACCTCCTCTCAACACGTCACTGTGGCCTCCTACTCCTTCCTGTAGCTCTGATCTTTTATTGCTTGCAGTGTTCCACACTCAGAGGCATAAGTCCATTGGTGAACTAGACCAACTCTTGCTCTACCCAAAGCCAATAGAAGTTTTGCTTAATTGTAAGCAATTCTGAATACAAGACATAAATACATATTTGTTTGAATGTAATCAAAAAGGTTTATTTGAACAGTAACAACACAATTAAAAATCCAAACATGTTTCAATACCTTTTGTATCTAACTTTTTTCTCTTCCCTCTCACTTCAGACTGCTTTGTCTCATCCATCTCTCAGTAATTCTGGTTTTGGCTTATCTGTTAGTTGCGTACTCCTCTAGGACATTAAATAAACCTTGCATTTCAGGTTAACTTTCAAGCACCATTTTACTGGATAATAGCTAAATCTTTATCTGTGCTGACCTATACTCTACCTGAACCCAACCGGGAGGTCTTTTTCACATAAGCATTTTGGCAGTTAATATTGTATTGCAGTATTTTTATTACACTGAGTGAATCCTTCAACACACTTCAACAAGTAAATGAGAAAGAAACTATTAAACATATCTGTGCAGTTAAATACCCTAATATATTGCAAACAAAAATTATTTCATGAGTAGCTGAACAAATGAAGTCTGGTTTCCTATGGATTTGTTCGTTACATGCCTTAATTTACTCAGTCCCTTCTCCTTACTGGAGTATAATCAGCTCTTTCCCTTCTGCTTTCTGACTGAACAAGAAGTAGCAGATTGCATTGGTCAAATGGATGCTGCACTATAAAGTAGAAACACAGCTATATTAAAATTGCTTTTTCTTGGTAGGGAAACTACTTTGGTCTTTCTCTGCACCTGATTTTCCTAATCCTTATAGGGACTAAGTGTATTGAAGCTTTCTCTCTGTCTGCCAAACATGCTTAAGGTGTCTACTCTTTCTTCAGATATATGTAAAATATCCACCCCTTTGTCAAACCGATGGGGGGGGAAAAATATAAAAAAAAAGAGAGCCAGAGAGGCAGAGTGTAAGTCTTATTTCCTTGAAAAATATCCACTTTTACAGGAGACTACATGAATACTTCTAATAAGTTCTCATGCCACATATTACCAACTATGAAGTGGTCAGAAATGTTCTCCTCAGTTATTTGTGTTACTCTGTAATGCTGGACAAACACATTTCAACATTTAACACCTCCGTCTGAGACTTTTGGGAGACTTCTGCCCGCTTTTTATCTCCAGATCAAAACTGGCACAAATATATTCCTACTGTTCAATGTAAAAAAAGTAATTAAAATTTAATGCAATGTCAATGCAAGATGTTCAAGAATTTATGACAATGGAATTCTTTGCTAACATCTTTGGCCATAGTCTTGAGATCATGTCAGCTTTAGCCTGGCCAAAGTCCTGCAGGACCACCCCATAAAACTTAGTCCAGAACTGCAGCTGGAAAATCCTCAGTGATTCCTTGTCATTTTCAAACATTTAATTAAGAAATCTGTTCTGACAGTTTTCTAGTAAACTTTCCAAACTGATTTTTCAGATATTAGGGGGAGCTTTCTGTTGCTGGCAGAGCAATACAGAAATGGACATATCTTGAGGACAAAGAAGACATCGGTCGTCTATGCTGCTCTGGGAAGGAGTAAGGCTATGGAAAACCTGCCAGGAACCTGCAGAGAAGAAAGTGGGCTATTGCTAAGTCCACTCTTAGCTGAACTGAGCACTTCTTTCCAAAGGTCTGCTGCACCACTAGAATCAAACAGTGCGAATGTTTTGCCCGTTTCTAATCCTTGCAGGGGCCATTCACCATTGCTGGAAGGTATTTGCCTCTGGGCTAAGAGCATTCATGCGTATCGTCATCTGAGTCCAGAACACTCTGGCACAAAAAATATGCCAGAATAAGGTTGAAGAAAAGATGTTAATTGCTATCCAGCAGAGAAAAAGCAACATTATTGGCACAGAAAAACATATGTCAAGAGGTGGTCTGGAATCTCATTTGTAGCCTGTTTGAATGCCATTTCTTTCTTTGTGAGCAAGGATCATGTTGGATTTTTTCTTCATATGAAGGGCGTATGTTAAATACAACATGAACTGTCAGCTCCAAATTCCTTTATACTAATGGAAGTCTAGAGTTAACTCCACTGCCTTCTGAATCTGGTTTATAGAGCTTAATCAAAAGAGCTGCATAGCTCTTCTCATGTATTTAAGAGGATTGCAATATAAATGAAGGAAAAAGTGGGTCACAACTTTGGCAACCCTTTTTCCTTCCCTCTATTTTTGGTCTCAGAGTTAAAGCCTTCAACATTTCCTTGTACGGACAAAACAATTAATAAAAAACCAAACTTTACAGTGGAGGCAACCATACAACTAAAATGGCTTTACTTTACCAGTGAGGAAAATACATAAAAATGGGCAACAGCCTGTAAAAGCCCCAATATCATACCACATATGGTGTGAACTGATAAAATTAGCGTAGGTGACCTGCAGATAATATCTGGGAAATGTTAACAGTAAAACTGTATGTGCTAAAGTCCTCCAAAGTTTAAATAAATATTCCAAGTAAATGTTATGAAAACCTCTATTCCTTTCATGAGAACCTGTTCCAAGAAGGCTAAATGAGATATAGTTTATTTACATGAATCCCATTTTGATCTTCAATAAAAATAAAGTATGGGCTGTGTTGGGCAGGATGGTATTGCACACCCAGCAAGACAGGGCACAAACCCCATTCGTCTCAGAGATATAACTAGCCTGTGGAAATGGGAGATACTGTCTTCCTAGGAAAGCAAACAAAATTTTCTTCTATGCATGCTCCAGTTTTGCAACTTCCAGAGTGCTTAAAAATGCAGATTTGATTGATCCTTCTGTAGGAGGGGACCCAATTCAGTTTATTCCCTTTAGGAAAGCTATAAAAAGCCAAAGGGGAACGTGTTCTGAAATGCTTTGTCCACACACAAGGCCAAAAAATGTCCCTGGTTAGCATGGAGAGAGTTCCGCCGATCCTGGCCCAGCAGGACACTGCCCTTTCCTTTGCAGACCTAATGCTTGCCTTGTGTTAAGCAGAGCCAGGCTTGGGAACAAGAACCGAGGATGTTTAGTGAGATGAGGGGAAGGTGGAGTTGGGATGCTGAAACAGGTCCATGATGTTTCCTGGGCTGGTGGACGTAATGAAGCTTTAGGTGGTGATAGGGACAAGAAGAGGTTTCAGGCCCTGCAAATGGGAAATTATGTTTTGAGAAGCTACAGGAACAAGGTTTCTTTCTCCATCTCCTATCTTCTCAAGACCTCTCTCCCTCACACAAAATGCCCAGCCCCCCTCCTGTACCTCCCCATTTCTGCAGCATGTGTCATCAAAGGAAGACGATGGAGGAAGGAAAACGGTAAGGTTGAGGACTATTTCCCCTCATCAAGAGAGCGACAGAAACACAGCCAGGCTAGCAAGCCAGTGGGAAAGCCCCAAGGGGATGTGCTTTCTGCTTTCCCTGTGCTGGTCGACCTCTGCAGAGGGCAAAGCTATATGCAGGAGAGAGAGGCAGAGAAGGAAGCTTGTTGCCAGCTGGGGGTGGGCTGACTAAGGGTTGGGGTGACATCACCTCTGCAAGCAGGGAGCCATGGCCAGCCTCACTGCTTGAAAGTCCCTCCCGGACTTCAGCTCAAGGCCAGGAGAAGCCCCCAGCAGGATGAATGCAAAGGCTGGATGAAGCCAGCTGTCCTATCATTGCTCCCCTCCATCCCTACCACTCCAGACTTCTTTTATGATTGATTGGAAGTCCCACTGTGTTTTATTTACAAATGAACAAATTCCTTGTAGGTTCTGGACCAAAGTTTCCATAACCCCTGACATGCAAGTGGAAACTATGCTTTCAACATGGTGGATCACCAATGCACATTTTGGGTTTTTATCAGTGGGCTTGGGCAGTGGGATCAGGCCTTGATACTGTAATTTCAAGACATTTTGAGGTGGCCTAGGGGTGGGGACAATGCAGAAAGCAAAAGCAGATGCTGGGGCCATGGAGAGTGCAAAACTGCCTCCCTCGGGACTGGTTTATGCCATTTTTGGTCTGAGATAACTAGGCCATTTGATTAATCTGAAAAATCACTTTTTTATAGATTGAAACCATGGCATGACAAAGCAGGTAGAATGAAACCTGAGTGACCCACAGTTTCAATTCTTGATTTTTAAAGGCTAATTATCTGAAATCCCAACAGAATCACATTTGTCGGGTTTTAATTTCAGTGAATGTCTTCAGTTTCATAAACCAGTTGGCTTTTGGTCTGATGGTACATGCGTCAGGTTTCATATTTATGACTGAGACCCTGAATTAAATAAATAATACAGAACCATGAATGCACTCTTCTTTCGTAGCAATTTTTATTTTGTAGAAATACAAAAATAAATATTTGCATTTGATTAGTACGTTTTAGCTTGGTTGCATAACTATGTTGTTAACTTTTCTTTGTGCTCATTTAATACACCAGTTTTTCACTTCTGGCTTGTCCTCAGGCCTGTTTTGTACATGGTCCAGTTTAAAAAACCTGAATGCTAAAGAGAAC
The DNA here is from genome assembly GCA_035590275.1 of Ibycter americanus. Taxonomy (NCBI): domain Eukaryota; kingdom Metazoa; phylum Chordata; class Aves; order Falconiformes; family Falconidae; genus Ibycter; species Ibycter americanus. The sequence goes on from JAVJGI010000040.1 coordinate 39,142,006, forward strand.
ATGAACTGTGCATTGTCTCTGCTAATGTCAATATGATAAAATAATTTCCAAGGATTTTTTTTCCCCCAATATTAACATTTCAATGACTACATTTTCCACAGGTAGGGTAGGTTTTTCTTTTATTTATCTACATCATTACATATGATATTCCCAGTGACTCACTGAATATGGAAATTTTACTATCAGATGAAGTATCTTTGACAGAACAAACAGCAACATTTAACTTTTGGAAAGCTGGTAGTTTCAAAAAACTCCTTTGTAGTACTTATAGATTACCAACTTTGATGACCTAGGGTTAAAAAAATATTAAGCTGAAATAAATTGAAAATATCAACAACTTGGGTATTACTAAAACATCATGCTTCCCTTGACACAACAACAATTTCATTCATCTGCACCATTTCCTTTCATTTTTATTAGCTGTCCAAACTTGGAGTCAGCTCTGCAAATCCCAGTCCTACTTTTTTCAATTTGATAGGTCACACTGCAAACTGATAAAAGATGCTTATGTTTTTTCCTGCTACATTTGCAGTGCTGCCAACCGCAAACTTAAAGAAAACGCTATAATCCCCATAGCCTTGAAATGGCGGAAAAGTCATGAAGAAGAAAAAGAAAGGTGGGTTATTCATATCTGACTTGGGACTTTTCAGCTTTCAAACTATAATTGTCTCATATTCTTCACACTTTGTCTGCAAGTAAAAAAGACAGAAGCTTTGCTTTTAATGCAAGCGGAGATTCTTATGAAATAGAAAATTTCAGCTTTCTCTCAGCCAGCATCTTAAGGCTTTAAGAAAAAAACATAAGTAGTGAGACTTGTGATGAAATTGTGAGAGCTGGCAACACCTCAATCAAGCTTGTTCTTCATTTCCATTGAAGTTGAAGGGAAAAATGCCAAAACCATACTTCTGGTGCAAAAAGTGATAAACCAGCAGGAAACAGCCTTGCCCAGTCAGCTTTTTCCCTGAAATGAAAGACAAGCATCTTGTAAAAGGTCTGCTCAGGGTCCCAATGAAGGCAGATTGCAAAACCGTCCCTCACTGACTCCAGCGTTAAAACAGCGTGCTCACTTAAGGGGTCGTTCAAGGGAAGAGAGGGTACTCTGCTACCAGACCGAAATTTGGATATTCTTGGTCTTGATAAGCCTGTAGCTTTTTAGGGGTTGGCTGACAAAGACAAATGTTCTTCTTATTGCCTCCTTACCTTCAATAACAAGGTGACCTGCTTAGTGGATGAGGGAAAGGCTGTGGACGTTGTCTACTCAGACTTTAGTAAAGCCTTTCGACACTGTTCCCCACAGCATTCTCCTGGAGAAACTGGCTGCTCATGGCTTGGACAGGTGTACTCTTTGCTGGGTAAAAAACTGTCTGGATGGCCAAGCCCAAAGAGTGGTGGTGAATGGCGTTACATCCAGCTGGAGGCCAGTCACAGGTGGTGTTCCCCAGGGCTCAGTGGTGGGGCCAATTCTGTTTAATATTTTTATCAATGATCTGGATGAGGGGATTGAGTGTGCTTTCAGCAAGTTTGCAGACAACACCAAGTTGGAAGGGGGTGTTGATCTGCTTGAGGGCAGAAAGGCTCTGCAGAGCAATCTGGACAGGCTGGACCGATGGGCCAAGGCCGAGTTCAACAAGGTTGTGTGAGGTTCAACAAGGCTCAGTGCTGGGTCCTGCACTTAGGTCACAACAACCCCACGCAGCACTAGAGGCTGGGGCAGAGTGGCTGGGAAGCTGCCTGGCAGAGAATGACCTGGGGGTACTGGTCGACAGCCAGTGGAACATGAGCCAGCAGTGTGCCCAGGTGGCCAAGAAGGCCAACAGCACCCTGGCTTGTATCAGAAACAGGGTGGCCAGCAGGACCAGGGCAGTGACCGTCCCCCTGCACTCGGCACTGGTGAGGCCGCACCTCGAATGCTGTGTTCAGAGCTGGGCCCCTCACTGCAGGAGGGACATTGAGGTGCTGGAGCGTGTCCAGAGAAGGGCAGCAAAGCTGGTGAAGGGTCTGGAGCACAAGTCTTATGAGGAGCAGCTGAGGGAACTGGGGCTATTTAGCTTGGAGAAAAGGGGGCTGAGGGGAAGACCTTGTCACTCTACCACTGCCTGAAAGGGGTTGCAGTGAGGTGGGTGTCAGTGTCTTCTCCTAAGTAACAAGTAATAGGAATGGCCTCAAGTTGTGCCACAGGGAAGATTTAGATTGGATATTGGGAAAAATTTCTTCACCAAAAGGGTTGTCAAGCATTGGAACAGGCTGCCCAGGGAAGTGGTTGAGTCACCATCCCTGGAGGTATTTAAAAGACGTGTAGATGTGGTGCTTAGGGACATGGTTTAGTGGTGGACTTGGCAGTGCTGGGTTAATGGTTGGACTCAATGATCTTCAAGGTCTTTTCCAACCTAAAAGATTCTATGATTCTATGAACTTCTGCTACTGGCTTTGCTGTGAGATACTCAAAAGTTATACTGAATGCTGTGTTTCTGTTTATGTTTAAGAGAAGCTGAATTTATCAAGTTAAATTTAATGTTTAATAGAAGTTTGAGTTAGCAAGCTAAAGTAAATTTTTGCAATTTATTAAGAAAGTGATTTTATTGTCTAAGGGATACAGACCTAATGGGATGAGATAAGTCATAAAAGTGTAGGTTTAAGAGTAAATATGGCACCATGATGAATAGCATATGAAGCTGTATACTCAATATCTTTAAAACATACTGACAATCCTAATGCCAAGTCTTATTTAGCATCACAGTATGCTTTCTACAGGTACTGTCTTCATCCTATGCATGGTCATGTTTACATCAAAAATGCCTGTGCAATCATCTGTGCTCTGGTTGTGTGTACTCACCACCTCTTTTTCATTAGCACTGGCAATCATGCAGTCTCAGAGCTGCTGGATTGTTGGATCTGCTTGCACAGCTGCCTGAAAATCAGCCCATGAAAAAAAAAAAAAAAAAAAAGGAAAGAAAGAAGGTTAATATTTAGCTGAATCTTTAAGATGACCTGGCTCTCTGTTCATCCCAAATATCCAAATATCAGACGTGGGTGGTAGCAGAAATATGCATGCAGTGGCAGTGGAAAAGTAGGACTACTGTTTCCGCAGAAGCATGGTCTTAAAAAAAGCTTAAGCTATTCATTAAACTGGACCTTGGCATTATAAGTTTGTTTCTATAAGTTTGTCTTGGGTAACAAGGTCTGTCTGATTCTAATTGTGCTGCCTTTCCACCACCTTGCACTTTAGGAAACCCTTCCAACCTGTGCAAACTGGGCATAAAACCAGAGCAGATGAACTGATGGTTCTCTGTTGGCAGTGCTTTCTAACTCCTTTCTGTAGGTTTAAATCACTCCACCAGGTGCTAACCAGAAAGCCCAAAGGCTGGATTAATTTTACTCCTTTAGGACTGCTTTGTACTACTGTAGTAAAAATGAATGCAATTGTAACAAAAAACTGTTTGCAAGTTAAGACAGTATCTAGCTCCGCACTTTCTTATTGATGCTGCCATAGCGCAGAATGTTAAATTTTCATGTATACCTACAGATATTTAAGACATTCATTTACTCTGCTTTATTTTATTTCCACCTGCCTAAATCAAATGAATTTTATATTACAGACAAGATTCCAATGAGGAATCAAATTAACAGGCTGAACGAGCAACCAACACAAGGTTTTGTTACTGTAGGAGAGAGTTGTATACACTTCACTGAAAGCCGTTGCTTTAAGAGTTTCTATATCACAAAGCAAATTCCCTACTACCTTCCTTGATAGTAAGCAAAAAATCAGTGCTTGAAAAATTAAGGAAGAAGAAAATTATGATTTTCTACAATATAAGATGAAACTCTGGTGGAGCAGAAAGGACATTGATCTACTAGTGTGGGCAAATGCCTGATGAATAGTGCTGTGTCTTTTACTTTGCCACTGTAAAGGAGCAAAATGGGGGCAGTGAAGTCAAAATTAACTGTTTACAGTGTGTGACTTGTCAAGTCCACATACACAACTAGCTGTTTAATGTGAGCAATCAAATACACAGCAGTTTGGAATTATTAGACTCACTGTTGTTGGGAAAACAGCTATTTTTTTCTCATCAGAAAGCAATTATATACTTGATAACTAATTAGGCAATTAAAATTCCTTCTAAGACAAATCCTTTGCTAAGCTAATACTTAGACCATATTTCCTTTCCATGTTCACTAGGCATCCACAGTTCCTTCCTTTTTTCACTGTACAGCAGGATCCTGTCTCTGTTTTGCCTGTTTCTCTTCATGAAGTGTGCAGTCCAACGGAACAATGTGAGCAAGGTCCAAATACCTCCATTTACTCTGTAAATATTCAGTGTGTACTGTGCAAGACCAAGCAACATATAAACACCACTGCTTTGACTGACTTCTGGTGGCTCTGAAACAGAGGATACAGTCAACGTCACTAGATGTCTCACAAGCTGTGAGAGGGATACTCCTCAATTCCCATCACTGCAGACATATTGTGTTAGTTTGATAAGGAGGAGATCTGTATTTAAAATTATAAAGTAATACTAGTCTAACAGGACATCCAAAGGTGATCTAGCCCAAAGCAGGGTCAACTTTAAAGTTACCTCAGGTTGCCTGAGCTCTTTTCAGTCTAATTTTGAGCATCACCAAAGATGGTGGTGATACCACAGCCTCTTTGGGCAACCATTTCCAGTGCTTGAGCACTCTCACCATGAAGAATGCGTCTGTTCTTTCCTAGAGACACAGCTCAGGAAAAAGAGGGATTACACCAAGCATTAGAGCCGAAGAAGAGGGGTAGCACGTGTGCTAGGCAAATGCTGGAGGGCAGTTGGCATCAGAGACACAGAGAAGATGGCTCCCAGAGCTGTGAGGTCATTTAGGTCACGTGCTGGGTTGTAGCTAGTGCTGTGCAGGGCTGGAGGATGGTGTTTGGATTCATGAGTAATAGAGTAACACTGGTAGTTTTTGCTTCTATTTGTTTGAAGGTGAAGATCTTCTATTTGAGGCCACTTCATCCTGAGGTCAAGATGGTATTCAAGCACTTCTGTAGCTCACCTGTGGTGAGGTCTGTGTAAAGAGTTTGCATAGCCAGTTGCAGCCTTTATAACACCCCTTGTAAGCCTGGGTTGACTGACAGAAAAAAGCCATTTACAGTGTCTTCCCTAGCCTTGGAGAGACTACCAGGAATCAGTGATCCTGCAGAGCTACCCAAAGTGTGATGTGGCTTGCCAAATTGCTCTAGGGCGCTGTATCGCTTGCTTATGGTCAGACTTCAGGCTCTCCAACACAGCATCAGTTGTTGTAGAGGTTCACTCCCGACACTGTGTTGCAGCAGCAGCTTTATAGGCCTGAGGCACTCTTCTTGTTGGCTGCTTGTTTTTTACCACCAGTAATAATTCATCCCTATTAACAAACATGCTGTCTGTACTACATTGTTGCCTTAGGGCACAACCAGAAGTTGCTACTGCATTGTGCTATGTTTTCTCTGTGTGCACTGCAGAGCCATATGCTACTTATTCAGGGGATCAGTTTTAGCCCTGCTGCTTTAACTGAGCTGTACAGGGCAGTACTGATCTTATACTTCTAAATCTGATGATGTATAAAGAAGTAGAACCCCATTTTTGTAATTTTTTTGGATCCAATTCCTAACTGAAAGGGCCCATTGATTTCAGTGGAATTGTGCAGGTGATTAAGATGTTTTTTTTGTACAGTAAGTCCTATTCTGTAGACAAATGAAAACCCATTTAAGGGAACTGTTCACCACGTGTTTTACCAAGACACTTTGAGAGAGGATGGGAGTTGAGTTGTAAGGAGGTCAAGAAACCAAGTAACACAACAAATATTTGTTTTTTCCCTTAAATGTTTGCAGAAGAAGATAGAGGCTCTTTTATGCATGCCAGGCTGAAAATTTCCATTTTATGAAACTGCTTTTTCCTCTAGAAAAACTGTAGAAAAACCTGCTTAAAGCCTCGTGTTTTGCAGCACAATCGGCTGTTGCCTGTGGCATAGCTTCCAGACAGGTTTTCTTTTCCCCATAAATAATCGAGTCCATTTTGTTTGAAGTATTTTACATCCTGTGCTAAGGCATTCGTCTTACGCACACATTCAAACATGTACACACACAAACATGCCGGGAGATTTTTTTTCTCCGAGGCCAAGACAAGGAAAAGGTGGAGACCAAGTCTGAAGTCTCCTGCCGTCGGTGATGGAGATTCAAAGGTTACTGGATAAGCTCTGAGCCTCTGTGTGAACATCAGAGATCAACTGAGAATGTGTCAAGGTCTATAATGTTACCTAGAAACTTTAAAACTTCTGTGGATTAAGAAAACCATTCCCACGGCTTACTTTGCCCCTTGGGCAAACATTGCCATCTCAAAATCGGATAACTTACGGGACATTACAAGCCTAGAGGCTCTAAGCTATTGCCTTCTGACAACGTAGTTCAGTCCTCATGGGGTATTAGATGATTATTTTGATTTCATTCCTAGCTTCACCTTCATCATCCGTCTTTGTAAAATAAGAAAATGAGACGGATCAGTTTTGTTGTACTTACCTATAGGTGCCCCCATAATTCTAGAAGATAGAGTTAATTTTGGAAGAAGACATACTCTTTTCCAGCAGTTGCACTCCAGTGATGAAACATGGATTTCTGTTAAGACTGAGCAGAAACAAATAAAAGAGAAAAAAAGACATAATCCTGCTAACAGTTTTGGTATTCTTTTTCCAGTAGTTAGCATGGGAGGAATAGAAATGGGAATTGGCAATCCTGATACAATAATGATTGCAAACATAGCCTAGCGTTGAACTTCAGGTCAAGTAGGATTACAGAAATGAGGGGAAAAACAAGTAGGCTAAGAAACATAGAACAAAATATACCAACTAAAATTACACCTAAGTTGGAAAAAGCCTTTCTGTATGAGCTTGTTTGTAAAACTGATGCACTACCTACCTCAGGCAAGCTGCTGATTATTTTTTTCAATTCCAAATTCTCTGACCGCTTACCCTGGCAGAAAATGTTTGTTGGAACTTGCTGAATTTCTGCCAGACTTTTAATTATCCTACTGGGATGTTATTTACAGCCAGCATTTTAGGGTGAGTCTTGGAGGTGCAGTTCCCATTAGTATTAATGATGTGTGTATGCTGTGAAGGTAACTGTAATCCCTTTGCAGATTAAACACTTGATGCTGTCAGATCTTTTCCTAATGCTATAAATCTGAAGGCATTCAAAATGGGTGTAGGGCTTTTTTATTTTATTTTTCCATATGAGTGATTGCGGCATTTTTGAATGCTTTGGATGAACAAAAAGATCTCTCCAAGAATGATGCTGTCTGCCAGAAAGCATAGCTATGAATGGATGGCCTGCTTAGGGTAGGTGTTCAGGATCTTTGAAAGTCGCACCAAAGAGTCTATACAGTATATTCTTGTTGGAGCTATTGTAGTTAAAGTGTATAAAAACTTACAAATTTTAATTCTTTGATTGAATTAGTCCACCATCGGATTGCTCACGGCCCATGCTGCATTGATATACTTCCAGTGAAGCAGAAGGACGGTTCTGTGAGTATCATGAGTTGTGGATAAAACCAGAATGTGATCCCATGAGAAAAGTAATTGCTCTCATTTCTGAAATATAAGCTTCTCCGCATACTAAGTGCGGTATATCTAGTTTTGCTCTCCATGGATGCGTTATATCTTTAGCTGAACAGAAAGCTGAGGTAGAGAATTTCAACATCAAACTTGTAGACATGCTGTGCTGGTCTACAATCAAATTAATGTGCAGATAATTGCACAAGGAATTGATAAACATGTTTCAGACAGAGAGGCCTAACTGCGGGTATCCTCTGCCCTGGAGACCTCTGCTTTGTAACTAAGCCAATATGGGAATCCAGAGAGAGAGAGAAATACAGCTGAAGTACTCACATCTTCAAGCTAGATAGCAAAACAAGGCATTTAAGAGAAAGATATAAACAAACCAAGACACAATGTAGCCTTAAAATTAATTCTTTTTTTATTATTATGCAGTTACACTTATCACACATACATTTAAACACAGAGATATTGAGGCCCATGGGTAAGTGGGTTTCCTTGGGGGGAAAGGCCCTCGTACTTGCTGGCACTGGCTGGTGAGATGGCTGTTCTGCTTCGATTTGCTACAGGCAAAGCTGAGCTGGCTCCTGCTGAGTTCAGGGCTGCATCTGCCTTCGCCATCCATCCACCCTAACAAAACATAAAGCCTAGCCACATTTATTGCCTCTTTCTTCCAACCGTGCAGCGGTAGTAAATTGTTAATTGATTCTTAAGGGTAATCTAAAGGTTTAGCTCATTAAAATTGGGCCCAAATACCTTGTTGTTATTCAGGGATATGATCTGGCCTACCCAAAGCCTCATGGAAACCTGGGTGGGAACGGAAAGCAACTGTACTGGGAGATTCTAGGAGTTAGTTACTACCATCTTAGAACCCATTTGAAGTATCCTTGAAGGAAATGAAGTGTCACCCATTCACATCCAAATTACAATCTGCAGTTGTGTGCTATTCAGAACAAAAGTTTTAAAAAGGGCACAATAGTAAACTTATGTTGGAGAGAATTTGGCTCAGGCTGCATAAACTGTTTGTACTCTTTAGCACTGTTCAATACTTTATGAACCTTCTGTATGCTCTGGGTAATCTCCGTTTCAGGTAACAAAGACGTGTCCAGGCTGCATGTACACCAGGCCAGGCTTGGTGCTGCATGTAAGGCTTGGTACTACTCAAGCAGCAATAAAAAGAGTTGCATCCATCCTGTGTATGTAGCCTGAACTGGAGGCAAACTCAACATCTCAGCAGACAAGATTATTTCTCCCTGCTTGACCTCAGTTGTCACTCTCACTCCTTCACTGCTTGCAGCTGCAATCTGGGAAGAAGGCTCCTCCAAACCTCTTTTATAATATTTGAAAATGCCTGTTGAAAAAGGGAAAGGAAATGCAGGTATTACACAGCAGGAAGAATATCAAGAAACTCAACTTAAATCAGAGCCATTTTATGAAGTGCAGAGCCCTCCAAAAATTTCTGAGTACACAAACTAGGCGAAACACGGAAGGGCAGATCTCCATGTGAAATAGCATTTTTCCACATAAGTCACATGGAGCGATGCCAGCTGAGACTGGGGATTGACCTCTTCTTTAAAGTTTATATAATTAATTTTTAAAACAGTACACAGGTTTTGTAAGTGGAACTGCAAAGCACCCGAGAATATTTACATTGCAGCAGGAGAGCCATTTTAGTTCTGCAATCACTGCTCCTGTCTGCACTTCTAGTTAGTGTTTCTATAAATAGGGAAGTATCCATTACTGGTAGCCCCAAAAAAGAAGTGCATAATAGTCTTCCCAGCAGGGTAAGTGCTAAGAAAACATCAACGCACTCCCAGGTCCTCCACGTGCACTCCTCTGTGAGTCTGGGAGAGGCCACTTACCTCTGCAAGGAAAGCCTTCAAAGCTGGAGGTGAGAGTGTACCAGGTGATCAGTCATTCAGGGTCTCTGCAGAAAATTCCTGCCGATTCAGCTGGCTGCCTGCCCCCACATGTCACAAACCCCTCACGTGCTGCAGGTGCAGTGAGTGCAAAGGGCCGTGGGGCAGCCCCTGGCCGCACTGCAGGCAGAAGCAGCCGAGTGGAGAAGGTGGTAGGAGGGAGAAGCAAGTCAAGTTTGGTGGGTGATGCAGTCCTGAGGGCACCTGAAGAGAATCTCCCGAGAGAAGCCTTGAAGGCCATGGTGGCAGTGGAAGGATCTTTCTAGACTAGATCCTCCAGTTGATGTAAGTCTGCAAGGTTAATTGGTTTCTTGGCTTTATGTGATAAGGCTCATTTTCTACCACATGCATGTATTGTGGTCCTGTGGTAGCTTAGTCAAAGAATATTGTTATCAAGACAGATTTGAACACAAGAAGGAAGTGATAGCAACTGCACTAACTGCATACTTCTGAGCTTCCCTGCCCTGCAGAGGTACCTACACATCTCCTGAGGACCTCCAGGTCCTGACCCTGGTACTTGCAGGTAGAAGAGTATATACTCAAATCCCATGGTGTTGAAAGACCAGAGTGGGCCATGGTGGGCCTAAAGCAGACCTTCTGATCAAGACAAGCATCAGGGTTCATCCCCTCACCCTCTCTTCTCTTTGTCATCCAGCCCTGTCCCCCTCTGGCTAAAGGTCACTAGTGGATTACAGCAGGTTTGGTAGTTACGCTGCTGGCAGGGTCCAGGGGTGGAAGGCTGAAAACACAGCTGAACACATGTGAAAACATGGCTATTTGGATTACTGTAGGATCCAATGACTTCTCCATTTTTTCCAGTCTCTAAACCAATGCCTGATTTCTTCCTGAAAGCAATTCTTCACTTTGGTGGTCATCAGCTTGTGAACTGTGTGGCTCTTCTATGGGCTGCTTCTAAGATGATTAAGAAAAGTACATTTTTGTATGCTAGATATTGTGAGTTTTATGCAGAGGTCTGTGCATCTAATGGAATATTTCAGGGACCCATAACCTGAAAAAGGTTGAAAATGGCTGCTACTTTAAACTGTAAGTCATCTGCCACTGCATGGGAATTATCTGGTGAAGTGTTAAAAACCGGCATTGCAAGGATGACAGGTGGTGGAGTTAATATTTTTTTGTCTCTTTCTGAAATACTTGGTTCCTTTTACCGTAAATAGTATCACGACCAATTTCATATATGCAGCTAAGGCTGATCCTAAACTTGGCATGTCTTGCTTTTCTGGTCACCATAGTATAGGATAAACTTCCACAGGTGTGTTTAACACCATGAGTAATATTTCTCTCTCTCTTTTTTTTTTTTTTTTTTTTTTTTAACAGGGCAAGTGTGCACATTGGAGTGTGCACATTGGAGTGACTTGGTAGATTTTGGGGGTCTTTTTCGCTAAACATGTATGCTTCTTTTTATTTAGGCAAGATAAAAGAAGGTGGTAGTACCTGGCATACAGGAGGCACTTGGTTCTTTGGGAGAGCTCTGAATTTCTGGTGGATGCCTCCACAGGTTCCCATTATGGATGCTACTTCCACACAGATGTTCTCTTCTTTGGTAATGGAAACCTTGTTGCATTAGAGGAATTCAATGGTTGACTAGAGGTGTAGTGTGGGACTGGGCTTTGGGCAACCATAAAGAAAAGGATCAAGACTCCAAGCTTGATTTGAAGTTCTGCAGGAAGCTGATATGACAGGGCTCCATGTCTTGCCTCTCAGCTGAGATTGTTACACATGGAAAAGCTTTTTCTATTTCCTTCAGACTGAATTAGGGCTTACAAAACCTCGCTGCACCTTTACAGGCATGGTGCATGCACTTGTGTGTAGACACATGGGTAGAACTCGGTAGCATATGGCCTGCCTGCAATGTAGGGACTCCAAGATCTCTTAGAGTTGCTTAGATGAGTTACAAAGAGGTGCCTTATCAAAAACCACATTTTCCTAAGTCCATCATCTGACTGAAAAGCTTTGTTCACTGTTCTGCTCTTAAACAGCAAGATATGCATGGAATTTGGATGGACAAAATAATTCAGAATATTCTAGATGTTGCAGATGTTAGCTGTGTGTCGTTCAGAATATTTCTGTGCAGCCTGAGAGCCAAAATCTGCCCTGTACGCTGACACAATTACACCCACTTACATGAAGTGACATGGCTGTAACTAATTGGACTAAGCACGCAAACTTTCACTGCACATAGCCAAAGACAAACTCTGGCTCCAAATGTTTTTTCCCTGAATACATTTTCATGGTACCTGGCCCCATTTTAGCCTGAACAATACATTTTTGTCTACAGGCACTAAAAATAGTTCATGTACTAATTAAAAAAAAACAAGCTGTGACAGAAAACAATAAAGGCAAGGAAATGGGGAGGCATTTTTACATAGCCAGCAGCTTCCCTGGCACCATTTCTAGCTATGAAGAGGGTTATTAGCAAGCCCAGAATTATATAAACAGTTTCCTCAGCCAGCCAGTGTACACCAGAATCATCATTTACTTTCAAATTATTCAAGTCAGCAAAATCCACCTTTTCATCAGACCAGCGGAAAGATTGGCAGAGGTTTTTAAAAGTGGGATTATGATCAGAAAAATTACTCTCTTTCTCAACAGTTCAGTGCCCTAATTTCGTAAACTCATTGTTATTCCTGCTTTCTTCATTGACAAAAAAAAAAAGTGTTTATTTCTGCTAGCAGAGCGCGCTCATCAGCTGCAGGAGGGGGAGTTGCATTCTTCTTTTTTGTTGCAAAACGCACCATCATCAGAACCATCCACAAACTCCAAGATGCTGAATATTTGCTACTGAACATGATAACTGAGAAAGAAATAAACAGATTGAGTTTTGGACTATGCTAATCTTGGTTATAGTTTAAAACAGCAGGGCAAATCTGATCTGGAGTTCATGAGAAATAAAGAGTCTTAGCCACTTTTTGCATGAATTTAAATAATAAATTTGAGGATAAGCTATTCATCTCTTCAGCTTTACACAGTGATGAAAAAGGAGATGACTGAGCCTGAATCAGGGCTAATGTTTGCTCTATATCTGGCAGAAGAGTGTGGGTGCTCCGAGGCTGTGCAAGGCTCAGGGGCTGGTGGCTGCCATGTGCAGCTGAGAGTGAGCGAGCTGCGTCTCAGGAGCCCTCGGGCACACCAGGAGGCCCCGGTTCAGTAAATCCTCCAAGATTGCATAACTTGGAACAAGTGAACAGTCCTACAGTGGGGTTATTATGTGCCTCGGGTTATGCAAGTGCTTAAGTGTTTTGCTGGATAGGGGCCCTAATCTCTCAGTATCGTTTTCTCCTATCTTTACAATGGTAATAATGATTCCTCCATCAGGAAGGGAAGTAATTGATTTAGTCATGATTACAGAAAGGAAAGGGTCTGTAACTACCAAACAAACCCAAAAGCAGGAGAATCGGGAAGTATGTGGAATAATATCCTGGGATGTTTCTTTTATAAAAGGCAGTTCTGTTTTGGAAAGTGTGTGTGTTGAAGTGCCACCCGCTCTTACTCTGGCTGATCATGCCCATTTAAAAAGTAAACCTACCTGTTAAACTCTGCAGGAAGAAAGCTAACAAACAGTAGTCAAGTGAATTGTGTTCCTCACACATCATGAATAGATGCCTTCACATCTGAGCAAAGCCTTTGAAAGCACGAGTGTCCTATTTGGCCTGAAGAACCAGGACAGGTTGTCTGAATAACAGGCTGATTTTCCGGGACCAGGAGTTAGAACTCATTGCTTTATGCATCACTGGTTATGCTGCAAATGCTCTTCTGCAAACACAGCCAGGTACTCAGCATGCTTCCTTGTGAGTGACTGCTGGGGAATATTGTTCTCAGCATCACTAAGACAAATGAAAATTGGAATGACATCATGATCACACTTCTAGATTATAATAACATTTAGAATTAAGATAAAATAAGAACTAACATGAGAAAATGTAGTTATTACAGCGATACCATTATTCTTAAGCCATAGGCTGTTTATTGAGACAGAAGATGTAGTTGTGGCCTGATAGAGTAAGGGCAGTGTCCTACCATGTCCAGTAGTTGAGCCAGTCTCGTCGTTAATTGCTGCTGGTGGAGCAGTCCTGCTGCCCTCTGCACGCCCTGCCCTGGGCTACCTCACCTTCCTCCTGCTGGCTTAGGTGCTTCAGTTCAGCTCCCTGAACCTGTAAAAAGAGAAACTCAGGAGGAAAAACCAGGAGAATGGTGTTTTCCAGCCCTGATCCCTTAGGTTTGTCATACAAATTTGCCTGACATTTTCTGCACAGAAGCTTGACAGCAGCTTGGTATTCATCTTAGTACTTAGATATTTCTTCAGTAATGTACAGTGAGGGTGAAGGCCTTTAAAAATCAGCTAAAAATATCCTGATAGATAGCTCTGCTATATTCCCACTAACCTCTAGAATTCAAGCAATTTCATGCATCATTACCAACCCCAACAAAAATCAATGGTTGTAATTGAGACGCAGCAAGCCAATGTGTCTGCCACGGCGGGGTTGCACCTGATAGCTCTGCCAGGACAAAGCAGGTGGAAGGGGAAGGCAGTTTGCACAGCAAATGACCTCTCTCAAATATAGCCAGGTACTGAGCATGCACTCTTACGAATGACTCAATGTAGAACAGCTCAAGCTAGCCATTGAAATAGCATTGTGCTTTCTGTCTAACAGCACAGGCTACGAAACTATAGAAACCTTCTTTTATGTATCACCTACTGTGTTCTTATACAGGCTGATTGTCAGTGAAGACAAATTACTCATTTGTCTTACACATAAAATGTTGGTATTGCTTTCAGCTGTCAGCTATTCTAGCAAACACCATGATGTGGTTATTCACCTTAGTAGGGATTATTTCTTATCAGGAGGAAGTTGACTTTTTCAGAACAAGGGGAACAAGGGCCTCTTATGACAAACTCAAGTTGTAGTTGACTGTGGTGCTCCCAGGAAGCGTGATCCTGCGTAACAGGATGGAAACAGCCTGTACCCTTTGCAGTCACATCAGTCACCGCGTTGTCTCAACATAAAATGTAAGCAGGTTGATTTCAGAAGGGTATTTCTGTAAATTAAATAGAGTGCAAACACAAGTCTAAAAGAAAAAGAAACGTTCTGCAAGATCTTTGAAGTCTTCTGATTTTGTTGCCATTGGATTAACCTCCTAGCAGAAAAGAAAAATGAACCCTATTTGTGCAAGTTAGGACCTTCCAGAGAGTTTGCTTGTGAGGAGGTGTGGACATGTGGAATGCTGCGGGCTGACAGATAACGTATTTGAAAAAGTCTTTGAAGTTGAGCTTATATCAGGTCCCCAAAGTTATGGCGGCTGTAAGTTAAACTTGAAAAAACAAGAGAGGTATTTTACTATCAAACATGTATTTTGTTCCCACACTGAAGCTTTTCCCAGTTGCAGGTGATTTTGGTCTTCTGCCTAATACTATGGGTAGACATGCACTGCAGGAGTGGACAGAGAGTAAGCATTTGGCTCTGCTGTACATGTTTTATATAGAGAGAGCATAAGTAACCATGGTAAATAATAGAGTTGGTAAGCATGGTAAATAATAGAGACTAGTTTTCTTTCTAATTTACTGTTGGAGCTCATTTGGCTCAGTTTTGTCTTTGTGGTATTATAAACCAAGGAAAGCTCCATGTAAGGCAATGGAGACACTTTAGTTGGAAATAAGAAAACAACAGAATGAGACTCACTGGAACCATTTACATGTTGGAGAAATTAGTTGAAAAATGTGTTTTGCAGTCCTGGTTTCTTTTCCCCTCTTACCATACAATACTGCAGTTATATTTTAGTTTGGGAATTTGAGTTTTGAGTACTTAAAACTAAAATAGGGCAGAAGTGGCAGAAAGACACAAAAATGGCTGGCAACATGAGCTAGACCACGGTTTTCAAAATCTCAGAGCCAGCAGCAACACCTGCTTTTGAGAGGACTGCAGTCCTCTGTCCTGAGATTTCTCCTCACCTCTGGAATTAAGAAGTATTTCAGCACCAAGGGCATGTGTGGAACAGATGACTGATGACCTCTGTTCCATGCAGTGGCCCTCTGTGGCTTACAAGGAAGACAGAGCAAGGGCTTGGCCCATTCCCTAAGCTTACCTACATATGCCTTTTATATCAGCCTCGCCCAAAACAGCTTTTCCTCGTAAAGTTATCTGCGTGACAAAAAGATAACCAATAGCAGGGCACGAGCAACACCTACTTTCTGTGGACCATCTCATGTCAAACTACCAAGAAAACTCTGCCTATTTTGCTGGAATTGCCTGTCAGAGTTTCAGTGCTGCTTCATTGCCTGAGAACACATAGCTGTATTTCTTTGTCCTTCTTATTCACAAGTTACCTAGTGCTACTCCTAACAGCAAGGAACTAAACTAAAAGGGAAAAACCAAAATATTTGCTGGCACAAACTGGGTGAGCTTGTTCTCTCCTTTAATTAAGATCCTTTTTTCTGGTTGCTCTGAAGAATCTGCTTTTCTGCATCTAGTAGAAATTTTAACTTTTTTCATTTGTATTCTGTTTTCTTTTACTAGACCATTGCAGACATAGTTTCTTGTTTTTCTGTAAACATATCCACTAAGAGAAAGCCACTCTTTAATCTGTTCCAAACTCGTCCAAGTTTTGCTGACTTATCCCTTTAGCACAAGTCATCCACACATGATTTATCTACATATAAAGGTATTTGCTAATATTTTGCCTTTCAGGTGAACCACAGGAACCCAATAAAGGAAAGGAAAATGTAAAGAGGCATTCTGCTCTCACACCACCTTTTACCAAGACAGGCTGGAAGTCTTTTTCTCCTCTCACCTACCGCAGGAACTCCCCCAACGTTCACTATTCACGGGTTCAAGTTTTAGGCTGGCAAGGTGCCAGTGAGTTCATTAGTGGCACACTGGATAACAGCACAGACCCAGTCCTCCAGGATTTAAACAGCATTTTAACAGCAACACTGTGATGGCTAGAAGAAATTAAACTCTGGCTGGCCCGAGCTGTCTCAGGGGGTCCAAGTACCCACATGTAGCAGATAATATAACAGACTGTTACCTCCCATCTGTAGGCAGCTTTGGGAGACCAGATGTCTCATGCCTTAGTAGCTAACTATCTGCAAATTTAAGCGTGCAAAGCTAACATATTTTTGCAGTCACCTCACTACTTACTTTTAGGATTTGATTTTTGGCTGCAATGATCAGGTCCCATTAATCTTGAAAACTTCTTAGGACCGGAGATAACTGGAAACCGGAATCCAGATCTGCATGTTTTAGGAAGTTACTTGGGGATCCGTCCCGCTTCCCTTGTGCACCTGCAAATACAACTTCTTTTGTTTGTTCTGGAAACAGAGCTTTAAAAGAAAAAAAAAGAAAGAAAGAAAGAAAATGAAAAACATAACACAAGTAAATGCTCTTGGCTGTGTGGGATGTGCCCCGAAATGCGAAAGCTCCTGTACCAATAAGCCATGTCCGGTGGCCCCAGGCCGTCTGCACCCGCCAGGCTGTGTGGAGGTGGATGGGGACACTCTGGGACAGCTGTGCGGGTCGCTGCTGTGTGAGTCACTGCTGCACAGGGTACGGCTGTGCTGTTCGCAGCTGCATGGGCCACTTGTGCAGGGCACCGCTGGGTGGGACGCTGCGGTGCAGATCAGTTCTGTGAAGGTCACCACTGTGCAGGAGGACATGGCTGTGTGACACTGCTGTGCAGGACATTGTTGTGTGGGAGGGACATCACCGTGGGGGGCACTGCTGTGGGGGGCATTACGGGTCACCGCTGTGTCGGTCCCTGCGCACGGGGCGTTACTGCGTGGGCTGTGGCTGTGTGGGACATGGCTGTGTGCGACATGGTTGCATGGGACACGGCTGTGTGTGACATGGCTGTGTGGGATGTGGCAGTGCAGGACATCCCTGTACAGGATGTCGCAGCGAGGGTCATCGCTATGTGAGACATCGCTGTGCGGGACATGCCTGGACATCACAGTGCGGGCCACCGTGGGCCACTGCCATGCGGATCCTGCAGGGAACATCCCCCGGCGTGCAGGGCACCCCCGGGGACAGGCACCCTCCCCACCTCCCGCTCCCCCCGCCCCGAAGCTTTGCCGCGGCAGCCTTGGCGCTGCCCGGGG
>JAVJGI010000040.1:39160138-39175528 GCA_035590275.1 Ibycter americanus
CCCTTTCTCCAGGCCGCTGCTTTGCGGGCTGGAGGTTTTCCTAGGGGTTGGAGGTGGGGGTGCGGGCAGGGGCTCGGCTGTGAGGGGGCTCTGCAAGGGCAAAGCCCTCCCCGGTACCACCAGCCGCGGGGCGAGGGCGGGAGCAGGGACCAGGCAGGGTCCGGGTGAGCGTGGCAACGGGCACAGAAATGGGAAGAGAGACCTTTCCCGCACTAGGCATTGGCAGCGTTTCTGGATCAGCCCTAGTGCAGTGCCTGGCGTTTGCCGGTCCGAAGTTATTTTCCCTCTAAAGTGTGATGTTACGTACTTCTCACTCACACTCATCCCAAATGCACATCGGTTACAGTGGGGATGTGGGATTACAGAGACAACAGGGAGATTGATTTGGCGCCGTCCATGTTTCTGAGCAGGTTCCTTATGTCTTGCCAAACAAATATCAATGAAATAATTGAGGAAATCCCCAGGGTGAGGTTTTGTGCTCATTTCTAGGGGCAGGAATCGGCAAGGATCCACCGTGAAGGCAAGGACTTCAAAGTGAGCGTAGGGGAGTGAGTGAGAGGGGCCTCTGCCAGCCTGCAGGGAAGGCCTGGCTCCCTGCGGAGCAGTGGCAAGGAGGGGAAAGTGACCCAGTTCTACCAAACTGGACCCAGCAGCTTTGTAGGTATTTACGCCCCCTCTTTTCTGTGGTATTTCTGCCCTTTGTGGTCTACACAATTTGTCCTCCCTCCTCTCTGCGACGCGGGACGCAGCCCTTGCTTTACAGGTGCGGCAGCGGTGCTCAGCCAGCCGCGCATCTCTTCCCGGCTGGCTGGACGCACGCCAGCCTGCAGCCAAAACGGCATGAGGCTCCGCTGCACAGTCCTGCTAATTCGGGTGCATTTAGCAGGCTCAGCGCTGTGCTGACATAACCACACAGCTTGGGGACCCAAGTTGGCTTGTGTCTGCCTGGTTTGGGAAGGGGGAGTATGACTGTCAGGTGGTGCAGACCCATCCTAGGTGATGTAAAGCTGCGCAGAAAGACTCAGCAGAGCAGAACTCTAACCCCAGGTCTCCAGAGGAAACACAGCCAGTTCTCTCACCACTAAATAATCTCTCCAGAATAACAGGAGGGAAAAAAACATGCGCCACAAGGTCTGACAGAGGTAGCGTCTTTAAAATTAGCATATTTTTAATATATTAATCTTTCATTCAGGAAAATCAGTAGGGAGAGAACTGACAAGATGCTTGCTTGACACATAGTCACAGCATATTGTGTCATTTCAGTAAGTGAAGTATAATAGGAGAGAGCTAATAAAGGTACATAGTGTCAGCATTAAACTGGAGCTATAATCCGATAAAAATTCCTATGCTCTTAAAAAGGAAGCTCTAACTTGTGCTTAAAAAGTTCTAGTTTCGACACTTTTCTTACCATGACTTCTGGCACCTGATGATGCCTTATTGTATTTGAGATGGTATTTTTTGTCTCAAGCGCAGTGCTGACGCCTCAAAAGGCATGATGTGTTTGTGCTGCCTGTCTTGTTCCCTTGCGTGGACAGCAGATGCCCTAGAACCAGGCAGGAAGATGGAGTCTCAGTGAAGTCTCTCTGCCTCTCTCTCTCCCCTGCACCAGGGCTGGAATTTGATGGTCTGTGGTGGTGTGGTGGCCCAGTTCAGGGAGCTTAACCCTCGGGAAACTATTCCTGTTTTCTCTGTTTCCCATTTCTGGCTGGTTTGACTCCCTGCACTGCCTCACTGCCGAGCTGTGTGAGCACCGCTGCTAGCGCAAGTGAAGGGAGCAGGATGTTTTGCGTGAGTGTAGCATGGGAGGGACAGGATTTTGGCAGCCTGAGGAGGTGAACCTAGAATCACATATTCGAAAACTACAAAACTGATCACAAGAAGTTGTTCCTTTGAAGGCAAATGATCATATATACTTTCTATTTCAAGCAGCCAGTAAGTTATGTCTTGTATAAACAGAATATAAATAGTTCCAGTGGGAGTTTGTATCAACTTAAGACAAGTGTGGCTGGAAATTTTAAAGTCATTTTTGTTCCAGTTTGATGTTGAGGTCTCACCATTGAGTGTTTCTAAATTTTGTCTGTGTGTTTAATGACACCAAGGGTGTTTATTGGCATAGTTCACTCTGAAATAGTTTTGCACGTAGAGTTCAAAAATTCAGAATAAAAATGTGAAGAAAGGTGACCAGTGGTTCTCATGCTACAGCTTGTTTGTCAGCCTGTTCGCCACTCACGATTTCAGCACCTCCTGAAATGACATTTCATCCTTTTGCAAATATTTAACAGGATGAAGAAGTATTTGGGAAAAGTGTAAGTGCCTCAAGTATATGTAATCAAGAAATGTGTTAGGAATAATGCAAAAACAATGCTCCAAAATAACAGAAAACACTGAAAGGAGGGGTGTCCTGAAGCTGCCAATGCCATGGTTAAATTCTGTCATGCCTAAAAATCGTAGTAGGTCTGGTACTTTATAAATAGATGGCTCAGCAGAAGTCCATGGGCTGCTAAATCTAAGTCCAAGGTTTTTAACATAAATATCTTTGAAATTCTAACAATGAAGAAAGAATATTTTTGTACATAGAGAGCATTTTAAATAGGAACTACTGTACAATGAGAAAGCCTGGAAAAGGAATGACCTTGTCATTTGAATGGAAGTGGGTAGTCTGAGAAAATCCATAGATCCTTATACATTACACATTACAGCATATGTTGTGCAGTGATTCAGTGAAGATACAATAATCCTTTTTTTCCAGAGATGGAAAAAATTAAATAGAGTGTAACTCAGAAAAAAACCCCACATCTATGATTCACAGTGCTGTAAATAGAGAAAAAAAAAATAATATCCTGACCACTCAAGCTGTGTTTCATAGGATAGCAATGTAATTTTTCTGGGTAATTTTGAACTTCCAAGTGTCTCATTAGCTTCCACGTTTTGGTAAGTACCTGAGCACAAATCCTGTCCTTCAGGTTCCTTTGACTTGCATCCTTCTCATTTGTTCAATGAATCATTGTCTACCATCATTGTGTTAACTAAGCTGGACCAATAATAACATAGACAGAGACCATAACAGTGTAGCTATGGGTCCCTGATACTTCTTATTGTATTTCAAGAAGTGGCACCATTCCTTTTATGTCAGTCCTGGGACCCATTCCCTGTCATGATGGGGAAGCTGACATCTTTCCAATGAGGCACAAAACTGATGTGCTGTCCCTTAATAGTTGCTGGGTACTGACTGCAAGAGCGACATTATTATCCCACTGGCTAAATTCCATTCTAGCAATCCAATGTTCTTATTATTCCACATGACTAAGGCAATTCGTACTTCTTTTTCTAAATCTTGATGACCATAAAATTGCCATGTATTGCTGCAGATGACCAGTATTTAACTGTCACCTTGGTTTAATTCCAGTAAGATGTGAAGCCATCACTTTATTTGTTGTGCAGCTACTCAATCCCTTTGGGAGTTTTCTGCTGGAAAATGTGATGTTAGACCTGATGTTATCTGCATATCAAGGTGCTAATATGGGATTAAAATTATGTGGAAATTCTTACTTCATATAGCCAACTTGGAAGAGAGTCAACAGATAAGGAAACAGGGCTAGATGACATTTACTCTCCTTTGGGTATTCTAGGTAGAACTAAGATGTGTGATCAGACATTGAAGTCTATGCTTCTACTACTAAATAGAGTGGGGCCAAGGACTGCTTTCTGGCTGGTGGCAAAGACTGTGAGGTCCATACTCCATTTAGCGCTTGTCCTGGCTATCCTATGGCAGGGTCAAAGACAGTTTTACTATCACTGCTTTTCTTTTTTTCTAGTTCAACATGCTTAAAACAAATGTCTGAGGGTTGGGCTGCAACACGTTAAGAGTGGTGCCTTCACAGCCACAGAGACTGTGTCTTGTGCCCTGGGGTACCTCGATGTGTCAGAGCAGTGCCTAGTGGTGCTGTGTCAAGGATCTGCATGTGGCAAAGGGAGCCATGTGCTTTTTCAGTGTAATTTTCCAGTGCTGTTCTACAAACTATACCTAGGAGCTGTCTGGAAAGCTGTTTATCAGTAAATAGAAGAAAATTCCAGGTAATGCTAACAGTTAAGCAGGATGGACAACTGGTGACCCAGTGCTCAAGGCTGCTCTGCGGTTCTGTTTCAGTGGAGTTCCTTAGGGCGTGGGATGCAGCATCCTCAGCCACTCGTATGGCTGGTGCTGTTGGACCGCTCAGAAGCGGGCAAATTTGGTTAGGACAGGTGCACAGTGAGAGGAAAGGAGGGGAATTGTGATGGTACGGTAAGGACATCTGCCAGGGAGCCTCTGTCAGGGGTTTTATCTGCTTTACGATGGCTGTAGTGCTCCAAGAAATTGGAGATGCAGTGGCAGAGCAAACATCAAATTCTGTGTCTTATGAAAAGAGTCACAAACACCAAAGAGGTTATCACATTTTACTCTTCCCAATGTCTTGTACTGGCAGAATCCCAGAGGGCATGAAATATTTTCCTGAAAGACTAGTTTGGTCCCATCACTTTCCTGTAACATGGATACAAGTATGTAACTAGTAGTCAAGCTGTAAAGCTTCTTGGGGATTAAAATTGTAATCAGGAAATACAGGAAAATAAAAGTTGAAAATATGTGATATGTTCCATTACAAGCTAATGAGAAACAGAGTACATGGAAAAGGAAAAATCTTCATTCAACTGGATAATGCGAGGTGTGACTCAAAACACTTCAGAACCAATTTAAGAAAGCCCAGCCATTGATTGTAACATATATTTTGCACCATTCTCTAAGTATCATGTTGAAGACCTGCCTTTATAAAGGAGTGGAAAAGCAAAGTAAAATGTGATTCACACTACACAGAAAAAGATTTGCAGCCTGCTTGGAATGTGCAGTGAAAACAAGTCTTTGAAGAATTGGGGAGTTTCCGTATCACTAAGAAACTGTAACATTAACATAGGCACCTTTAGGCTTTTATAAGACACTGTGCTAGTATTTCAATTACATGACATTAATTATAACTTTATTGAAAAAGCAAGCCCATCAGAGGACAAAAAGCAGCTAATGGTATTAGGGGAAGCAGCATGGACTAGTACACAGTGCCGCAGTGTTTTGACTGCTTGTCTCATTTCGCAGTTAAGGAAAGCTGCAGAGGGCCATTCCTTGCTCGCCCAGCAGCATACCGTGCATGCGTGGGAAAGCTGGTACTGCTGCTGGTGTCCTAGCAGAGGACATTCCCTCTGGACACACACACTGAGAGGGGAAGGGGATTGGAGGGATGCAGCTGCCCAACCTGGAGCACCTACCAGGTGGCCTCCAGGAAAAGTGGCTACGGGAAATGAACCACTGGTCAGATTAAAGGTCCTCGTGGGCCACAGGTTGAGGACTACTCAGGTAGGGAAATGACTGCTTATCGTCAGAGGATTCTTCTGCTTGATGGATGCCCATGTGTGAGACATTTTTCTTACCTGTTCTTTCACGGCTTGGCCTGCCGAGGCTGTGTAGACTTGAAATTCCTTCCTGGAGGGGTTGTGTTTGTTCCATCAGTGAGCACTCGGATATGATCCTCATCCAGCCCCTCAGGGGTCAGCACTCAGTAAGTTTTGAAGTACTGTAGTATTCATTTTGACTGCTAAAAGTGAAATTGATAGGCCACACAGTTTTCAAAACCTGGGGCTTGGTGTTCCTGGATGCTAAGGAAACTTCCGATTCATGGAAACATGTGAAAGGGCTGTGTGTGTGTGTTAATGGGCAAATAAAGTGAAGACTTGTGTATGTAGCTTCTTACTCAGGAATAATGTGTCCGTCATCTGCTTCTGTATTCTGGGAATCAGGCTGTAAAACCCCTTCTTCCAGAGCAGATTATTTGTATTCACCTGGAAGATACCTCGCATATTGTCCGTACTTCCATTAGCAAGGTTGACACAGAGCTACTGTTTTGCCAGAATACAAATGAGAAATGCAAGAGAAGGGAGAATTACAGATCAGAAAAATGTGTGTCATGCTTAATGTAAGTGAGAACTACAAGGAGCATGCCATTATTATTACATGCACTGCAGAGAATAAAATAAGGAAGGAAATGGCTAGTGGATAACAGATATGATAGATCTGAGCATTTCTGAGTTTCAAGACAATACCAAAACTAAGAGATGCTTAGTTTGCTATTTACATCTCTCCTAGAAAGGTTACAAAAAGTGACAAACATGAAATGAAGGCTCATTCTCTACAAATGATGATTTAGGTTTTTTTTCTAAAGAACCTGTGTGTTATGTAATCAAAAAAGTGTCAAAGGCCCTAAACTGGGCTAAAGTTTTCTACAGCTGCCAGAAAAATACCACAGAATACAAAGCATTTTTTTTTTCTTTCTTCATCTGAGACCTTCACTGAGCTTACCTAATATACGTGAATTTAACAGGTGAAGAGAGAAGTTCTTTGTACCCCTGACTATTAGGCTGGGTTAGGAATGGCCAAAGGTACAAGTGTATGGTACCCGTACTATTGATGCTCTGCCTGAGGAAACGCAGTTTCTTATAATTCAAAGTTTACTTCCAAAACAATGGCACTTTCCCCATAATGTTTTGGTCAAGTTCAGAGGAAGTTTGTGACCCATGAGAACTAAAATACAGATATCTAGTGGACTGTTCTGTAGTGGGGAATGAGCAAAAGAGGGCCTTAAAATCACATTTCTACACATTTTATTTAGCACATTTAAATTGTTGTAAAGCTCTGTCTACATCAGTAGATACAGACACAGAAACACAACTCTACACATGTCCTTGCATTGTTCTGACACTAAACAAACCCAAAATTACCACCAAAAATTGTCTTTGCAGCAAGGACCATGGCACAGGATACCCTGTGTTAAAACAGGGCAACAAAGATGTGGCAGTGAAACTTCATTCACTGTTGAGGAAAAGGGTTTAGAAATCAATGAGGGGAATCAAGAAGGCTGAAAAGCTTCCTGAATTCTGCTACTTTATGTTCCAGACTTTAAACAAAATCTGGTGGTGTAGGAACTGCCAAGGTAGGTCAGACCACTCACTGGTTTAGATAATCCATGAGTTGGCCTCCCTTGGGGCTAATGCCATGCGCATCAGAAGATGGTACAGAAGAACCCCACAGCTGTAGTGAAAGGTTTCCATGAAGAGCTGTTTCTTTCTAGACAAGGGACAGAACAGGGAGCCAAGCACTGCAGATAGGTTTGAGTGTTAAATTTGAAGATGAAAATGAAAGTATGTAAGAAAGAAAAAACCCAGCCTTACTATGCAAGCTTTTGAGAGTGATTAGGATAAAACAGAAGCCTTGACTGCTAGTAATGTTTTAATACTGCTTTGCAGCTCTTCCGTGCGTTGTAGGGGAGTGGAGTCATTGGAGTGGCTGTGCAGAACAATGTAAACCCGATCTGCGGGTACGTAGGCGCTACGTACAACAGGAACCTAAAAATGGTGGGGAACCATGTCCTGCTCTAGAAGAGAAGGCTGGCTGCCTGGAGTACCTGACATACCAGGGAGAGGACTGCGGCCATGAACATGGTATTCGCTCTTTGATTTATCTGTACATTGCGACCATCAGGGCCTTTGTAAATTGTACTGATGGCAATGAATGGAAAAAACCCCACACATCTATCTGCAGCTAGCTGGTTAAAAATACAATTTTAAATCTTACTTTCTATTGCCATATTGCTCTTTATTCTATTTTTTTTTTCCTACTCAGGCTTTTCTTAATTTCTATTAAGTAAACCACTAAGCTGCATGCATTCCTTCAGTTTCGTAAGCCCCTCTGTGCAAAGTTAGAAGACAAATCCAGTACAGAACACAAAACAGAGTTCCTTGTAGCACATCCTGTTTCCTCCAGACTAGATGACGTGCATTTCTAGATAGATCTCTTCTGAATAAGGAGAGAGCTTAGCTGTGGGGAATGGGGTTGGGGTATGATGTTGCCAGCATTTTATCAGTTTTTCAATAGTCAGCCAGCATCACCAACCACAAGCTCCTGATTCATCCACGCACTTACAGTAACTGAAATATGACTCAACGGTGTCTTGCTGCCTTACCGCAACTGTTTTCTTCCTCAGTCCCTGCTTTCATAACTACCTCTGAATACGGTAAAGAAAGAAAAAGACGAGCAGCATCTTCTCTCTGGCCTTCAGATAAAGAAGCAGCTGGGTAATCTACTTATCATATGCATGTGGGTCATCCTGTTCAATAGAAAAATAGCTGGCTACAGAGAAAAATGTAATTAAATTTGCAATAATTAAACAATAAGCTATAGCTTGTGCTGTTTTTCTCTCCTGCAGTTCATTTGTGTGTTCTAGATGTTGTTTTTTATTACTTGCTAATTGTACTGAATTAGATATTTGGGTCGTGGCAAATCTGAGGATAGCTGCTTTTGAAAGCAAACAGTAAATAATGCTAAATCAAAGCCAAATGTATCCGTAAGTGTTAAGGCTGAGAAATTAGATGTAGGTCTCTGAACAAACAAAATGGGCTGAATGTGATCGGTCTCAAGAGACCTTTTTTGTAAATTAATTGATACAAACAGTAAAAAAATTTTTTGGTTACCAGTAGAGATGGTTATGAAGTTTAAATTAGGCTATTACTGGGTCTGTAATGCTCGTAATGCTTTGCCCTATGCTACTTTCCCCAGAACAATAAAGCCCGTTGGTATTCTTAAAGCCTCTTTTCCATTTTCTCTTTTTAGCAGCATAGAAGAAAAAAATACAGGCTACTGACATCTGGTTTTCAATGTAATTTACGCACACAGAACACACAACCAGAAAGTGAGATTATACATAAAGCACTGGACTGGGGCATGGAATGAGAAATAGTTTGTGTAATGTTTTTAAGAATCCATTAATTAGGTTAGGGTCAGAAACAGACTTGTTAGCAAAGATGTCATCTAACTTGCACTTCACAAATACCACCCATATGATACATACATTTAAAGTGTATACCTAGCTTATGCATTATCGATTATAACCAATTTAGTATTTTTCTTTCTGAGCAGATATTGTGTGGAATTTAAAACCGAATCACTTTCACACCACTGTGCTTTGGAGAATCGACCGTACGCTCAATGGATGCAGTACCTACGAGAGGGACATACAGTGTGTGTAGCTTGCCAGCCTCCAGCTATGGAAACAGACACGCATCGTTGTTCTGGAGATGGGCATAATGCAGATGGGTAAAGAAATCCGTTTTTCTGTTCTCTTCTGTAGTAAAACCTAGTACAGAAGTTAAGACTACTCAAGGTCTCATTGAAAGCTGCATTTATCATACCCTAAAAAGGAAACGGCTCATATCCCTTGTACAGCTCAGAAGACTGACCCTTGCAGTTCTCACAGAAACTGCTTTTAAAACCTAGATAAAATTGGTAAATAATTTCAATATAAGAGTTCAGTGCTTTGAATGCTTCATTTACTACTGTGAAGGGATGATGCAACTTTTGTAGTGCAAGAGGTCTTTTTATAGCTACAGGCACTTTCACTTAAAAACTGTATTTCCTGCCACAATCCAGATCTGATTTCAGGTTTAACAGTGGTGGACCATTACTCTTCGCAAACCTATATGCTTGGTTTCTAGAACAGTAATTTGGAAAGTAGACATTTAACATTTGGAAGAGATTTTTATTTGATCTATACATTTTTTAATATGCATACTACTTAATACCTGTAACAACTAACTACTCAATCTACTGCCCTGTATACTATACTCAGGAATATAATAGTGCTTGCTCCAGGAAGTATTGTAAGAGCTAGATGAGCTAATTAACGTCTTACATTATCAAGCAAATCCAGTCTTCTGACAGGTTATACAACACAGCCTAGTTAATATGAAATGTACAGTTTTCAGTGTTTTAACTCCTCATTTATTGTCACATTTCAGAGGTAAAATCCTACACTGGGAAGCAGTTGGCAACTCTCAGTGCCAAGGAACCTGGAGGAAGATTCGGCAGCTGGAACACTGTTCATGTCCCCTTGTGCATAGCTTTATTTTTACATAAAAGTTTGAAAGACCTTTGAAACAAAAAGATTAAGAAAGTTAACACCAATGCCAAGAAACCTAGATCTTTCTGCTGCATTTTCTGGAGCCTAAACAAACTGTAAAGGAGTCAGAACTTTGGAAGAAGCATTTCAGGAAACTCTGCCTTAAAAACAAGTTGCCAAGACTGATCTTTGTATTAGAACACTAGAAGCATGCGTTCGTTTTTTCTTTTGTAATTAAAAGAGCTAATGTTTCTAACCGTAGAGGCTGCTTTTCCTAAAGTTCTCATACTTTATTGACCACAGTCCTGTCTACAGGTGCTGCTCCTACTCAGCAGTGAATCAACCAAACATTCTCAAGTCTGAGAACAGTTACTGTCATCATTAAATAGCAAGGATGAATAAAAATGAAAGTTTGAGAGCTAAAACCAGATTTCAGTTTAGATCCTTTACTCCTTCCCAGTACCATCTACACAGCTGTTTATACTACAAGTGGTATTCTTCCTCTATATTGCAGTTTTCATGTTCAGCCACCTTTATAAAAAGGCATATGACTAGTCAGCATTGTTAAGGAATCAGTCTTGCTCAGAATTTCATGTCACTTAATAGAGTGTGAACTTTATGGCAGATGAACCTAAACAAGACTTGGTGATCAAAGCCTTGGCTAACATTAAAAAAATCACTTATTACTAGTTAAAACTACTCGTGAACAACAATTAACATAGAAACCTACAATATTAGAGCACTGGCAAGCCTGCTATGCAGGGAGCTCAAATCCCTGTTTTGTTACCTATTACCTTGAATTATTGTTATAGCATTAAAGAGGCTGCATACTGCACTTTCTCACTTGTCAGATACCTGCTATGACTTTTTGAATTGTTGGCTTACAGCTGCTCTAGCATTCCTTGCTGAAGAACAAAGCCTGTATCTTACCAAGATCCTGAAATTCACAATGTTTGCTAAAAAGAAATTATGCCTTAAGGCTGAGAAAATTTACTGTTAAGACATGCAGCATCTCTGTGGAACCTAGCAGCTGCAAGAAGAAACCGTAGTATCTGGTGACAAGAATGAAGAAGGTGATCTGGCTGATGTCCTGTCCACAATAAGAGTGTAAAACAAACCTTTCTAACGGTGCTTTACCTTTTTATCTTAATGGAAGCAGGCCTCCAAAACAGAAAGCAGAGAGATTATCTTAATACTTCCTGAACATTTCAGCCTTCAAGAATATATCTCTTCCTGTGTAGCCAAGAAAAATATCTGAAAGGTTTATTTTATTATGACTAGTTTGGACAGATGCTTTTCCATGTAAGGTTCTTGTAAAATAAAAACCTCATTCAAGGACAAAGGTACAGAAAACATCTGAATTGAAGAGATTTCACTTCTAAAAGAATGCTGTGATATGCTAGTTCAAGTCACTAGATTCACACCAGTATGACAGTGCAAAGTATGTGTTAGAATTCTGAGGTTGTGGAACTCTTTCCCACACAATGTGAATCAAGAGAGACAGCACAGTACCATCAGCATCTGTTACAGTCTCTCATGAGCAGGATATTTGCAGTGACCAACTGACACCTTGATAGTTAGTTACCCTCATCACAGCATACCTTTGCTTGCTATTACTGTGGACAAAGACAGTGGAGACCATAGATGAAACATCTCATGAGCTGTGCTATCAGTGTCAGTATAGACTCATTACTAAGCCCTACTTTGGCCATTCATTTCTGAGCCTTCCCTTTCCTGCTGGTCTAAAAGAAGCCACTTCTCAAGATAAGGTAGAAGGCACAAGATAATAAAGAGCTGGTAAGAGCTAGTGCCATACTGTTACTTTCCATGTTTTCCATCTCTTCTGCAAGACGAGAAGTGCTATTATGCCAACATACATGAGTGCAAAATAATCTTCCACCTAGAACTTAAGCTTCTTTACAAAAAAAGCAGCACCTTTACTATTTAGAAATATAAAATTACATAGAGTATCACCTTTTTAATTGCAAAAAATTAATCAGTTTGAAAAATTAGCAATACCAGTGCATACATATTTTTTGGTATAAGTTACTGACAGAGATGATAAGCCTGACCAAAATTTCAAAGTGAAGCAAATCAGATTAGAATGAGTTATATGGCAGGAAGCAAAATGATAAAAAGCTCAATCTGACTAGTGATACAACCCTTTAAAAATAAAGAACACTTGAGTCTGTATTAGCAACATATTGCCAGTCATTTAATACGCCTATGTACATAACTGACCTTTCTGAAATCACTCCAAATATTTTCAATATTTCAGAAATTAGGTCATCTATTGCATGTAGATAAAAGGCCAGGCTTTACATTTAAGTCGTCATTACCTAAGCAAGTGAGCTTACATGAGCATTTTATACCTATTACTATTCTGTTTTATGTTTTAGGACAGCAACACTGCTGAACACTCTGAAACTAAAGTTAGTTACTCTTCTGAAAAAACAGACAAGGTCCTTAAGTAGGGAAAGGTAAGGAAGAGTTGATTCCTGTAGTCCACGTTACCCTTGTTCAATCCTGCACAGCGTTCTCCACCGGTCTTTTAACATGACACTCGTTCGGTTCTTGAACTCACCATGGACCAAAATTTTAGCCCAGTTACCCACTCCAAACTCCCTTATTCCTGACTTTAGTTCCCAATCTTCTTTGGAAGTCCATCGCTAGGGGAAGAACAGACAAAAATACCAGATATATGAACAGAGAAAAGTATTAATGTTAGAGCTAAGCTTATAGCAAATATAAAAGCAAGTTTTTATACAGCTCTCTAGTTATTAGAGCACAGATGTCTAAGGGTCAGTAGGGTCATTTTCATTTCTTTTGAGCACCATAACTTGACACTGAATACAACAACAAAGGTTACCAAGTCAAGTGTTACAACACAGTAGCAGACATCACCTGGAAGGAGAACCAGGAGGAACAGGAGGAAAAGAGAAGAAAAAAACATAGGGCAAAGTTTTGCTTCATTCGAAACATGCTTTCCAAAATTGTACTTTATTAGCTAATTGAGCCAAGACAAACCTTGACTGATCCTAGTATGCATCACAAACAAGAAAGCATTTTGTGATGCATTAGCCTAGGGACTGAGAATCAAGACACCATTTACCACCAACAAAGGAACATCAGTGTTCTTAGAAAAAACAAATCCCAATACTTAAAATGCTGACAGAAGCAAAATGATACATATTGCATTTGAAAGTGACATCAGCCATAACCTCAGGTAACAGTTACACATTTGGTTTTGGCCATTTGTTGAGCCCACTTCTCAAGTCTCACTGTCATGACTTACAAGCTTTTTAACCTTTTAGAGGATGACATTTCTCTCATAAAAGGAGACCAAATTACTAGCAGTTATACATCTGTAAGCAGTCCCTTTCAATGAAGTTCCCCAGTGTACCAGCTCTTCCTTAGTTGTTTCTTGATACAAATATCTCAATACAAACAATTTTAAGACTGCACACAGACTGAAAGAAAACTGAATTTTTAAAAAACCAAATAATTTTAAAAAAATCTTACCTTTACAGTAAAGTGTGAGGGAGAAGTATCAACTTTATTTTATTGTAGCTTTATAGAAATATGCATATATATAGCAAGAGTCTACAGATTCTATACATGCTATCATGCCTATTTTTAACCATTGCATTTTTAATATAGGTGCATTACATGGAGTAATTTTTTCACTCTGGAATAGCAATTGGCAACTTTAGTATGAAATGATTTTAAACCAACTTATTCTGCTGGAATCTGATCTTCTGCAAATGTCTTCAAATCCCTGCTTGCTTAATACACAACTAATCATACCGATATACGATCAGCACACCTACTTAGGCAAACTGAACTGCATATCATCTATGCAAACACAGAACAGAATCCCCCAGTTGAAATGACTGTGTAGGAAAACAGTTTCTAAAAAATAAGTATCAAGTTCTATTTCAAACTGGGTTTTGATAGCATGTTCTTTCTAAATTTATTCCCCACAATCTGAAATGTAAAGACTTAACTTACAGGAAAAATGTACACTTTAAAATGTTAATGAGATTGAGATGTATAGAGAATTGTATTGTGCAGCTGTTCCATTTAATTTATCTGTGTTTTTTGTCTGCTTCTTGCACTGGAGATGTCCTGCTGCTCTTGATGGTCTCATAGACCATAGCAAGTTATGAAAGGAGATAAATGGTCAATTTTCACTGGTGTCATGCTGGCACTTCTATGGGTAACAGCAGATTCCATATTAAAAATCGTTACCAGACTTTTACAAAATCTGCATATGTTTATGTGCATGTCATGAGCAAATGACTGCCGGAAATCCAACCAAGAAGCTTTCTTATCTCTGCATTTAACCATTACCTGTGCTTTACTTATTTTGGAGTTGCTCTGAAACAGCAAAAAAATTAGCATTCTTGTTCATAACAGAACTATGAAATTTACATAGGCAAGTGATCAAAAGCACTGCAATTACTTACTCATATTCACTGTGTGTGAACAAAACAGGTAATGTCTCATAGGCTTTGCCAGCCTCAGTAGTTAAGAAGCATCTGCAGCTAATGGTCTTGCTGGTCAGATCGATTTAATTGAAAAGGAAGTGAACTATTTGTAAAAGGATGTACTGTTTGGTGCTTCCTTGTCTGACAAATTTCATTCACTGTTGTTATATGCCGGTTATCTGACACAGTTTTGGTGAAAAACGGTTGGAAGTTATAGGAACTTTGTAGCTGCCCCAGCTGGGCAGAGTTCACATAGAATCCTAGAATCATTTAGGTTGGAAAAGACCTTTAAGATCATCGAGTCCAACCACTAACCCAGCACTGCCAAGTCCACCGCTAAACCATGTCCCTAATTGCCACACCTACACATCTTTTAAATACTTCCAGGGATGGTGACTCAACCACTTCCCTGGGCAGCCGGTTCCAGTGCTTGACAGCCCTTTCGGTGAAGAATTTTCCCCCAATATCCAATCTAAACCTTCCCTGGTACAACTTCAGGCTGTTTCCTCTTGCCCTATATCACTTGTTACTTGGGAGAAGAGATCAACACCACTTTGTACAGTCTTCGTTCAGGTAGTCGTAGAAAGCTACAAGGTCTCCCCTTGAGCCTCTTTTTCTCCAGGCTAAACAAGCCCAGTTCCCTCAGCCGCTCCTCAGAAGACTTGTGCTCCAGACCCTTCACCAACTTCACTGCCCTTCTCTGGACATGCTCCAGCACCTCAGTGTCCCTCCTGCAGTGAGGGGCCCAGCACTGAACACAGCATTTGAGATGTGGCCTCACTAGTGCTGAATGCAAGGGGACGATCACTGCCATAGTACTGCTGGCCACACAGTTTCTGATACAAGTCAGGATGCTGTTGGCCTTCTTGGCCACCTGGGCACACTGCTGGCTCATGTTCAGCTGGCTGTCGACCAGCACCCCCAGGTCC
>JAVJGI010000040.1:39176038-39193355 GCA_035590275.1 Ibycter americanus
CTTGTCATTGAAGGAGATCAGGTGAGTCAATCAGAACCTGCCTTTCATAAACACATGCTGGCTGGGCCTGATCACCTGGTTGTCCTCTACATGCTGTGTGATAAAGCTCACAATGATCTCCTCCATAATCTTCCCCAGCACCAAGGTCAGGCTGACAGGCCTGTAGTTCCTTGGATCCTCCTTCCAGCCCTTCTTGTAAGTGGGCGTCACACTGGCTAACCTCCAGTCAACTGGGACCTCCCCAGTGAGCCAGGACTGTTGATAAATGATGGGAAGTGGCTTGGTGAAGCACTTCCACCAGCTCCCTCAGCACCCTCGGGTGGATCCCATCCAGCCCTATAGACTGGTGTGTGTCTAAGTGGTATTGCAGGTCACTGACCATTTCCCCTTGGATTACTGGGGCTTCATTCTGCTCCTTGTCCCTGTCTTCCAGCTCAGGGGGCTGGGTACCCAGAGAACAACTGGTCTTACTACAAAAGACTGAGGCAAAGAAGCATTAAGTACCTCAGCCATTTCCTCATCCTTTGTCACTATGTTTCCCCCCACATCCAATAAAGGATGGAGATTCTCCTTACCCCTGCTTTAGTTGCTAAGGTATTTATAGAAATATTTTTTTCTTGGCAATGGCCAAATTAAGTTCTAGTTGGGCTCTGGCCCTTCTAATTTTCTCCCTGCATAACCTCATGACATCCTTGTAGGTCTCCCGAGTTTCCTGCCCCTTCTTCCAAAGACCATAAGCTGTCCTTTTTTTCCTGAGTTCCAGCCAAAGCAATTTGTTCAGCTGGGCTGGTCTTTCACACAGGCACACACATGTCAGGAGATGCCATCCCTCTACTGCTCCGTGTCCTCTCCTATAGCCATAGCAATAAACCACTTCTGCTCTGACCTGATCTAAATTGCAGTTCAGGTTATTTCTGTGACAGCATCTGGTGCTGTGAATGGGATTCACATGTCCTGCTTCACCTGGGAGGCCCGCAGGCTGCTCCCTGCCACTGCTTAGAAAGGACCTTTTGAAATCCCTGCTGGGGCTTCAGCCAAGGATCATCTGTAGGCTCCTCCGGTGTGCAGGGATGGCTGCATCCCAGCTTTTAACACAGGTCAGTCCAGCACCCCTCTGCTGCTAAAAGAGAGAAAGGTAATTACAATTCTGGTCTGATCAATGTAAGTCTGGTAAAGGTATTTCTGGTATCCGGTAATATTTAAGAGAGGTTGGTCAGGAAAGTCTGGGTGGGTTTCAACTGTTAACATGGTATGAACAAGCTGGGTTCAGGACACAGCTGAAATCACATACAGCCACACTCACGGGGATTGGCATTAACCCAGCTGCAAAGGCAAGGGTCAGAGGTTTGGTTCTGGATTGTCAGTTATCCCTTCCCATTCTCTGCATCCAGTTCCAGTACAAGCTTCCTCAGGACCTGATGTTAACAGTCCTGACCAGCAGAGTGGGATCAGGATGGAGACTGTGACCAGGAGGAGCCTTTATGTGTCTTGTAGCTTTTCCTTTGAGTCTCTAGTTATCATCAGGTTGGAGGGTCAGCCTGGCAGAAGTGACTGCAAGCTGACACCCAGGCAGCATGGGTTCCTTCATCTCCTTGAAGGAGTGAAAAATTCATCTTTTGCTTGAAAGGGAGAGATCTTGCAAGCATAGACTGGATTACAA
This sequence comes from Ibycter americanus, assembly GCA_035590275.1. NCBI lineage: Eukaryota > Metazoa > Chordata > Aves > Falconiformes > Falconidae > Ibycter > Ibycter americanus. The sequence continues at coordinate 39,177,699 of JAVJGI010000040.1, forward strand.
GTGGAACACAGAGTGCCCATGAGACAAGCATGTGAATGTTCATGTATGGTGCATCCAGCTGCACCAGTCAGCAAGTAAAGGACCTATGAAGCAAGTGTGAGGCCTGAGATGCAGGCAGGGTACTGGGCAGCAGAAGAGCTGTGCCCATACTTGCACATCTGGAAACATTCATGAACCTGTGAACCTAGAGAGGCACATGGGTACATTCATCAGTGAACTTACACCTCCACCAGACAGCAGATTTGGCTGCCTGTGTTTATGTCTTACATGGGTACCACACGTGGGTGCTGTTGAGGGCAGTGACCGGTGTGACTGGCTATGTCAGGGTCCTCTGTCTCTGGGATTTGTGCTCAGCTTTGCTACTGGGTGAACCTGCAAACAGGAAAGCAGCAGCCCCATCCGCCAGCCTGAGCAGGGACTGGTGCTGGGCTGGGCTCCAACAGCCAGACAGGAGGGTCCTGGGCTGGGGCTGCTGGAAGAGATGGCCACTTCTAACATCCCTTACCAGTCTTGTAGCCAGCAGGATCTGGTTGAGTTGTGAGTATTCCCAAGATTAAATGCATATAGTCCTTATGTTTTGGGGAACCAATCCTTTGCTAACGTGCCTACAATGATAAACTTGCAACTAGACCTGTGGAGCTTTATGGGGGCTTCCAAAGGGGAACTGTGCTGATAAATCCTCAGATTATTTTTTTTTTTCAGTCTAGTTGTTCCAATTAATGTTTATAAATATTAGAAGAGCAATAGGAGGTGTAAATGGCTGAAGCTGAAGGCCTAGTGATCCAATTTGTAGTGTGGGAGATGAAAACAGAGGTTTACCAGAATATGTACAACACCTCCTGTAAGCAACAGATCACTTCCAACTATCAAATGGATAAATGGTGTTGGCTATAAAGCAGGAGGGAACCTAAGAGAATCAGGCTATGGCTGACCTTTACAACTGGAACTTTCAAAGTTGTGAAGAACTGGGTAGAAAGGGAAATGCAGTTGCAAAGGAATAGCCCCAACTTACAGAAATTTAAACTTGATAAAGCCAACTAGTAGAACTGAGTAGTACAGAGGAAATCCATGAATTACACAGGAACAAACATCACTTAACTCTGCAAATAAGGTACCCAGTGGAAATATGAATCTCATGGCTGCTGTCATTAGACAAATGCATATCACCCTGCTTGTGCACAAGGGGTGGCCTGGCAGGACAACCCAGTCAGTCAGTGGTACAAGAGATCCACGTACCCAAGAATGCTCAGATAAATCCCTCATCCAGGGAGGTAAGAAAAATAAATTACTTTCTCCTCTCCTAATGACCCGGAACCCTTCTGGGGATCCTTAAAAGATTCTGCCCTAAAGAGCAACCACAATTCAGGCACTGGGGATGGGCCAGGTAACAATTTTGAGTGCAGTTCTGCATGGTTCTCCCCCTTCCCTTGAATTTAAGCTGCTAAAAGTGGCAGCAGCACTCAGAGGTGAAAGACAAGGGGTGTCTCTAGGGGAGAAGGAGCTTAGATACCAGAATAATTTTGATCAGGCTTAATGTTTATTATGCAACAAGCAAAAATGTGGCATCTACACAAAGTGCAAGCTGAGGTGTGGGAAGATCAAACTTCACATCTGAAAGCTGGGCTTAATCCAGCTTAATGGAACTATCAGTACCTCTTCAAGAAACTACAGTCACTGATAAGCCTCACTAAGCAGTGAAAGAATTATGAGTGGTAGTAGTTCAGCTGTGTTTCTAAACAGAAACTTAAAACTACTCTAGAGTAGTCTACCCTTTATCAAAAATACTTCCTTTTTCCAATACTTCCTGTTCCACAGATAGTTTGCAACACTAGCAGTGAAATTTTTTTTGTTAACTATTATTACAAGGCCAGAGATTCCACCGAAATAATCTAGTTAATCTCATTTCAGAGCCTGCCAGAAAAAATTCCTAAATAAAATCTTTATTCAAGTAACACAGTTATGCTTGACCTTCAGCACCAGATAATTCAAATACTTCCAAGACAGACAATCACAACCCTGTTACTTGTAATGATTAGTTACATTTGCTGTTAAAATGATTTTTTTTTTTTTTTTTTTGCTTGTTTTGCTCTTAAACTGCTTGTACTGAGCTTTTCAATTGATAAAATTTCTTCAGTTTAACATGTAAGTGAGGAGCCTGCCTCACAGGTAAACCAGAGACAGACTCATTTTCCTTGCACTGAGGAATTGTATAAAGTAGTAACTTGCTCCCTGCTCCTGACAAACTGTCTGTGCCTGCTGGGATGACAGTTATGTAGACTCCAGCATTGCACTGTTACAAGCTACCAAGACTGGTTGAGATACTGGACATAATGCAGAACTATGCTTGAGCTAACATAATAAAAAAAAAAGCACCTAGTCAGAGCAGTGTGACATTTGGCTAGCTCAGAGCACTGGCAGAGCAAGCTTGAGTTTGCCAGACAGACTATGTAGACATACCCTCATATATCTAAAGATCTTGTTATTCCTTAGAGTCAGTTCTGCTCTAGTAACCTGTTTTCTTTAGACTGTACGTTCTGGAACTTTACTCTGATTTTTTTTCTCTAATTTTTTTTTCCCCTCCAAGTTTAAATACATGGTAATTTTTTTCCATACATGTCTGACTAAATTCTGAAAACCCAGATTTTCACAGTGTCTTTAATTTAGGCAAACCAGTAGTCAGATTTTAGACAACCCACAGGACTTGCCATACACATAAAAGATACAAAAGTTGAGTACAAACAGTTCTCTAAATTGTAACACTTGCATTCCCCAATTTAGGAATGAGAAAATAAAGTACACGTCCTTTCAATAGCACTGCAGATTGTTGTACGCAGCTAACCGAAAACACAGCAATGAAAGGCTGAAAACAGGCACTGAACCATTGCAATGAAATGCCATTTACAAAACAAGAGCAAACAATGCCAACATTGAAAAAGGGACTACACAGAAAATGAAGTTCTAGAAGTCAACAGCTCTGACATTCACTGCATTCTTTCATGCATGCAGACAATTTTATAACCCAGATTATTAAGCAGAGGAGCAGATTTATTGTTTAAAAGGCCAATTATCATTGCTTTCTATACAGTATTTGTAAGGTCTCACTGGCAGGGAGTATGGCCTAAATATCACACAGACAGCAAACACCTACTTTTCTAAGTGTTTCGAGAAACATAGTTCTGAATCTTAATTTCTTTCAAGAGTTTATAAAATTTTCAATGAGTTCTTCACTACCATCAGATTATTTTTCTATAAATTTAGACGTTACATTTCAATTAAGGTTAAACTGTGACAACAGAATTTAGCACATGACATCTATTTGTTTTCTAGCAAGATGTGTGCACATGCCCTAGACCTAGATACAGTGCTTGTAAGCTGACCTCATAACACACTACCTCAACATAAAAATAGGTGAATATAAAGCTGTCATTAGCTCTGTCAGTTGTGGTTCAATAGGTTTAAATCCTGATGTTGAAAACAAGATTGATGGAAGTGTGCACACTTACCAGCAACTGGCTGACAAGGTACCACCTATCCAAGTACAAGCTGGAATAAAGTAATTTATTATGTTTTTGAAGGCTGCAAGCAAAGCCAGGAAGTGCTGGGTTTATTTTTTTGTTGTTTGTTTTTGGTTTTTAGGGCACTGATGGTATTTGCAGCTTTTAAGGAGGTTCTCAGTGATTTAACTATTCCTGAGATTTGTGAGAAAGTGGAAAAAACTGTTTATATGTAGCAGGGGGCTTAACCTGCTTAACCTCCGAGGACAGATGAGCTCTCATTAGGACCTCAACCAATTTGAGGACAGCATGTAACTGAAGATTTAATCAGTGCTTCAACTTCAGTAAAAATGCCTGATGAACTAGGAATAAGTACAATTCTCCTCAACGTCAGTCTGAAAAAACATAAGCAGGTTTGTCCTTCCCTATTATATGAAAAATGACATGTTAAATGAACAGCAGAAAAATGAAACAGCTCACACCAAAGATGTTGGTAACCTGCACTGTTATCTAAACAGAAAGGCTCCATATTGCTTCCCAAGAGATATTCTCAACAGGAATTCAACAGTTGGAATACACTTATTTAACAGTAATTTCATTCAGAAGTGTTTATCATTTTATCATAACTGAAGAAAATTGGCTGTGCTCAAAAAAAAAGTTTCTAACAGTTCACCCCAACATCAAATCAGCTTCAAATTGCCTTCTATTAAGGCATATCCTTCTATACTTCCCCCAAATATGGAATTCTAGTGTTAGTGAACAGAGTAGAATTATTTTAAAGTAATTCAATAGAGTAGGCTTACCCATGAAGAGAATGCAAAGGACTATTTGAAATGTAGCATTATAAAAAGATTTTAATTGGTTTATAAAAACTAGAGTAGTTTCCCAAGTAAATATACGTTTTTACCTCATACGAACAAAGTATTGAATTATAAAATTACTAAATCTTTAACCTTCCAAGTGGGAAAACAAAGTCTTTGATGTTTGCTCAAACCTCATGACCAAATGACACCCTGAATTCTTTAATCCAAAGAGTGGGAAGAATTTTTTTCTTCTTTCTATGTTTTGAAGAGACTCAGACTAAGCTTTAGTAACTGTATTTCAACAAATTAAAGGCTCATAAGCATTAGCAACAATATTTGAGACTGCACAAAAAAAATCCTTTGCTTTAAAGACAGGAATTGAAGCTTAAAACAGTTTCAGAAGCTGTAGCACAGCTTGGGTAATGTGGAGAATCTTACCAAGCATTTTGGAGACAGTCAAATGAAGTTGGAATAAAAATTATATACAGTGCAGATTAATTTTATCACATTTAGATTACAGAATGGGTACAAACCTGTCTTCTTCGCCCATAAGTCAAAGCATCTCCATGTTTTTCCACATTTTGCAAGTTGTTCAGACCTAGAAGAGAGTAGTTACATACCCAGACCAATGAGGACTCAACATTAAGGCAGCAGTTTTGCATTCTACCACTTAGGTGACACAAGAATGTACACTATTTTGACATGCTTTGACAGACCGGGAAAATTTTAGTATCTGTTTATATATGAATATGCTTTTATATATGCACAGACATGAATCTCAACTTAGTCCAAGGACTCAAAGAACAATCTCTTCAAAAAAGTCACTATATTTTCTATGCAATAGAGCTCACTGAAGAATTACATTTTAAACATATTTCAGGTTAAAATTGGTACATAATAAAGAAACATTGCTATTTCATTTTGGTAATAACATTTATACAATATATACTGCTCTCATTTACACAGAGAGAATGGAAACTAACCAGCAATCAGAGCTATGATACTTTGTATCCAGGTTCCATCATTTCCACAGAACATGTCAGGTTCTAACTGTGGCAAGCATCCAAGGCACCTAAAGAATTTGTCTTGCCAAGTACAACACAGCCACATGCAGAAGCTATAATGTCATCTCTGCAGTAAAAGGGTGTTAATGGTTTTCAGAACCTACTTATAAGGATTATATAATCCATGTTGTAAGTTTTTGAAAACTAATACCAGGAAGATGGACAAACATCCTAACTTTGGAAAAACAAGTTGTAGCGTAAAATGCACAATCAGCCAACCTCTTTAGTTCCTTCCCCCCAAAGTTATCTAGGTCATAAGTCAGAAAAAGACAAGTTTCAGTACTCCTCTGCCAGCTTTCTTTTGCACAGAATACCATAAATCCCAGTAAAGCAAACAAGTAAACAAAAACCCAAGCAAACCAGAAAATAGTGAATAATTTTGCAAAATGAGTTGCCAGAGAACCTTAATCCACTGTATATATTCCTAAATGTGGCAACCACCAAATCTGGTTTCTGCATAAATGCACACACACTGGGAGGGTTTTCACCACAATAATTTTTATATTAATCCAATCACACTGGATAGCAGATATCAAATCACAGACCCATTTATTGCAGGGGGTGTGGGGTAGAGAAGTGTTTGACATGACTGTTTTGGAAGTGTAAAAATAAGCTAATACTCACTTTGAAGAACACTGTTCACGCTGCATTTCCGTCGTGAACAAGGCCTGCAAAGAACATAGTACTGAAGTAAAAAGACATAGAACTTCCTTAAATGTCTATGACCAAGAGCAGCAACAACAACAACAAAATTTTTACCTTTTTGTGGTGGTTTTTAGATCTCCAGGTGATGGATTTGTAATAGTCTGTTGCTCTGTCATTGATCTTAAAAAAAAAAAAAGCCAAAAAAAAATTTTCTGGGCAGCAACTTGCCATTTAAGTGATTCAGTCATATTTAAATGAAAGAAAATCCCAAGATTTCTCTACAGAAACAGTAGCATACAAACACTAACTGCTTCAATGCAGTTCTTAACCTTGTTTCCCTATACCTGTAGGAGACATACACAACACATTCACACTTAAGTTGAAGACATGAGGTATTTTACACATCTATTTTTTCACACCTTCTTCACAATCTAGGAACTATTTCCACAGGATTTTTAATCAAGTCTTTCATCATCTCTTTCAGATGTAATTGTGTCAGGAGCTGTCCTAAAAGCCAATAATCTTACCACTTGTCTTCCTGTCTACATCAGTCAATTTGCCTTAACTAAACAACGCCAAGCATTCAATGTCTAGAACTGCAGAACTACAAGCTCTATCCCAACTAAAGACTACAATTTATTCTCCATAAAAAACAAGTGGCGATAAGCCTAGAATATCAGTATTTTTGAAAAAAGTCAAGGGAGGAGGGAAGGAACTGGGCTTCAAGTTCCCCCAGCAATTTTTAGAAAACTTGAAATTGTTTGGAGGGTTCGCATTGTCAGAATCATGAAGCAACCTAACTAAGAGAATCTTGCGTTTAGCTGTAAAGAGAAACTAATAGATTGATTAATTTTCCTTATTGTCTTTCTTCTCCAGGCAACCTATAGCCTGAAATTAGGAAGGCAGCACTAAAAGAACCTCAATCAAGCATAAAAAAAAAAACCCAAGAATTTCTATGTTTTTATTGTGATACAAGACTGACAGCTGTTTAAACTGAAAAATGTATGTCTTCAACAAGTACTTAAACTTAATGCCCAAGCTATTTGATGTAACTGCCAAAAGTAACAAGCACAGAAAAGCCAAAACTTAAAAATAGATAATGTGCTTGTAGTTAATTTTCTATTAGAGAGCAGTCTGGAATTTAATGTCCTTCCTTCTATCTACTCTTAGTTCTACAAGTTTCAAGTCACTACCCAAGCATGTCCCTCAGCAGTTTAATACTTAATACAAACCTTTGTTTTGTTTCCAAATTCCTTCTGTCGTTTTCATTGACATTCACAGTTTTCTTTTGCAATGTTGGTGCTCTCAATCCTTCAGACTCTACCTGTTTTGTGGCTGCCTGTGAGAAATAGAACTGATACTTCAAAATAAAAGCCAGCCAGTAGTACACATTAAGATTAATATGTGTACTCTCTATTAGGACTAACAACAGCGGTTACTTCACAGACCCTTCAGAGGCATTACCATTAAAATAAGTAGCTCAAAAACAACTGTAGTGTGTTATGTTGAAATCCATCAAGATCTTTATCAGCTAATTAACTCAAGAGAAACATTAGTCACAGCCATAAGTGATATTTGTATGGACACACAGAAATACAATGAATACTTGCATAACAAGTGAACATATAGGTGTGTGAAACATTGCAGAGGTTAACCAAGACCACAAATACTATCAAAGTACTCCAAAGTCTGTTTTTTATAACTAGATTAGAAACTGGAAACTGACAGGCCTCACAAGTTTATCTAGTTCTGTAGTGCATGGCAGGATCAAGCATGCCTGTAACACTTCCAAAGGACACACCTAATCAGACTTTAGGCTTGTAATGTAACTTTTCTAGTATTAGCAAGAAAATTTTGTAACATCCTGCCTAAACTTTTAGCAACAAACTAAGATTATTTCTTCCTCCTCTTAGGAGCGGAGGAATAGTTATTTATTCTTTACTGAATGTCCAGAAGATCATAAGATTTGTACATTTCCCTAGATTCCTCCCACTTACTTGCCATAATAAATAAGACCTTCAAACCACCCCACCCCTCCAAAAAAAAAAAGAAAAACAACCCCGAAAAAACCCACTTAGTCCACATGAGGTCATACTTGCCACTTTGCTATACACTTTCTTCTCTACTATCTTAACGGTATACTTATTGCCCAAACCATAAAAAGCCCCGCCTGGTTGTGCACTATCATAACTAAGCAGAGCCAATCATCTTCTATCCAACACTGTCTATGCATCCCAAGAAGTGACCTGTTTTGCAACACTCAAATATCAAAATGATTCTAAGTTGACAGATTCACTACAGGCCCAATATTAATTCTTTCTCTGCTTAGTCAGTTGCTCCCACTTCTAATCTATTTCTTTCAGGGCTTGCTTTTGCCTCCTGTCAGTTTTCTGTCATCCACCCAATTTTCAGTCTTTTTGAAACCTTAACCTGTCCCTCACAGTAGCTTGCAGAGTCTCTCAACATTTATCAGAGGCAGATAACATAAAAACATTCTCTATTTCACTCCCTCAATCATACTGGAAGGTATTCTGGTCACAGAATATTCCCAATCACAGAAGAAAATGTTTCACTGTCAGAAATTTCATAGCTAACAAAACCACATCTTTCAGCTGTAAGTTTTCAGAATACCAGCTCATTTACAGTCGTTGATGGTAGCAAAACATGTGAAAATAAGGACATGTTTCCATACAGACAAATGTGTAGAAAGGATTTAGTGAAAGGTTTAAATCTACTATATTCTATTTTAAAAGTTAACAGCAGCTTTCAAGTTGTACCTGTCCTTAAAATAATTATTTTTTAAAAGAGAAATGAAATTTATAAAGAAAAATTAAAGTATTCAGATCAATGTTTTCTTGGTATAGGTCCTTTTTCCTTGTAATGCATTATCTGCAGACTGTTCTTAGGGCAGCTAACCTGTAGGAGTTTCTTGAAGCACAAGAGCTTCATCAACAGTATGAGCTACAACCTTGTAGATTCCACACTTGACAATAACCTAGAAAAAGCAGCTTACAAAACAGTCTAGCAACACAGACCACCTTATGGTGGGTGAAAAGCAGGACATGAGCCAGCGATGTGCATTCATAGCCCAGAAGACCAATTGTATCGTGGGCTGCATCAAAAGAAGTATGGCTTGCAGGTCAAGGGAGATGATTCTGCCCCCCTAGTCTGCTCTTGGGAGATGCCACCTGGAGTACTGCATCCAGCTCTGGGGCCCTCAGCACAGCAAAGACACAGACCTGTTGGAGGAGGGTCAGAAGAGGGCCACAAAAACTATGAGAAGAATGGAACACCTCTCCTTGGAAGAAAAGCTTGAGAGAGTTGGGGTTGTTCAGCCTGCAGAAGATGGCAGGGAGACCTTATTGCAGCCTTTTAGTACCTAAAGGGGGCCCATAACAAAAATAGGCCAAACTTTTTAGCAGAGCCTGTTGCAACAGGGACAGGGGGTAATGGTTTTAAACTAAAGAAGGGTAAATTCAGACTAGATAAAAGCAAGAGATTTTTTTGTGATGAGGGTGGTGAAACACTGGAACAGGTTACCCAGAGAAGTGGTAGATGCCCCATCCTCAGAAACCTTCAAGGTCAGGCTGGGCAGGGCTCTGAGCAACCTGATCTAGTTGATGATGCCCTTGCTCACTGCAAGGGGGTTGAACTCGATGACCTTTAAAGGTCCCTTCTAACGCAAATTATTCTATGATTATACTTCTACATACAGCACAAGAAGAAAGAGAAGAGAGATTAACAGTTAAAGCTAGAGTTTTTCTGTAGAGAATACAGGATACACTTCTGGGAAACAGTTATGTGTATTACACAGCAGAAGTGGGAACTCTTCATAGAATTGTCTCCTCCCCGTTCAAGAGTAAATCAGTCCAAAGTAAAGATTTCAGAAGTAAGATTTGCAGCATTGGTACAGACAGTAGCACGGATGTACAGGCAGTGCAGGTGCAACACTGACGGTCTAAGTATGCTAGTATGGAGTTCTGGGCCTTCAACACCTCCAAACCTCCATCTCCTCTTAGATTCAAAGAAATAGCTTTGAAAAATAAACTTGAAAACTGACAGCCAAGTGAAACTATTACAAGGTATTGCTTGTATTATACCTTGAATGCATTTAGTAAGTTCTCTAGTCTCTCTTTCTGGTAAGAAAATGAAAACCACAGAGGAACTTCAGGTTTGTTTATTTAAAATTTGCTTCTTATTACCTTTAGATGTCTGTGCTTTTGTAATAGAGTAATTCAATATTCTTTTATAGGAAGTAAACATAAGAGAAATTCTTTACAATCCTCCTGAAGATGTACTGCAGAAGGAATGTTGTTCTTGCCAATTTTAAATCGCTTCTGAGCAAGACTGTTTATAAGGATCTCTTATTTACAGGAAAACACCAGTAATAGTTTTCTATCTCCTAACTCCTCTGACATTCCTAAAGATTTTGGCCAAATTAATAGGTCTTGATCTTTTAGTTTTAGTGAGAGAAGTGTCATAATTCAACCCCAACCAGCAATTAAGTACCATGCATCCCTCAGTGGGATGGGGAGGAGAATGGGAAAAAGGTAAAACCTGTGGGCTGAGATAAGAACAGTTTAATATAAAGTAAAATATAAAAAAATATAATAGTAATGAAAAGGAAAAAGAGAGGAATAAACCCCAAGAAAACCAAGTGATGCACAAGAGAATTGCTCACCACCCACTAACCAATGTCCAGCCAGTCCCCAAGCAGCAACTGGCTGCCCCTGGCCAACTCCCCCCAGTTTATATATCGAGCATGATGTTCTATGGTATGGAATATCCCTTTGGCTAGTTTGGATCAGCTGTCCTGGCTATGCTCCCTCCCGGCTTCTTGTGCACCTCCTCACTGGCAGAGCATGGGAAGCTCGAAGAGTCCTTGATTTAGTGTAAGCACTACTTAGCAACAACTAAAACATCAGTGTGTTATCAACATTATCCTCATACTAAATCCAAAACACAGCACTGTATCAGCTACTGAGAAGAAAATTAATTCTATTCCAGCCAAAACCAGGACAGAAGTCAAAGACTTACACAAGATAAACATTAAATATACAATTACATTACCTTTTAATGAGTCTCACATCAGAACCACTTTTCTTAAACACACACTAATGCAGACCTCATTTTAATTACGCTTTTTTTCTAACTATTTTTCTAATCAAAACAGCTGGGGAAAAAACATTTACAACAGATATTTTAGAGTAGTCTTACTCCTACTAACTTTGTCCTAAACATATATTCAATTATTTTTAATTAATAAGACAATCCAAAGGAAGATAAAGCTTCCTTTTCATCTAACACAATTAACTGAATATTGTCTAAACAACTCCATCGAAAGTATAAATCTAATCTCATCAGGTACCTGTTTTGAAAACAGTTTTGACAACAGTTTTGACATACCTGTATTAAGAAGTTAGTTTCATTTTCTTTCATGAAAAGTTCAATGTAAGCCTTCATTCTACTTATCAAACGACTGTAACTGAAGGTTTGGAGAAGGGGAACATAGGGATCCTTGCTTCTAATTACAGTTGCCAGCTTCACCCTTAAAGGCTAAGAAAAGCACAGCTTTACACAATGCAAAAACATATCCTGCTAAACAGGACAACACAGAAAGCTAAACGTGATTATTATAGTGTTTCCTGAATATGCCTACATAACTTCATGCTACAGTTTGAAAGGTTCTGACGTTCACTAGGCATAGTATCGGGAGTTTATATGCTCAGTAAATTGTTAAGTGTAACTTTCCAGAGATCTTAATCTTCATTCCCTTGATGAACAACATGGAAAGCAGGGTTGTCAAGCGACAAAGAACACCTAAAAACGCTACTCATTACTGGATTCTCTTTTTGCATTTGCTGCCTCAAAAAGACTGTCACTGAAAGGGGTTTATAGTGTTCAGGAAAAGGACTATTTAGTACAGTAGCATTAAGAACAACTGATACTGCTAATTGCAACTTCACATTTTGTCTGCCAACCACTCTGAATCTTACAGAGACGAACATACCCAAGAGTTAACTTCTGTGTACAGGTTATAGTCTTATTCATGAATTTGACTACTATGTTTAATTTAACATAAAAAACCCCATATCTTAAATATGTTAAATAAAAAATCCCATATATTTATGAATTTGAATTACCATAGCCTACGCTTTCCAAACATCTGAATCCTCTGAATGAAGTTATAAATGTGCTACTATTTACATAGGACATGTATCCTAATATACCAGAGGAAGACAGAGGCAGCATTTTTTCCTTTTTTTTCCTTTTTGCCTGCAGTCATTCCTTTGCTCTTTTCTCTAGCCCAGTAAATTCAGGTGTTAATTTAAAGAGACAGGCACTCAAACCTGCGTCTTTCTGAATGATGCAATCAACATCAAACCAGGAGGTGGCCTGACCCACATATATTTTCCAGATAGAGCCATAACAATATACACTATACTACAGATGCTACTGAGCTTTCCTTCCCTGTGATGGTTCAGTATACAGAACACTAATCGCAGGCAACAAAGAGCACACTGCAATGGTTCAGAAAAAGTCAGCAGACATTATTAGGGACTTAATACGTCTCTACCAGCATGTTTATACTGTCCTTACTCTGAAAAAACAATAGCAAATTCCCAGATTCTGTAGTGACATCTCACTCCTCATATGAAGCAGGAAAGGGGATGAAGTTTGGACTGATGCTGCCCACAGTGAAGAACAACTGCTGCTAGAAGCATTTTACTCCCCCAAATCACCCATTATTTCTATCAATACCCTAGCCACAAATTTCTTTTTTTACTAGTGCCACAGGTGTCTAAGTGACTGCACAGGCTGTAATTAGGACAAAACTATGCAGGTAGCATCTGCTAGCTTTGAAAACTCATTCCCGTCTTCTCTGAAAACGAGGGAACTTAATGCAAGTTAAGCAAGTTACTACCTTATCTGATTCCGAGTCTGTAAATAGCCTTCCAAGAACTTCAGCAGCCTCCTTGAAATATCTATTTTCCATATGGACTGCTATAATCTACAAATACAATTACAAGATACATTGAAATACATTTCACCTGAGATACAGAAAAAACAAGAAGTCACACTTTTACAGTTTTGTAAGACTTCCGAAATCTAGAGGATTATATATTTAACGGTTCCTAACAATTATCTAGTTATAACAGTTTGTTCTCAAGTAACATTAAATAACACGTATGAAGGCCTAAAACTCTTCAGCAGGCATTTAAAAGGATCCTCACTGCTATCTGCTAAGTATGGAACATTCTGTAAGTACTACTTTCGTCTTTCCCTGAAAGACTTTTCACAGTCCCAGATACCTATCAACATGTTTTCACATGTATGTCTCTGAAATCAAAAGTTTTCTAATAAAAAGAATTATTTAAGCAAAACAACCCCTATTCATAATATTTTTTTTTTTTTTTTTTTTTTTCAGATTGGCGCTTTTGAAACAATTTTGAACTGGGACAAACAGGAACCAATTTGGATAGGAAAAGGTCCCCTGTACAGATCTGTTTACTCTGTACTTGCAAATACAACAAACTTAGAAAACTCAGTTCAGCCTGCTAATAGCCCAATCTTTTTGAAGAGGAGCCCTGTTTTAGCAGAATGAATAGTTAGCATCCTGAAGCATTCTGAGTAAGACACACAGACCTGAATTTGAATCAAGCGACGAATATCTTCATGAAGCTTTTCCAGTTTAATTTCTTCTTTTTCAAGTAAAATCCAGAAAGACAGAGCAGATTCCAAAGGTGAAATTCTTTGATCATTTTCAAAATGACATTCTTAGTGGGGAAAAAAAAAGAAAAAAGATATTTTAAACCCTTAAAGGATAAAGTGCAAGATATTACATGATTTATACACAATAAAGTAATATATACTATACATAATTTCAACTCCTTTTTCATCAAATATTTTTTAGTCTCTCTTCTCTCTTTTTAAGAGACCTGAAGTAACTGCCTTCTCTTCAGACTGGTTCTTCCTACTCTTGCTAACAACATTACCATTGCATTTAAGGGAAGTTATGTGTCTGCTAATTATTCTTTGCTTCAAATGCCACTTGCAATAGTGCTAAGTTTAGCATCATGTATTTGGACTGGTATTAATAATACTTTTACATTAAGCTGTCATCAGATATCAAAACATTTGGCACTGACACTGTTAAATTCATAATATAACCACTATCCTAAGTTCTTTTCCCTTCAACCTCTCTCTAAATTTCCATGTCTTAACATTGTTATATTCAAAATGGTTAAACTGAGCGGGAAAGTCAAACAGCTTAACACAGGAGCACCACTGAAAAAGCAGAGGCAACCTCCCATGTCATTGTACTGCTGTGCCAACACCAAGGTTTACACAAGCTCCCAGCAAGCTGGATCAGTGACCAGATCTGGCAGAAGTCTAGCCCAGCCAACCAACCATCCCCTCAACGTTCTAGAAACAGTTTCCCAGTCTGGTCATTGCACATCCACACAAGTGAACATACCATCAGAACAGCAGGAGGTGGCAGGTGCATGACTATTTTCTTCCCCATGGCACTGCTACCTTAGCTCAAGATGTTCACTGAACTACAGCCTCAATTATTCCTTCATTTTATATGACATCATAGTAGAATCTCTCTCAATATCTTCTTATCCCTTAATGCAGTAAGTATTTTTCAGGTAGAACAATTTAAGCAACATTGAAAAAATAAAGAGTATTTGATACCTGCTACAGTAGAAGACAAACACTGAAAATTTAAACAGTATTATATATACATTAAAATATACTTCTGTGTTTAATTACTGTTTCAATCAAGTAATATGACAGTTCACATTAAGTTTATTTTAACGTTGTAAAAACAAAGTTTTTAATTCTTAAGAGCTGGCATCTGAAATAGCCTACTGTTTTAAGGCTCAGGACAGATTAAATATTTTAATAATTGGAAAAGAATTAGGAAAGCTACACCATACAATATATTAGCTTTCCATGTACATTGTACAACTACATCTGATGTAATACCTACTAAGCACATGCAATCTTCCTCATCGTACAGGTCATTCTCTACACTGATAGATAAAAACACACACTGAAGTAATATACCCTTACACATTGGAAAAGTTTCATATTTTGTGTACGATAAACTATTTTAAATATTACAATCTCATTCTCAGATTGAACTAAATCAAGAGCAGCGTTATTACCCAATAAGCAACATAATAAGTTTCATTTTTATAATAACAAGTCTTTGTGGCACTACTAGGGTAGAATAGATTTTTTTTTTCCCCTTCCACACTGGCAAGACTGCTTTTAAAGTCTTTAAATTCCAGTGAGTTTTATTAAGCAGTGAAAACTTGCAGCAAAAAAATTAAGTCTTTCAGAAACTTGAATGTGGACACAAAATCAGCAAGTTGTTACTACAGCCAAACAGGAGATTTGGTAGTGAATAAGAGTCCCAAAGACCTGCTGCCAGCTGAAAGTCTTACAGCTTTCTGTAAGCAACAAGGGCAGGCATCCTTTTCATCCACATGCTTATTCCTACTGTCTGTCCTACTTTAGAGTTACATGTGCAGAAAGAAAAGAAACACACATTCTGTGCTTTAAACTTGAAAATATTGCTAAGAGCTAGTCAATCTTTTCCAGTATATTTCTTTTGTTGATGCTACTCTGACAAAAAAA
>JAVJGI010000040.1:39197436-39227818 GCA_035590275.1 Ibycter americanus
CTCCCGGCCCTGCTGGCGTCATCTCCGCCGGCGGGCGGGACCGCGCCGGTCGCTCCTCGGTGGAAGGGGCGGGGGCGGCGGTGACGCCGTGGGGCTGCTGGCGGCCGCTCGGGGCGTGTAGGTTCCCCCCCAGCGCTACCCCCTCGGCCTGTAGCCCCCTCGGCCTGTGGGAGCCCCTCTGCAGGGCATGCCCTCTGCCTCCCGCTGACTAAACGGCGTGGCAGGGCGTACGGGCTGTAAGCAGCTCGTGGCACCCTGTCAGGAGCCAGACATTCCCGTGACAGGAATGTGCTGGAAGGTCTGGCCGGCTGCTGGCAGTTGGAGAGTTTTCCTCTGCTGTTGCTGCACCCTGAGAAACTTTGGTGTAGCTGTGTGAATACACATGTCTTGTGGTGTCAGAGGCAGAAAAGTTAAAGGAGTGTCTCACTTGGAGCAGGGGGCCCTGAGACCTGCCATGTCCCGCGGTTTCTGGGACAATAAAGTGCAAAACACTGGTGTTTTGTGTGTGTGTGTGATACCAAGGGTTTCATGTTAAGCGTGTGTTCATATGGGTTTTGGAGAGAGAAGGCTGCTGGAGGAAAGAGAGAGGACATGTCAGTGTTGCAGAGCCTGGAAGCTCAAAAGTGAAAGCCTTGACTTGGCAGTGAAGGCCAGAGTGGAATGTGAAGGGGGGCCTGAATGAGTTGGAGTGTGGAATGCTTGTATCTGAGAAGGCAATCCTTTGTTTATCTTAAAATTTAAAGCCTAAGGAGGAAGATACAAGGAGGTGAATTTAAGGCAAACGCTGAAGGGCAGAACATTATTCCTGTCTGAGAATTCATGGAGGGTGGAACAGTCTTGTGGTAGATCTGGTGAAAGGCTTTCCTTTGAGCTTTACTCCTGGGATGGGGAGTGTGGTGTCAGAGAGCAGAATGAATGAACTGCTAGGCCTTTGCTGCCTTTGACTCCTGTGGTCATGTTAAATGTACCTGCAGCAGTCTTGCTGTGGCATAGGTAGAGATCAAAGAGAGAAGAAAATACATAATTTAACTTAAAAGATCATCTATTTGGACATCTTTATTAATAGAATATATGATTTAAATTTGCACTTTGAAAGAGACAATGCTTGGCAATAGTAAGCTTATGTTTCAGTAAGCTTTCAGATGCGTGTTTGCACATGTATCTACAATAACAACTTCAAGGACATGGATTCTTTAGACTGGGAAAATTTCCTGTTATTTGCCATATTGCTTGATAGTTTTTCAGGAGAATGGCAAGCTCAAAACTGTGACAAGCTTTATCAGGCTGCCGATAATCTCAGGAAACAAAATTCTCAAATTGTATGACATGAACCAGACATAAAAAAAGAGATCATTATGCATTAATCTCTAATTGAGCATGCATTTTGGGGGTTTTGTAGTAAGAACTGTGATGGGAAGGTATACTGAAGCTCAAAATTACCATGATCAAACAACAGCAGGAGCAAACCTGCAAACTGTTGACTTTTTGGCATCTATGTTCTCCTGGTCCTTTTCAGAGGACCTTCAGAGGAATCTGACTGCAGTGGTTCAAATGGAGAGAAGGTAGTTTCTTGAAAATGTACTTTGGGAAGCCACAGTAGTTGCTATGACCTTTTCAGCCTTAGCGAATACCCCCCAACCAGTGCAGTATCTCTACGCTACATTCTGTGACGAACACTTGAGTGTTGTCTGATTTTCCTTTAGTTACCATCTTTATTTATGGGTGCATTTTTGTATTTAGATTATCTCCACCCCTAAGACCTGGAAAGTCACATACCTGTGCACCTTACAACAGTACTACAACATTTCTGCCTGCCTTGTCGGCAGCATCAGAGGACAGTGTTTTAAAAACTAGTTTGTCTCTTCAATCTGAAAACCATGTGTGAAGATGCTTCTAATGCAATTAACTTTCAAGCTAGAAAAGTACAAATTTAATGTAATTTTCAAACTTCTTCCTGCATCCTGTGCCCTTCTGTTGTTTTATGGGACTGCGTTAAGTTTTGTGTAACAGCTTGTCTGCATACCCACAAAGGAGCACAGAGAGACAGCGATGGAGGAGGGAGAGCCCAAATAATCCCCTGGCCTGGATATGCCCAGACCCATCACAGGCCCATCTCCATAAGCCCAGAGAAGTGCAGGACACAATGGAAGGCAGGAGCCCAAACTGCAGACTCCCAGGAATGAACACGGTATCTGGGCCCTTACCGGGGATGCCCCAGGAGAGTCTCAGTCCCTGGTGTCCAGGTGTGAAACACATCACTATGAGTCTTCCAGAGCAGCTCTCTGGATCACCTTTCAGGTGCTGTGAAGGAGTGGGACACATGATGGGATGCAGGGGAAGAGCATTTTCAGATTGAACAGGAATCATTGTAGGACTTAGTAGGGGAGGAACCAAAAGCAGCAAAAGGGAGGGATTAGGTGATATGGAGGAGGGACAAGTGTGGGAAAGTAGAGGGGCAAGGGGATAAAAAGATTGCATGAAAGTAATTGACTAGTGGTTATGCTTGTCTGTGCCAGATCAGTACAGTCTGTCCGATTGTCTTACTAAATTAATTTCTAACTCTTTCCTGGGCAAGGCCTCTGTGTCTGTGTGTGTCTGGTATCAGTGGACCTCCATCCTGCTTAGTCAGAGAAGGGAACAGGATGAGGCTGTTGGTACTGTTGTCGGTGTTTATGTTAAGTTTTCTGAGTGTGTGTCTGTGATCTGTGTGGCTAGCTGTGTATGTATGTATGTATGTGTATATGTATGGATGTGGCATACACATGTGCTCTGTGTGCATGTGCCTACTGAGGATGCACCTTTTGCCTGTTTATAAAATGAGCATTAACAATTAACATTGTATAAATGCATTTTTTACAATTATTTTCTGGATTTTATAAGGAAATAAATATGGGGAAAAGAAGGATATGACTATAGGACATGGCTATTTTTTTGAATTTTATTTTGAACAGGCAGAATTCCTTGCTGGAATGCAGAGGTTCTTGAGCTGGCATGACAGCTTGGTCGAAGTATATAAACTGCAACAGTGTTAGATTAAGTTTTGGGGTTTTTTTTTACTTCTTGGATAATATGCTGAGATGCAGTGGCATTTCTTGCTCCTGTTTGCCTCACTAATCAGTATTTTGCACCATTACTGCAAATGTAGTGTTCTGGAATACATTCTAGCACTTCAGCAGTTTTACAGTCCCTTCAAAACATTCTCCATTATGTTTTTCCACAAATAATACAAAATGTAGTGGTTTCCTTGCTCTGAAGGCCTTCCTTTTAGATCTCTGCATTAATTGGTCTCCTATTGTTTTCATCTTGCCTCAACCAGAATCAAGAATCCTATTAAAAA
This sequence comes from Ibycter americanus, assembly GCA_035590275.1. Taxonomy (NCBI): domain Eukaryota; kingdom Metazoa; phylum Chordata; class Aves; order Falconiformes; family Falconidae; genus Ibycter; species Ibycter americanus. Next base: position 39,200,774 of record JAVJGI010000040.1, read on the forward strand.
ATATTTATCAGAGAAGTTAGTGAGGTGGAAGAAAGAAGTTGTGCCCTGCGAGCTCCAAGGTCCCTTACAGAAGTTTTTGTGGTGTTAGTCCAGCTTATTCCTTTAGCCGTCTTTTCTGCCTAAAAGGCTTTCAAAGCTGCTGAGCTTTTTCAGGTGTGTTGTACTACAGTCTTTTGTTGCACGACAAAGCTGCTGCTTGGCTCACAAACTCTATTTCTTCTGAGTGTTATAGCATAGGTTCTTTTTTTTTTTTTTTAATCTTACTAGCAGTACTGAGCCATGAGACTGATCGAATGAGTAGACTTTAGAGTGAGGTATATTAAAAACCTCACAACCATGAAACATACATTTAGTTGTAATAGTCGTTATGTAGTATTATATGCAGTTACTTTAGAGTAAAGGTGAAAGAGATGGTTTAATACTCTTGATACACATTTAATCAGCCAAAATGCTGCTCTACTGTAATATACCTTATTAAATTAGTCCAATGGTAATAGTTACACAATATAGCATGATGGAAAAATCGAAGTAATGGAGCCTCGAAAGTTCTGTTGAAAGAATATTACTGAAGTTATTCATCATATATAGAACTAAAGGATCAGACCAGACTTCTGGTAGAATACTGTCAAAAATAACAGATCTTGGAAAATCACATCTGTCTAGAAATTACTGACTGTAACTTTCCATTCGGTAAAGGATTTTATTTATGAGTATGCCAAGATTATGCAAGGATAATACTGTATGGACGTTTCACGGATTTATAGGTATTGTTCCTGAGCCAATTGTGCAGAAGCAATTTGACACAGTAAATTTCTGAGAGGAGAAAAATACGGTGGGTGAGGTTGGTCTGCGATAGAAAATAGTTACAGCTCTGCAGCTGTGTTCTGTCTTTCCTTGATCCTCTGGGTATGTATCTGCTGTGGTTTCAAACAGTTTGGGTTTTGCAGGCAAAAGTGGCAGGGCTGAAGGAGTGACTCCCTTGTCTACAGTCACAGACCACATGAATGCTGGGGAATTGCCATGGTGAGGTCTAAAGCCAGTGTTTCTGTATGAGAGCCTGTTTGGGACATCTGGACATCACTGCAGAAGCACATGGCCCCTTTGTGGATTGGTACTGTTGCTTCCAAGGGGACAGATTCCTTATGGAACTCTGATCTAGTGGGAAAGGAAGAAGTTTCTGATTAATTAGCTGGAGAAAGTGTAAGAGAAAATGGGTGGAATTTCCTGGGACCTGATCAGGAGCAGGGTATTATCCAACATAAATGTTCCTGTTTTGCCTTTCCTAACTTCGATTACTTGATTCAGTATTACACATTTCTCCTGCTTTCTGTGTAAATAAATGCATTCTATGGAATAGAATGATAGGGGAATTTAAAAATAAATGAAAGGCTAGATTTCTCCTATTGAAAGTGCTGTTAGGACTTGTAAGATATTTGGATGATTTCTGAAGCTTAATCTACAGATCTCATTGTATGCTTTAAATACTAGACATTTTAATGGCTCGTTAAGCTAATCTATGTATGAAAGAATAAAGGTTGCATTGTTCTCAGTTAATGTAGTGCAGTTTTAGAGACAAACGTATTATAGTATTCGGTAGAATGAACTCAGCAGTCTCCTCCCCTTTGCTGAGATTAATTCACCCACAGAAAAGGAATTGATAGGCATTTTATTCTGCCCTAGCTGAAGAGCTACACTGGAGACTCAAAGAGAGTTAAAGACAATGTAGCTGAGTACGTATCACCAGCCATGTGCCATGTCCATTGGCACAGTAGCGTGACTCAGTGTCAAACCAATGTTTTACCCCAGTGCATGAGACTTCCCTTAGCAAGAACAACGGTAACTTGGCGTGCTGTATAGCACTGACCATAGTCCATCTTGCTACCAGAAGCATATACTTCTCACATTCTGACTTTACTAGACGTCTCTTGTTTTAACCATGCTCTTACAGACCATATGCCAAACTCCTGATGAAGTTATATGGAATTCTCCTTGGCTAAGATCAAGGCATTTAGATCAATTAAATCCATGCTGTTTACATGTTTTAATGAATTTGAATGATCTTTATGTAAACGAAGATTGCCTGATAAAGATATGCAGAATGAGTCCCTGAGTTACTGGCCAGATACTGATATCTCTGGTATACTGAGTAATGACTGACATTTGGCGTCATTTTCTATGGAATTATCCCTAAGATACACAATTTCAGCTCAGGTAACTATATTTCCATGAAATGATTGTTAGAGACCTCTCAGAAACTTTGCTTGTTTAGAAGTAATAATTTATTTATGTGTTTATTTACTTTGCTTAGTGTGCCACGCACTAGGAACCAACAGCTTTGAAAATGTTCCCAGTGTGAAAATAAGGCATTGGAAATAAGATTCTCTGGCTCTGCTGATCAGCTGAAAGTTGGCTGAACATTGCATGTGTTTAGCAGACCGGGAGAAAAAGAATGGACTTGCAACAACTTTAAATATTGTGAAAACAAATAAGAGACGTGCCTACCTGTGTATCTGTAAAAGTGACAGAGAACTTGAGTTGTAGTTAATACCAGAAACCCAGAAAATCTGGGATTCAGCTGAGTGGGTGAAACTCAATCTGGTGATGTTACCAACCCGAGCTTCCTAATGAAAGGGGAATCATTCACTGTTGTTTAAAAGTGGGAGGTTGCTAGACTTCCTTAGATTTCTAACACTGTTTTAAATAGCTATTGTGACAGGCAGTACCTCTGAATATATGCACAATAGCGAAGTAGTTTGCCCTGATCAGACATACCACAATGAATGTCAAATTAATTTGCAAGATTAATACACTCCTGGAATTACAATTTTATTCATTCAGAGCTCTGGATACATTGCTGACAGTCCATGTGATTTAATTCTGCAGAAGTCATGATTACAAGTTCCAAGGAGAACAAGACATGCTGATTATCCAAAAATCACTTTCATTGTTAACTGTGGGGAAATACTGAGGTGAAACCTTTCTCACAGAAAGCAGAGGTAGCTGCATATTTATGCAGTGGTGCCTCTTTAAATTTGTTTTTCCTTTGTTCATTTTCATGGATAAGGATGAGGGCGTAGACATGAAAAACAGTAGCTACTCTTTTCTGTTAGTATTTAACACTATAGAATTGATTTTTTTTTAAAGCTCTTTATTTCTTTTGATTACTGGGAATCTTGTTTTGTCCTCCCCAAAAAATGCAGGTCACTTTTGATTTAGTTTTGAAATATTTCATAGAAAAATTAGAGCTTTTCCCCAGTCCTTACAAGGTAAACATACTTGTGGAACTTGCTTGAATTGATCAAACAGGGCTTGCTTATATGGTCCTGATGAGAAGGGGTGTCAGGCAAGCAAGAGTGGGTAATAATTAAAGCAGGAGTTCTACCATTGCTGTCATAAGAAATTGTTTTGGAGATGTAAGATTTCGTACCAGAATGAAATTTGTCTAGTCTATGTATGATGTAATTTACTGCCAGGTATATAAGCCTCATAGCAATCACAGTGATGTGCAGGTGTTAACACTTCAATTCTTCTGTATGCATGGAAAATGATGTCCTGGTATACAACTTATTTTGGTTCAGCTATGAATTAGAGCTGTGAGAACTGTGAGATCTTGCTGAAGTGGTCATCAGAGTTGCCACTGGAAGATGAGTCACAAATACAAGATATTTCTATCATGTAGCATCCTGAGCATCCTGGTGAGGGATTGGAGAACTGAAGACACAGTTCCTTTCTAAAGAATGGTACATCTTTAAACCAACAACAGTAAAAGATTAAGATTGAAAAGTGGTAAATACAGGCAGTTCCTTGAGTGGCTGAAGTAATAAACTGTACTTTATGGATCTGTGTTTTGTGGTTGGATGCCTTAGTGTTTAATAAGGTTGAAACATTTCCTGCAGTTGAGGCATTTACAGTGGCTCTTTTCACTGAGGATTATCCAGAGTCTAATTGGAGTAAAGTTCACTTTGAACCCTTTTCCTTAATGAATGCATTAAGTTGTAATAATCTCTTAAGAAGCTTTTTAAACTTTAATAGCATAGATATGGGTACTGTACTGATACTTCGGTCAACAGCTTGTCTCTTTCCATTTAGTAGAAACAAATTGACATGGGAAGAGATCATGAAGAAAACCTGCAAATTACCATTTGAAAGCTGTAACATAAGGGAGCAAAAATAAAAATAGATTTATGTTGTGAAGTAAAACAATAGTTTCATTAGTAGTTTAAATAACAGTGAATGATAACAGAACTCAACCTGAATTTTTTGTATTAGGAATAGCTAAATGGTAATTTAGTAGAGATTAGCAGTAAATTGTTGCTGTGCTGGTTTCCAATGTGAGAAGGATGAGAATCTGTAGAAAATTTGAGGATGAAGAGTGAGAAATAACAAATAATGCTTATTTGTTATAATTGAAAAATTTATTCATTTTGGCGCTGTTCATGTTTGGTTTGTCTTTCTGCAAATAAGATGTATTTTATAGTTATAGTAGTTCCAACATGATTAAATGCTTTTTAAGATACAGATTAAAGCATTTGAATGCACATTGGTGAATAACAAATATTTTTGTCTCTCTGGCCTTTCTCCTTGTGATCGTGTCTTCATTAGGGAGAAGAAAATATGCATTTAACTACAACTTAGTTCACCTGTAGCAACTAATACCGGATAAAATCCTCATTAAGACAAAGTCAGTTTGTAGTTTTAAGCCAAGTTAGGAGCTTTGAGTAAACTTTTGTTCCCTCTGGGCCCTCTGGTGTTGTTGGCTAACAAATCTGCAGACTGTTTTTTCTCATCATCTGATTAATAGTCTGGTTTTTACTCTATCAAGCATCAGTAACTGTGGGTGTCTAAACAGAGAAAGTTCTCTGACAAATAATTACCGTGAGCCAATAATGCAAGTGTTTTATATTTTCATGGGGAGTATGTAGACTTCTTGTTTGTTCAGTACTTTTCCCCCAAAAGCTGAAGAGTTTTGTACATGTAGAGTTCAACTTTGAATCATTTAGGTACTCAAAACTTCTATTAAAGCAGGTTCTCCATCTTCGTTGGCTCATAATGCCTTGTTTAGTAGTAGGATTTTATAAACACATAATGACAAAACAGAAAAAGTCCTGGTGTGGATAAGGCAAGTATAGTTTTCGTAGATACCCAGTCATTATGGTTGAATTTCAGGTTGATCAGGGCTTCTTGTATAATGTTGGTTATCTATAGATTATGGCTTTGAGAGGACTGATTGGAATTCAGTCTGGTTTTAAAAGCAAGCATCGGAAAATGCCCAGATGCCAGATCTGTGCTGGAGGTCAGGCTGTGCATCCCTCTGGCTGAGGCATCACACTGCAGGTTTCTAGTTACAGGACCCATGTGAGGGCCATGTCTCCTTGGGTAATTCATGAGGACAAAAGAATAGACTCAGTCCCTTCCAACCCCAGACAAGAGCCTGGTAGGCCCTTGAAGGAAGGACATTAATTGAGGATAGCCTTTGATGCCCAATCTGTGGGCTTTCAGTGACAACGTCAAAAGTTCCCATTTTTCATTCTAGTGCAGAACAAAAATATAAGTCAAAACCTGTGTGTTTCTTGCAAGATGCAGTAATGATTTTGGTTAGTGTTTTCATCATGATGAGGAGAAAGTAACTTTACATTTTGCAATTCTGGTATCATTTCAATGTATGACTGAGGAGAAAATAGTGCTGAAATATTGAAAGGTGGCTGCTTGCTTACATAAAACTGATTTGAAATTTCAATGTCTATTTATGAAGTTAATTTCAGTTGTGGATTCTGTGGTGCCCACAGATTTAAGCCTGATGGTATTTCAGTGCCTGGTTGAAAAGCTGTAAGTACTACAAGTGTTGTTTGAAAGGTAATTTATTTTACTGGGGGAAAGTTTATTGGCTGACAGTCTAAAAATGAGTCAGCTCCATTAACACCTGGTCTTGAATATATCTTAAAAGTTGATATTTCATTTGGAGAAAGCTAGAGTTCAGAGAGTTAAGTAAGCAGACTCTTTTCTGAAGACCAGGGCCTGAAACTGGCCTGCTGGCACTACAGATAATTAATGAATTTTTTTGTAGACACTTTCAGCATTTGCTTATGCAGGCAATTAAGGCCTGTGGTCTGTGAGGTATTCTGAAACCTTTAAAAAACACCCAACCCACTATATCACACAATACAGTCTATTTTTTCCTCTTCAATTTCTATCTTTAAGATAGAAGAATGGGCATGGGTTTCTAGAGACCAAAAAATGGTCTGAACAAATTTTACTCAACTTTTCATTTAGTTTTTTCACACACTCAGTGAAAATTTGCATTTAAGAGTCAACAGAAACATGATTTAAGCTTATACAGTAAATTAAGGTTTAACATAATGATATCCTGACTGTTTAGATTGTTTGCTTTCCTAATATTTGTATTAGAAATGCTTGAAGGTTTCCTCTGAATAGAGAGGAGTACTTTTATGCTAACCTACTGGCATCTCAGTACTTTGTCAGTATGATCTCTGTGACCTGCTCTTTTCCTTTTCTACCAAGAATATTTCTTTTCTTAGGATCTAATTCCAACCACATATCACATTTGCAGCTTTGCATAAAATAGTGTGCCTGCTTTCTAGCTGCATTTGTGTTTAGCCACAGGTTAGATTGCACAAATAAAATAGTGGAGATTTTCTGTATTTTATTTTCTTGCTAGCATCAAGTCCATTCCTTCCTTAGGCTGCTGTGGAGTTGTGATGAGATGCCAGGGTTCTAGGTATTTTTGTGGTTGGATGCCTTAGTGTTTTTGAAATAAGCTCTAGAAGAAAGAATAGAGGGAGAGGAGAAGATGGGAAAGGATGAAATATCTAGAACAGAAAGATCTCCTAATCTCATGGCATGATCAAAGAGATTTTTAGCTGTGTCTGAACTACAGTGGTGTATCTTGGTCCTGTGACTGTCCAGACTCAGCAGTTACTGGAAAATGCTCCCACTCTTTCTCCTGCATGGCTTAGTCTCCTTTCTGTGCAGTCAAAATTTGGAGGGTCAGAGGACTTACACAAGGCCCAGGTCTTGCAGGATGGAACTGTAGGGCAGCTGCAATGTGCACCGAGAACTGCAGTTTTGGAGATACTTTCGGATACCATGGATAGATGTGTGGGCTGCTGATTCCTTGGTTATTGAATAACATATAAACCTCAAAATACTTCCTTTCAAATGCAGTTATTCAGATCAATGCCAAGAAGAAGAGACTGACAGAAGCAATAAGGATGTGGGTTTTGATTTTAAGGAAAGAGGAGGTTGGGAATGTGTTTTAGGTGGAACAGGAAGATGGAACAAATTTAGATTATGTACAGTGCTACACATTCAGAGGGGGAACCTCTAGATTAAAAGCTGAAAGGGGAGAAGTTCTGCAATGCAGTGGACTGTCTTGAGCTATGTATAGCACAATGGGTTTGTGATGCTGAAGTGTGCCTCTAAGCTCTCTTGTAGTAACTATAATCAGCATGCTCACCAAAGGGCTGAGTTTGGTCCTCCATTTTTGTTTCATTATAATACTGTTCAGATGCAGAAATTTAAAAATATGTTTCTGTTTTGAAGATGTGGAAATCATATTCCCTATTTCCTGAATGTTAAAGGTGCTCTATTGTAGTTGCATTTGCATCAAAACTTTGCCTGTAAAAATAATTAGTTATTTCCATGACTCGTCTTGAAGGAGAAAAACAATTCCCACTACAACTTATATTTTCTCTCACAGTTTTTTTATGAAAAAATTGGTCCACTTTAGGCAAAAAGGTGCTGGGGTCCAAGCTAGGTTGTTGCTTACTAGTAAGTTGAACAAGAGATTGATTTATCCACCACCTTTGAATATTAGGCTGAGGTACCTAGGCTTAACTATCCAAAAAAAGGCTGCTAAATCTTTCCACGCTTCTGCTTTCCATCCTGCAGGCAATAATGTTTACTCACCCTTGTAAAGTCATTTGAAGTCTTGTATCTATGACAGTGTGAGTAGTAATTCGCAGTAATGCTGGACAGAGAGTGGGGAAAGAAAAAAAGGCTTAGAAGCACTGTTTTTCTTTTTTTTTTTTTTTTAAATAATGGTTTCTGACTTTATTTGCATAGCCAAATGATTTATTTCTGTACACGTTGTCTGCCAGAGATCCCTGTATAATATTGTCAAGTAATGAAATCTAAAGACACTATGGATTATTGTTGTGGTATATGTGCAATGTTCAATGTAAAGTGGTTTCATGCAGAGAACTGAAATGAGACAGAGATGGTTCATTTACACATTTATTTACTATCCTGCTTATTCTATCAGACTGAAATGGAGAACAATGCATTTATTTTACAGACATTTGACATAAATTAAACAGATATTTTGATGTTGAACAATTGTACAGACTACAACATGCATATTAATATGTAGATTGGTGCAGAAATATTTAGTTGATCAGCAAAATCTAATATGACAAAAATAATAATCACATTTCCTTTTTTAGGAAGTTAAAATGCAGCTGATATGGAGACATTGATACGAATACCACTAAATGTGAGAAGTTATTAGTCTAATGGAATCAGATGGTTAGCAGAAAAAATGAAGCTATTGTCAAACATTCTTATCTACAAAAAGAAATTAAATCAAAATGTTTCTAACAAATACAATAATAATGAAAAAAAGCATGTTTGATGCAATTACCATTGCAAAATGCCCTATTATTCCCCTGCCCCACCCCCAAATACAAACAGCGCATGAAGCAAAAGCAGCATATTCTCCCACAAAATGTCTGGGGCATTTTGTAAAGGCAGATGAATGAGATTAGACAAGACTTATCACATATGCTTTTATCTCCTAGTGACAATTCTTTTAAAGAAAGATATTAATATAGCAATTTATGATGAATGTTGCTAATCCTGTAAAATTGAACAATAGTGAAGACACTGCTATTGCGCCAAGAGAACTTGAAAAAATACAGTTGTGCTTTTTTTGTTTGCAGCATTCAGAGCATTCACAGAGGAATACAAAGTAAAGTTCATTAAACTCAATAAAACTAATAATAGTCATGCTACTGTATCTATGAAACTAACACAGTAATAACTTATAAACATGAATTAGTACATATTTTTAGTTGATATTTACAGTGATCTTAAAGCAATAGGCTATGTATTCAACTCAGGTTCTTTGTACACTAATCCCTCCATGTTTCAGCTTATCAGCATGGCTCCTTTGACTTTTGAAAGAGTTATATAGGTAAAACTCTGCATAACTCTTTGAAAATTTAGAGGTATAAATCCAGAACTCTGCATCCTAGCAGAAGTACCCATGATTGTCCCCAACAGTGTTTTTCCCTTTTTTTTTTTCATTTTGTAATATGTGTTAGAAACTGTTCTTTTGCCTAAAGCTATAATATATTGCTCCATCCTTCAGTTTTATACAGGCAGAATTCCCATTGGCGTTCTGCTTAAGGACTTCAAGAACAGGCATAAATGTTTCATTTTCTGAACCTCCACTGAGAGGTGCTATCTGAGCAAAACTTAGAGCAAAAATATCAGTGTAAGACGTATGTCCTTCATCTTGAAATCGTTAGAAAAAGTAACATAAGGAATAGGCTTTTTGTTTCTTGCATTACCTTTTACAAGATATGTCCTAGACATCAGAGCAACTAAGCATACAATCAAAACCCTACTAGCGCGTGCGCGCACGCACACACACACACACACAAAATTTAAATAAATTTCAACTGATGGACCAAATGGAAAGATATCTAGACATGGTAAATCGGCACAAAATACTCAAGCTGGGCTTCTGATCCTCCATCACTGTTTAGCCACTTGCACAGCCATTTGCTTTTATTCATACCAGTTTAAACTAAGAGTTACTGTTAAGTGAAATAGAGCTGCTTGCAGTCAGTTTAATCATTCCACTGATTTAATGATTTTGGAATGAGAGCTGATCTAGTGCTGTCTGTACTGTCTTAATCAAACCTAACACCAACTTTAAGGTAAATTGACTATAGAAATACGCAGTATTTAAGAGTGTGGTCCAAACTGCAAACCACAGCTATCCAAGGGTTATCAAGAATTTATTGTTTAGATGCTTCCATCTGGGTTAAGTTGGAGAACACACTGGGGACAATTTATTCTGTGGCTATATATTGCTTTTTTTACACAATACTACTGAGCACAGTGGCAAAATTTGCATGAGTAAGTGATTTAGCCAAGACTACATGGACTGGAGGTGAAAACCATGGTAGAGATAATCTACATCTGCATTAGCAAGTAGTACAACACTATAGAAGCTGATTTGTTGGGGAAAACAGTTTGTGCTGACAACTTACTCTATGTGTATCAGGGGTACTATTTAGGACTAGCTGTACTCTGGTACTAAGGCCGTAGTGCTTCGTACTGGTTGCATCCATGAGGATGGAACAAGTTTTCTGGCTCAGCTTCATCTAAAAGTAATCCAGTTTGCATGGTCCAGGATTTCTCCGTGATGTGAACCAAAGCACGAGAAGCAGGGACAGCTGAGAGATTCATGTCAGGAGAGCTCTCCTGATTTCCACTAAGGTGCCAGTGTAGATATAGCCATAGACTTCCAGATTTAGAAGTATATGTTACTCCTGCTGATGTTAGATATGTATTTAAATACTCATGTGAGGTAAAAAATCACCCTAATGAAATTAATTACCCAGACTGCTCTTAGATTCAGGGTTTACATTAACCACAGGACTACAATGTCTAATGTAATGACATGTCGCCGTTCTGTTTGGTTCATAGATATAATTAGGATAATCTTATCTTTTTGTATTAAATGTTAGCTAATAGCATGTTGTTTGACTACTTTTGATTAAAAAGAGCAATAATATTTGTGCGCTACTTCCTTGTTCTACAACGGGATCCATCTGGATCTGTGTTAGGTGTCAGAAAATCAAACAGCAATCCATAGTAGTATAGGACTATAAGGTATCATTGCTGTTTTGGAAGAAATCTCCATTGTACTAAAGGGTAATACTTCTTAAATGTCATAACACAACATTTTAAAAAAATATTATTTAAACCTGCAACAGAACAAATACAAAGACAAGTATGTTACTCCACCCACAGATGTCACATGGCTTATTATTACTGAACAAGAAACCATCACATGATGCAAACAATTTTGTCTCTGCCTGCCACTGACCTAACCTTTCTTCATTAAGGAAACAGATAGAGTAGCTGTAAAGGATTTGGCTCGCAGAACACCTGATCTATTTTAGAATATAAAAGCATTTCAGCTGGAGTTTAAATTGAGTACCACTAAGTAATAAAAATGTATTGGACAAGAGACAAATATTTGCACTTACACTGATATAGCAGTCAACTGCTTTTACAAAAGCTCTTTGCAAAAGCACTGAACAAATGCACTGAAACATCTTGCAGGTTGAGGTGGACACTGGAGGAGTTGAGCATTTTAAAACAAGAAAACACGTGAAGCTGTGAGATGGTATGGCTGCAACAATAACAGAGAAATGACACTCAGTTCTTGCTCCTTGATTCAGATGCAATAGAGTCCATCTGGCCATTTGCACCAGACTACCAAAATGCTTTCCCGATAAACAAGACACACCTGTTATTCTGTTTGGTGGCTTGCCTTCTAACTGCTCCTGAGAAGAAGAGAAGGTTGGTATTTGGAAGGCAATGGGAAGAGATCCAAAGATCAACAAAAATAAGAACACACAGTATCTTATTTTTCAGGAAAGTCTTCTGAAAAACAATTACAGATCAGATGTTCATGTAGCAGGCAAGTAGGTAATATATCACTGAAAACCTCAGTAGAGACCCATTGGTTCTAGGATAAAAATTAAGATGGCATAGGACTGGAATTAAATCTTCTACTACTGGCATTTTTACATCATTAAGTGTGAACAAGGACTATTTTATGTATGGTTTATTATACCTCTTGTTTATATAGTATATTAAAACATGCCTTGTTTACTTACAGTTTTCTGTCTTTCTTTCCCCTTTGCTGTATTTGCATTTCTTGCTTGATCTGTGCTGGCTACTTTGAAAAAAAACCACATTTCTTGCATTTTTTTTGCTTTTCAAATATGTTTTGCATGATCAAAATGTTAAACTTTATTTTCTATCCAAATGATTAAACAATTATGTGAATGGAAAAAAACCCCAGTCAGGTAGGACATTTTTACCAGGCTGACTGCATTTGAATAGGGCTTGAAGAAGACAACTGGCTTTTGTACTGGACTGAGGTTGAGAGATGAGGTTGAAGGAATTAATTAAATAATTCAAGGTAAACGTTTCAAACAGATCTAAGGAAACAGAAGCTTAGTTTACATGTAGGGGAAAAAGACCTATGTTTAAAAGAACTAGTTGTTTTTCAGGAATAAAAATGTGTTGCCAGGTGTTATCTGTTAGGAAAAGACTCAAGAAGCCAATGGTCATTTTGATTTATGTACGTTATAGGCAAAAATACAATTTGCTGTACGCACTTTTGATTACATAATATTGTGCTAAAAAGCTCTTCAAGTCAGTTGCTCTAGTGTTAGATCAGATATCACCTCTCTAACATCACTAATGTTTGAATTTTGAGACCAATTTTGAAGTGAGGACACAGTGCATTAGATTGCTGCATTAGCACAGAGGCTCCTATGTTCTATACAATGAAGCATTAAAAGGCCTTTTGTGTTTTTATTTAAAAAAGTGTATTTTATATAAATTCTGTAGTGCAATAACTTCCTATACCTTGTTACATTCTTTACGTTATATGCTTTCCCTGTAAACAGCTTTCCTGTGTGAACTTCCTTTGCAGTTTGTGCGATATATTATTCCCCCCACCCTAGATTTGGATTAACGTGATTATTTACTCAAAAATGGTTCTGATTGCTCTGTCAACATCTTTTAAATGTGTACATTTGGTATCATCATTGAAAAGGAATTAAAACTTTGACTCAGGATTCTGCAGTTAGTATAAAATATAAAAAATAGATTGATTGCAAAGCTATCTCCCTGAACAATCTTGTTTTCCAGTGATACGAAGAGTCAGACCCCTTTCAGGTGCACAGGGGAGTCACTTCATCCTAAGACTCCTTAAGCTGTCTTGAAATTCCACGACTGTTGGAGGCTGACTCCAGAACTTAAAAACAACCCTCCCCTTACTGTGGTGAATGGGTAGTAAGTCTGAAATGGCTTCAAAGTTTTAGAAAAACAGAAAAATATACCTAGGTAATTTTGCATTATTTGCTACATAGCAATTCAGAATGAATGAAGTGATCCTGGACTGCACTTCTTACACCTGCTGTACTAGAATGAAAGCTAGGTCCAGTCATGCAGCTGCTGAAGGAAATGTTTTAATCAGGAATTACACATGAGCTAGGCATTCAGGAGTGTATCCCATGTATGCAGTCAAGACTGGGAAAACCAAATGTCTAAACCTGTGCTTCTGGATATAATATTCAGCATAGTCAAAATTATATAATGATATTATACCAAAAGCACTTCTAAAGCTTGATCCTTTTGCTTTCAAGATTTCAAAAAAATACATCTGTTAGTAAAGAGAATTGCATTTCTTTTGCTTGTATAATTTCAAAATAAATGTGCTCCTCTGAAAACATTTAAAATACGGCAGTCAGTAAGGGCCTGGTCTCCTCATCTGATTTATACAGTTAAAGCTCCTGTTGATTTTCATCAAGAGAGGGAGAGACTCTTGCCATCCTCATTTATAGTTCAGTCAGTCCCTTTTTCCGTCAGAGTCCCATTGGTTTCAGGGGAAATTAGTCTGCACAAGGATTTGAGGCCTTGATTTTACCACTATTGAATTTTTAGTGATTTTAATAGGGTGGAATCAGATTTGTATAATGTTTAGCTCAGGAGAGCTTAAGGAATCAAATCTCTGTTCCTGCAATATGTTCCATCCCTTTCCACCAAGTGGCACAGATCTGAGGGGGCTTTTCCAAAGCGTAAGGGTCACCTGGGAGAAAAAGCACACAGAAGGAACATGACACAGACCTCATTCTTGCCAGAACCACATCATTATCTAGAATGGGAATTTTCTGTGGATCCAGAGCATGGGATCAGGTCCCATTTGGACTTAATTTGGTCTTCGTTAGTTCACTAGGATGTAAAGGCAGATCAAACAGGCCCATCTGATTTCATAAAACTGCACATAGAAAATACAGACCAACACTTTAGGCATATAAAAATTGACTGGCATTTAGTTTTAGTCACTGAAAATATCTAGGAACTAAAAAATAAATATAGAAGATTAATGACTATAAAATACTCTAAGAGCTAAGTTTTGGAACAGTGAGACATAACATGATTGAAAAATGTTAAGCAGAATGCCATATAAATAGGTAAAACTGAATGCAGCAACAAGTTGCAATGAACTGCAACTAAGGACAAAAAAAATCCATATTTATTTTGAGAATTAATGACCAGACATTGTTTGGGAAAAATAATGTTATATTCCAGTTTTTCAAATGACTGAAGAGACACCTCAACATTATCTTGTTATAGAAATCAGAAAACTTATGGAAATATAGAAAACTTTTTTTTTTTTTAAAAAAACACCACCAAAGGATTGTGCTGTGCTCATGTTTGGCCCAGCCACCAGAACCCATATTTTGGAGCTTTTCAAACTTGCCTCTTTTCTATGAGCCAGGCTCAAGTGAGGTCTGTGGCATCAGCCCAGCCATTTCAAGCAGAGGGCAATGTTGCAGCAAAAATGCTTGCTTTTTTACATGAAATGCATTAGATGCCTGATTTTTACTCATTTAAATGACAGAAAATGACACATAAGTAAAAATTAACCTGGGTCCACTATGGGAAGTAGAAGCTTGCTGTTACACACCACGCTTTGGTTGGTCTAAGTGCTTTTAAGGCTTCCATTCTTGCTATTTCAGTGTCTTTGCAATGCTTGCTGTTACAGCGCTGACCTGGAAGAAGCATTTGCTCCCTGCTGTGCATGGGGAAGTGAGAAGCCCCATCTCCAGCAACAAGCCCATGGAGCAGCAGGAAACGGATGCTAGGATTTCTAAATGCCTCCTCAGATTTTTAAGTGCTGGACCCTCTGGCTATTAGCTTTGAGGCTGGACTGCTGCTCTTACAAAACTGTTGTAAGGGAGTATCCCAATTTCAGCAGAAATCACAGCACAGAAAAAAAAAATCTGTATTGTTTTCCTAAAAAACAAAAAAAGAACATTTTGTAGGACATGCCTGTGTAGCTGCATGCATACCTTTGCTTATGATTAGGATTAATAGATTGAATAAACTTTTTGTGATTTAGGGAATTAAAGTGATCTATAGGCTTTTTTATGTTACGGCATAGGAAGCTATTGGTGCTGGATAAAAAAATAATAGCTTTTTTCAGACAGTGTTTAGACTGATACTTTGTAATGAAGGCTTTAGTTCAGCATCTTTCTTCTACAAAGCTGGAGAGTATCAGAGAAACCAAAGATGCTTTGACAGTTGTCAATGGAATGATTAACATTTCCCTTTATTTAGTTATAGGGGAAAGCCTATACTCCGTTTTGGAACAGCTGTGGGAGGATGGGTTGAGGCCAAGTTGGTGAGTCAGGTGATACCTTCTGTCAGTCCAAATGATTGAACTGAAAGATACAGACAAGCTTCGGGGCATGGAAGACCTGGGGCAAGTCACATGTACTTGAAGCCGTTTTTTCCAGCTCTATGATTTGTGATAATAGAAGGTAGTACTTCCCCCTACAAAGCTTGTCTCTCGTGTCCTTACACCATAACAGCTTCAACAACATTGCCATTATTGAAGTATGGGCACCGCATGTGAAGAAAGTTGGAAAGAGAGCTCAAAGATCATGTAGAAGCAAATATTGTTAAAGCAAAGGAAAAAAAAAGAATGTGGGTAATATTCTTTTAATACCAAGTTAAAAGAAATATTCTAAGAAATTGAGAACTTTTGGATGTGTCTATATAGCCATTTGGCACTATTTATTGCCACAGAAATAACTCTGGTTTTTTATTTTAAAATGAACACTTTTTTTTTCTTTGTTGTGAAATGTTGGCGGTTTTCTATAAAAATATCAAATGCTTCAAGATCTGGTCATTAAATCTTTGCTTTTCCTCACAGAATCATTAATTAAACTGACAAATGCAATAACTAAAGTTATGCAAATAAAAAAAATCATGATTTACAGCACAGATAAACTAAAATACTGTAGTCCTTAATTAATAGATATACTCATGAGCTTTTTAACAGAAAGCAAGATATGTGAGATGCTTTAAGTAGAAGTTGCAATTTTGCAACATAAGTCTGTACAAAACCTCCAGGCAGCACGCTGTGAAGGAAGTACCTGTGTCCCAGGAAATGCTTTTTCCATAAATCCTTGTTAACAGTAGCTTTCCCCCCAACCCCAAACTATTTACAAATATATGCATTTTGCAAGCTCAAAGCACCTTGTTTCACATCTTTATGAATGCATGCATTGACATTTCATCCTTTCATGTGCAAATTCTAAAATTCATTGTAACCAAGAAAACAAAAAAAGTTAAAAGAGTTCAAAATCTGTCTACAATCGTAAGTGAAAGGATCAAAAATGTCAGATGTTGCAGAACACTGGCTCCTAACAGAGCTCTCTTTATTTTATTTACTGCTCTTGAGTCATTTTTTTCCCATTTTTTCAGTTTGTTACAAAAAGCAGTCTTTTTTTTTAAATTAAACAGTATTTAAACTAAACAACTCTTCATGCCATGCAAAAATAACATTTTATGCACTTTTTCTGAGGCTTTTCATGTTTTAGTTCATAGGCATTACTAACTGTGTTTTAAGAAAAGGTATTTTTATTGCTTTTGAAACTAGTCACATGCTAGTTTCACGTGTGGGACAGTAACCAGTTTCTCCAGGACTTGAATGAATTTCTGGGGCAAATAAATGGTTTTCCATTTTGTGACCTTCTTGGTTACTGTCTTGCTTTACCTCACCCACAGCATGGTAAATGTCTTGAGTACAGTTGTGGCTCATGCTTTTGGGTGAAGAGCTGACCTGTGGCTCCTCTGTTAAATGGTTGCCATCACTGTGTTTATCCCCACAGCAATTTGTCTTGATATCCTGTTGTTTTTCATGTTTTATACCATGTAACTCCATAAACTCTTCTTCTTCTCCAGTGTCTATTTCAGTGAAGCTCCTCCTCTCTCTTGAAGGGAAGGTGAAAATCTTTTGTTTGGGAAAGAGAGGGGACGACTTTTTAGCAGGTCCCTGACAAAGCGCTGATGCATCAGCACCAAGTAAGGGTCGTTCACCTTGGGGTGAATTTTCTTCTAGGAGAATGGTGCTGATGTGCTGAGGGGTGCCCTGTGTGAAGTCTGCTCCTGCTGTTACTGGCAGTGGCCTTGCAGTGCTCGGTGGAGTTTGTGGAGCACCACCTCTATTGTCTTTAAAATTAACTTTAAGAGACCTAGATTTTAATGGGTTGCTACCTTTCAGGGAACTTTTGGGGCTTTCCATGGAAGCGTCAAAATGCAAATGACCATGCAAAACAGTTTGGGACCCACTGCCATCACTAGTAACAGCTCTGTTGATTGGATTATAGTCAAAGGTGACATCGGTTGGAGAAAATATTTGGTCTTTTGTGAATGGTATAAACTGAGAACTCCTTACTCTTTGGTTGTCTTCCAGGTTAACAGCATCACCTTGAAATCTCATTTGCAAGTGAGAGCCAGGAAACAGAGAAAGGGGAGACCTCTCTGTTTCCGTGAAGTCAGTCGCACAACTGGCAAAACTGTCGATACTGGATGTGCTTCTCATGTCTGTTATGAAGTCCATAGGTCCAGCTGGCAACGAGTCTCTCTGACCTATAACTTCTTCCATTTCTATTTCTTCTTCATACACAGGTGGCTTTGCTGACTGGTCTTGGTAACCAGCATTAAGATTAGGCTGAGACTGAGTTTTAGTAATTTCATTATACAACATCTCCAGTTTTTGGGCACTGAGGTGCTGTGGGCTGGAGGATGCTGCAGCATTGTTTAATTGCTCATGGGAGTCTTGTTGACTAACTTCTTGGTATTTGTTCTCATAAGACTTGTTTGAACTTGTTTCAGATATTGTCCTTCTGGCCCATTTCCACCGACTTGGGGATAGGTGGTTGTCATCAGGTGTCTCCTTTGGATTGACTGCTTCTCCAGGCTTACCTGAATCTACTGCTACATCTATCATTTCCATGCTGCGAGCAAAGGCATCTTTCAGGTTCATGGAGACAATACTGCCATTTCTTTTAGCTCTCTCAAGTGCTTCTCTCCTCTTAATTGCCTTCTCCTGTCTTTTCTGCTCCTTATAAAACTCTGAGAAATTGTTCACAATAATTGGTATGGGCAGGGCTATGACCAGCACTCCAGCAATACAGCAAAGTCCTCCAACTATTTTGCCTAGTAATGTCTTAGGATAAATGTCACCATATCCTACAGTAGTCATAGTGATTGTTGCCCACCAGAATGATGCAGGGATACTGGTAAATTTTGTAGCATCTTCATCCTTTTCAGCAAAGAATACGAGACTTGAAAATATCATTATTCCCATCGCTAAAAATAATATCAACAAGCCCAATTCATTGTAACTCCGCCTGAGTGTAAAACCTAAAGACTGAAGTCCTGTTGAATGTCTGGCGAGTTTAAGAATCCTTAGGATCCTCATAATACGAAATATCTGAACCACACGTCTGACGTTTTGGAACTGCAGGACACTTTTATTGGACTCCGTGAGGAAAATGGTGACATAGTACGGCAAGATAGCCAGTAAGTCAATGACATTTAATGGGCCTTTGAAGAACTTCCACTTATTTGGTGAGGACAGAAAACGCAAAAGGTACTCCATGGTAAACCAAGCAATACACACAGCTTCAACGTGTGCTAGCTGAGGGTTGTCATTTGGCTGCCCAAATTCATCTATTTCTTGAAGCTCTGGTAGTGTGTTAAGAGACAAAGCAATAGTGGACAGTACGATGAACAGAATGGACACAATGGCCAAAATCTGTAAAACAAAATAAACAATGTTTTGGTTAGACCGATACAGGTGTATTTATCAGGGCTTGCTTACATCCTTTCAAATGTGCATGTGTCAAACTCAGAATGGTGGAAGCTGCTTTGGCTGCTGCATTCATTATTTTGTTCTAATGTTTTGATTTTTGCACAGAGAGAAAGCATTAGAATCATCTTAGACACGGTCAACCTGACGGTTTTACTGCCTGCAGTAAGCCAATTCAATTCAGAAAGCAAGCCATGACTGATCTTATGATTTTAAGTTACAATGTGTAGCCATGTGTAAATTTACAAGCCAAAAGTCAAAGTTTAGAATAATAAACAAGAAGCATTGTTCAGGAGAGCAGTCTTGTTGAATTGTCATGTCTAGACAAATTTCAGGTGCTACAATAATTGAAGATATTGGCCCTGAATTAGGTTGAGAGCAAGATGTTAAAAAGTAAGCAGTAGTATGAAGGTGAACCCAGTTTCTCATTGTGATTAAAATGTGTAAGTAGATGAATGCTTCCTAGAAATAATATTTCAATTTCTGTCTCAGGAGGTAAGTTTTCTGAAATATTTTGTCATTCATTTTTATAAAGTTAAGGCACCTCCATACCTCACAGCCTTCCATTTTGCCTGGAATAGTTGGTCATTCTCATTTATAGAACCAATATTAGGAGAAAAGAAATGAACCTATCAGAGAACCTAATGCTTTTACTACAAAGTTTAGTTATTTATACTCAAAAGAATATGGGCAGCTTTGAGATATTGTGTGAAGTTTTACAGTGATACAAAAAATATTATAAAACTTTACTTGGAAAAAATACATTGTTTTGGTTAAAAGTCCTAAGAAAACCCAGGTTTCTATTAGAAATTTTAAAATTGTTTTCTGTTTTGAAGCTCAGTTTAAGCTCATTCATAAATGCATTTTCTCTCATTTCTCAGAAACGGTACTCTTAAATCCATTTGGTGATGTTTGGTGTACTTCCAAGGACACGCTAAGTCTGACAAAATTGCTGTAATACCCAAGAAGAGTGAGATGCAGGTAAGCAGAATGCAGGTGTGATGAGTAGATGGGGAGAGATTGGTCACAATGTTGATAATGGCTCCAGAGATGGAAAGGCCACCACACTAACTTTGAGAAAAACAGCAGTAAGCCTGTTTCAGCACAAATTCAGCTCTCGAAACACAAATTGAAATTGCTCATGGTGTGAGGGTTCATATTTGGCATCATGTTGTACTTATGTACTATCTTTGGCCTTTTTCAGCTAATAATAGTACAGAACAGGTATCACCTTTCATATTTTGAAGTATTCCAAACATATTTGTATCTTTCTGCCAGTGCTGATTCTGCATTTTTTGTTTGTTTGTTTAGCCATATTTATTGGAGGAATAAGATCCATTCATTTCTCCTGCCAAGTGAGTTGTGGACCACCTATCTTCATCCTTCATACAGCCCATTCAGAAAACATACTCTGGTTAATCTGTCCTATTTAGGAGGGCTATACATCCCTTTAAAATTTCCGCTACCCTCAATAGCAAAAGAAGCCAATCTTAGTAAAGAATGAAGGCAGTAACACTGCATACCTAGGCAGGGCTGATCAATGAAATTTGTGGTGTCCTGTAGCTAGGGCAGAGGCAGACAAAAGGCAACACCACTGGAGAGCAATAACTACCTTTCAAACTGCGAAAGTTGCCTGTATCAGATTTCACTGTGAAAAAGTTTGAAGCTTAAATAAGGTATACTAGTAGGTTCCCCACTTCACTGAAATCACTGTGAAATAACTAATGCATGCTTGAGTTCTCTTAAAATACTCAATAACATAATTATACTTTCAGGATTCAAAGAACAAATAAACACGGCACAGGTCTGAATGGTGAGCTTGCAGTTCCTGTCAAATTGATGGCTTCCTCACTGGGGCTGGCATCAGAATGTAAATAACAGCATAAGAAAAAGCTGTATAATACAAGGACCCAATTACTTGACATGCATTGTTCTTAAAATAGAAAATCATGAGAACATAGCTGCCCAATTGTCATCAAACTGTTTTTAATTAGGAAACACTGGTGTTTCAGTCTGTCATAGGGAATTTGTTTTATGCCTAAATGTTCACCAGCATAGAAAAGATCCTGGAAAAGATGTGAGTCAATGTATAGCACCCTTTCTTACACTGCACAACAGTGCTAAAACTCCATGCATTTTATAGGTCTGGAATACAAACCTTTCCTGTTTAGAATTGCCACCGAGGGTGTTTTACTGACAACAGCCATCTATCTGTTCCAGCCATTCATTCATATGCTGGTAACACGCAAGCCTGAACTCTGTCAGCCATTTTAATAAAATACACAGAATAGCAAGCCTGGAATTTATAGTGTTTTATATATGTCATCTATAAGCATGAGTCTGTTCCTGGTGGAAAAATTTTACAGCAAAGAAAAGTATTTTGGTTTCTTCTAATGTAAGAATCTCAGTGTTTTATTTGTCTGGGACTTTGTTGTGTAATTAAAGTTGTGCATCATTCCACACACAGTATGTTTTAATTATTGCAATTGATTAGATTTTACAACTCATTAGGCAAAGAATGGCAGGGGATCACTAGGAAGAACAAAAGCAACTACGAGAAAAAGAAGAAAGAAAAGATACTCCCTATTCTGAGCCTACATAAAGAACACTTTGCAGATAGTAGTGTGCTGGTAAATCCTCAAAGACCAGATGTAGCTTAAATTAACAGAAGCACAGAGTTTATAAGAAAAGCCTGTAACAATCTGCTAGGCTAGCTATGCTGATAAAGAAGAGTAAAAAACACACTGCTGACTGAATCTTTCGCAGCAAAACTTCTTGTGTTCTGGGCATGTTTCTGGAACTGTATTCTGGACTGAAATGCCTGGAAAATTTTGCATACTCCAATAATCAATCTATGACCACAGTTTGGCTATATAATTCTTGACATACTATTTTAAATCTGCCTTTCAGGATATAAACAATACTCTTTTTAAATGACAGATTCTGGCTGCTTATGTTATTTAGCTGTGGTTCCACAAAAACACATAAAAATCCAACTCTTACCAAACATTAAAAATATTTCCTTATAAATTGCAAAATGTTTCTAAAAGAATGGACATATTTAAATTCCTTTCTTATGGGTTCAATATGAGACTTTTGAATCTGTTGCTGATGCAGTGAATAGTAAAATATCCCTTGAGTTAATGATGCAGTCTTAACAGGCTGCTCCAGATACTGTTGTTTCTGATTTTTGGAGGGGCAAGGACTGGTAGCAATCTCCTGAAAAGGTAGTGGTTTCCCAGTATTAAATTGCCACTAAAAAACTGCCTTTTTTTTCCTGTGCACCCACCTCGTCACTCATTATTGCCAGCACTGTGAGGACTTCTGCATAGATCCAGCATACAACTGAGGCAGAAAATAGAGGTGTAATGGAATAGTCTTCAAATTGCTCCTTGCAGTTCTGCAACAACTGCTATTGTGAAAAGGCTTCTGACATAACTGACATGCTGGTGTTATTGTTATACAACGCAGAGAAAAAAGTAACATTAGGTTAGTACTAAAGTTTAGCTGAGCAGGGAAAGTTCAGGTGAACGATATCTTACAGCCTGTGCAGTATATTTAATTAATATAGGTTTCAATCTGTAATTGTATTAGCAATGATGTTTCCTTAGGTTTTGTTCCAGAGCAGGATCTAAGGTAGGATCTAGCCCATTTAAATAACAAACAGCAATATAGTCTCATTACTTTTCAAATCTCTAGCCTCCATAGGCACTGAAATTTATGACTGTTATATATTCTTATATTTCTGCTCTGATATTGAATTTGCAACTGAATGGTAAAAAACGTTTTGCTCAGTAGGATCACTGTCTTGTACATCTTCCTAAATCTGTCTGTGTCCTGTTCTTGACACCTGGGACTATCCAAATCAGATGCTCATTGGAGCAGCAAAGACAACACTACAAACTGAGCTGCCTTCCAACTATAAGCATTATCATATGACGGATTTCAAGAGTAGTTAGGACATCAGTGTAGATACTTAGGGGAAGGGGCCATTATACTTTCCTTCAGCAATGCAAAGGGGAAGGACATCTTTATGTTTCTACGAACTGGATAAGTACAAGGATATTTTACCAGCTAATAATAGCACTTATCGGTGCAGCACCACGGCACTGCTTTCAGCAGCTACCACTGCTGTTCTGTGCTAGACGCTGCAGAACAAGGTCATAAGACAGCGTCTATGTCCCTGGTCTCTTCACTGTCTTCCTTCATTGTGTCCCTGGGACTTCCCAGTTATAAGCATCACCTCTTGCTTCTGGCCCACGATTCTACATTGTGCTGCTCTGCAGAGAGGTCTGTATTCAGCTCACATCTGCCTGCTGGCAATTCTGCACTCAAAATGTGTACTGGTGTGTCACAGCTCACACCATGAACAGTGTGGCGGAATTAGATGTCTGTTACTTTGAATCTGAGGTTTCAGCAGGCCACACTGAAAAAGTTCAACAGAGGCAAGACATTTTGCTACTGATAACAGTAGCAAACAGCCCTTACTGGCTAATGCTCTTTATTAACACAAGGTCCTTCACCAGGAGACATGGATAAGGAGACAAATAGGGACAAACTCTACTTTGATTTGGTCCAAACTGGAACGCGATGGAGTTATGGCAAGCCTTAAGCATGCCAATTCTAGCCAATCTTAATAGTTCTGCAACACTGAAAATTACGTAAGAATAGATGTATATGTTTGCAATAGTCCTTGTCTTACAGTCATGGAAAAAATCATTGCTAGTTACTAAAATTAGACCTAAATGCTAATTTAAAATTATCCTAAAACTATTACTAAGAAAGAAATAAGACACCAGCCTCCAGTCGGGTCAGAAACTCTGACCTCAGGTTCTGCTTTGTCATTATTTGAGCTGAGTCAGTGCTTGCAAGAGTGAAGACACAATTTGATGATACAGTAAGAAAGAACTTTATATCATTCTGTCATAAAGTCTTAAAACAGACATCCTTTGTAGTTGTCTTACAGGGCTTGCAAACCATCATTACAAGTGGAAAATTGCCACTGCTTATGAACACCTACCCTTTCTGAGTACACCTTTCATCTCTTTTTAACCCTCTAGAATAACCTGATTGCAGACTTATGGCACAGGTCTAACAGCTCCGCACAGAATACAGTGTTTAATTTTTGAAAAATAAGATGGAGGAGAGGCAAATAATTTAACAGAATAACATAAATTTAGTTCAGCTTACAGCTCTGTCACGGTTGCCCTTTCAGGAACACATCTGATAATGGCTCTGACAGCATGTGTAATCATGGAACAGCTTCTCTCTGCTACTCTTGATCTCCTTCCTTGATGACATTATTTAGAATTCTGACCTTTCTTTTCGACTTTTTCCTAGATCATTATTATTAATATTTTTAAAGACTCAATTTGAACGTTCTTCATTGATCTTTCAGGGATATTCATTAAGCCTGACATTAACCTCCATATATGAAGGTTAAGCTCTTAGTGTTGTACTTGGCTAAGTGATGCACAGTCTTTTCTTTTTGTTACTTTGCACTGGGGTGACTGTCACCTTAAAAGCTTAGTCTAGAACTGCTCTTTCAGGAGGTTTTCACTGTAGATTTCATGACTAGCTTCATAAACACTCCCTATCGTATCTTTAGATATGAGAAGTGGCTACTAGTTCATCAGCAGATGAGCAGCCACTGCTATGTCTTTAGTTCAGCTTGACAGACCCAAGTTCCCATTAAGCTATTGAGTTAATGTATTTTTAGATGTTTATTCATGGGTCCATGAAGTTCAGTGGTGACTCCACCTAAGTAGTCATTTCTTAAGTGTCATTTGTCCAGGGATGTGCTGTCCTATCAAGATCACCCAGACTGGGAGCCAACGTAGTGAAGCTGAGGGTAGGTGGTCCAAGTAACTGCCTTTGCTTCTGTAATGCGGCATCCTTCAGGTCTGTGTTTGAGGAGGCTCAAGGGAGGTAGTAGTTTGCTGCATACACATTCCAGTATGCGTGGGAGACTAACGATGATAACATCAGCATGATCATAATGATAGGTCTAGCAGGAGGGTTGATAACAGGTAGTTAAAGCTGAGATTTTACCACTAGCTCACTCAAACTTCTTCAAGCACAGCTATATCTAAGAAAGGTGTTTTAAAATTGGCCCCGCTATGTTTACCTGACCTGAGAATCTAGTACTGTCTTGGCACATCCTTCACTTCAGAAGTTCAGTCATAAAGCCTTTCTGTGTAGCTGATATGCTTCCTGCTTGAGACACCTGTGTGAACTCCAGTTTTTTCACAAAGCCTTTCCATACCTATCCCTCTTCCACTTTGTGCCAACCTTCCCATTCCACAGACTAATAATTTGCCTTAGAAGACCAAGACTCTCAGAGGGATAAATCTGCTTAGGAAAGGATCCCCTGTTCTTTGAGAACAGCCTGGTATATTTCTGGTTTAAATTAACAATAACAAAATACATCTCTCCTGCATTCTGTTACAGGTAAATTACTGGTTTTTGTATTTATGCTATTAGGATAACAGTAATATCCCTCCTGCATGCTGTGGTGAGCAAACTACATTTACTTAATGACTTGATTATTGCTTTAGGGAAGGATGACCTTGGGGTTCATACCACCTAGAATTTCAGCATCAGGATTTAGTATAATGTGGGTTTGAGCATTTGTTCATGGCTGAATATGGAGGTGGTTTTGTATAAGGCAATTCCAGTGGGTAATATGGGAAAATGAGAACCCTGGGAAAGTGGACTGAGTCTTTATGAAATGGAACACAGGGGCTGTTAAAGTCTGTTGGAACACTAGTGGCACATTAGATACATAGTAGAAAATCAAGTACAACATTGCTCAAATTTGCAGGATGTATTTACTAAACATTGTGACCAAAAAGCGCTAACAGATCTTGGAGACCAGAGAAGTTGCACTAGGCACAATAGCCAATGTGTGACTGTTAGCTGGATCTGCAGCACAGCCCTGATGAAACCTGCTGTGATTATGAGCAAAAGTTGAGGATAGTACCGAGGATATTTGTTAGAGTGGTAAAGATGGGAGATCTTAAGTAGTCACAGATGAAGGCACTCTTTACAGTTTGGGAAAAGGCATATGTGTTTATTTCAGCATTAATGGAGACAGCCCTAAATACTGTTTATTTTGCAAAAAGCTGATGAGCATTACTTTGGGCTTATTAACAGATTAAAATCCATATCAAGTCAGTTCTAATGTATTTTTTTTTTTGTTAGGCAGCAAAAGGCTATCTCATCTGGAGACATGAATCAATTATTTCACAATAAATAGCAAACTGCCCACTAGGACTTAATGTAGAAGAAATGGCAGGCCCAGAGTCAGTGCAAGTGAATTGCTTTATTTTTTTTCACTAGAAATTGGATAAGCCCATGAATTTGTCTGTTATATTATTGACAGAAGTAGAGCTAGTACCTGCTAGTGTAACTAGTTTAATCAATTAAATCATTTAATGTAGGTTACAGTGAAAATAAAAAGCGTATCTAACTAAAGCTTTCTATGCTGTATAAGAATGGGAGAAATTTAACTCCCCATTACAGATAAACACAAAAAGTTAACTTCAAGAGTCATGTTAAAGGCTTTATTTAAAAAATAGTTTTGTGTCTGCAGAGCTTTTGACCTCGCTAAATATTATTTTTAGATGAAACAATATTCCCATGTGTGCCAGAAAAGTCAGCTAAATTTATCAAAACTGAATAAGATGTCTTTAATAAAGTCCCTGCCTGTCCTTATTCAGAAGTTTTCTAAACCTTTAGGTGATCCCAGCTGGCGTGTTTCTTATGTTTAGGTTGTGTTTTGTACTAGCTGGTAGTAAAAGCTGATTATTGTTATTATAACTCAGATGAATGAACTAGAATCCTCAAAATTTTCATCTAAGTCATGGAAAGAGCTTGCAGTTTCCAACTCTTGTGCATGGCAGACCATATGCAGGATCTGTTCTGCGCTCCTTGCATGCACAGAACATTGGCTTCGATACCAGGCGTTTCATTTCCAAAACCCGCCCAGAACAGCCCCGCCCCCACCCCCAGGGCAGGGGGTTCCCTCCCGGCGCAGCCTG
>JAVJGI010000040.1:39227918-39349739 GCA_035590275.1 Ibycter americanus
GCAGTGCCATGGGGGGACCCCGGGTGAGGTCTGTCCCCGCCCCGGTGCTGAACGCGGGCCCCGGCAAAGCGGCTGCAGCGCTGCGCTGTCCTGGTGCGCCCACGTCCACTGCAGAACCCTTTTATCCTACCACCTTAAACACATGAAGGTATGGAAAGTATACCATTTATAAAGATAGTACAGGAAAAATAAAGATAATGCTGGCACAATATTTGTTTCTCTGACAACATACCATTGAAGCAGGCTGGAATCTCACCAGAGGTGAGATTTCTTTTTAGTGCTTCCTGTTAAATAAGTAATTAAAAACATGCGGCAAACCATGGTGGAGCGAAACAAGCAGGAGTAATGAAAAATCAAACCCCAATTGTTTAGCTCTGAGAAGTTTTAGTATAGGCTGCTGAATGGATGTCATGGAGGAAACCAACAGACCTGATGTACAGATTTTTGATTGATGTACAGATACATATTCTGACACTACAAAGTTTGATATTAACATTCAACTTAAAACAGAAAGCTGGATGGAACTGATTTAAAAAAGAAATACTGTGGAAATTAGAAATTAAATTTCTTGGTCTCACTGTTTTTATTTGCCATTTAGTTTTAATGGAATTTGTTTACAGCTGAAACTTCTGATTATTAACTAGGACTGTGCACTTGAGTCCAATTTGCTGGTAACCATATTAAGATTTTTGTTTAAACTATTCTCATTTTATCATCTTTTCGCCATTGACTGAAACTGTCTTCTAGTGAAATAATACTGTGAGTAAGGATGACATCCTACCTGAACACTGCTGTTATCTTAAAGAGATTTCCTAGTCAGCCTTATTTGGAATTATGACAGGCACAAAATTCAGACATAATCTTTACTCACACTTCTAAAATAATTTTTCTATCTTGGCTTCATGTCGATTGCTATATATATTTCAGACTGCAGCTCTATATAAAACATCTACATTGATCTATAGGTTTATATAAAGCTTATGCCAGTATTTTCCACACTTGTGGAATCAGAAAAATT
This sequence comes from Ibycter americanus, assembly GCA_035590275.1. NCBI lineage: Eukaryota > Metazoa > Chordata > Aves > Falconiformes > Falconidae > Ibycter > Ibycter americanus. The sequence goes on from JAVJGI010000040.1 coordinate 39,228,937, forward strand.
GTTAGGGAAATGAATCTGGTGTGTTGTTTCCTCTTTTGCAGTACAGTCATGTGCAGATAAAGGCCTGCATATTATAACTGTCTTATTTTTTACAAACTTTTTTACTACCTGATTCAGACCTCTGCTGGAAATATATTCAATATGATACTTTTTTTCATTACTAGATAGACTTACATGTATGACGTTTAAAATATTAACTGTAGCTTCAACAGAAATATATGAACCTTTCATATATCATGTATTTTAGGGTGCTAACAGATTCTAGCAGACATTGATTTAGTAGTTACAGTCATTTCATGCTTCAAAGACTATACCCATAAGCATGAGGACTACAGACCTAATATACAGTAAAAAGAAAAAAAAAAGGGGGGGGGGGGGGAAGGAAAAAAAATGAAAAAGAAAAGAGAGAGAGCAAGCTGAAGAAAGCAGAGACCTTTTTATCAGCCTTCAGGTTTTTGCATTTCCTGGAGGGAATTAATCTTGTCCCAGTGGCAGAAATTGCTATCTGTACATTTTCCATTCACAACGTAAAGTACTTCATTCTCTGTGGGGTTTTCAGCTCCTTTAATTAATAAAATTTACTATAACTATATCTCAAAAAGATCACTGATTAAACTTTAGAGTCAAGTTCTGATAGATAATATTTTTATTTTATGCCTATCTTGTTATAAATCATTAAGCAATATTCAGTTCCCCATAATTCGTATTTTCTCTTTTCAATATGCTTTATTAAGAATATATTTAATATGCTTTAATTTTGTTTACAGTAAGTTTAATTGTTCTAACTACACAACAATCGTACCAAAACATACTGAGAGCACAGTCATCAAATAATATAATGATTACTTTATAAACCATTCATAACTTCTCTATGAAAGAAGGAATTGCTTAATTGTTCAATCTCCTACTGCTATTTTAAAGTATTTTTTCTCTCCATGGTTCACTGCATATTGCTCTTGATTAACTTAAAAATTGTAGAATCACTTTTCTTAAATAAACCCCTAGAAGTTAAATACAGTGTCAGGGAAAGTTAATTCTAGGGGATGAAAAAAATATGCAGTAGTTTAAATAAGATTCTAGGCTTAATCCAATCAATAAAGAAAGAAAATTTATTTGGTTAGATGTAGATGTGTTATAGATATTTCCCACCAGTTTCAGTATCATGAAGACATGTTACTAAGAAACAAAGCTGGCAACTTGAGAAACCGGAAGAGAAGAAAATTAATAGTTAGTAAAGCCAAAGTATTCTGTGAATGTAAAGTAAAAGGTAGCCTTCACAGGCTATGTCTACACTGTAGACCGAAGTGGAATGGAGCTCTATTTAGACTAGTTCTAAATAAACCATCAAGGACAGCAAAACCAATGCAGTTGTTGCAGCATGGAACCTTCTGCTGTGGTGTGGTGGGTTGACCTTGGCTGGATGCCAGGTGCCCACCAAAGCTGCTCTATCACTCCCCTTCTCAACCAGACAGGGGAGAAAAAACATAATGAAAAGCTCATGGGTCGAGATAAGGACAGGGAGATCACTCAGCAATTACTGTCACAGGCAAAACAGACTCGACTTGGGGAAATTAATTTATTACGAATCAAATTAGAGTAGGATAATGAGAACTAAAAATCAAAACTTCAAATCACCTTCCCCCCACCCCTGCCTTCTTTTCGGGCTTAACTTAATTCGCAAGTTCTCTACTTCCTCCCACCGAGCAGCGCAGGGGCACAGGGAATGGGGGTTATGGTCAGTTAATCACTTGTTTCTGCTGCTTCTTCCTCCTCACGCTCTTCCCCTGCTCCAGCATGGGGTCCCTCCCACAGAAGAAATTTCTCCATGAACTTCTCCAATGGAAGAAGTCCTTCCCACGGGATGCAGTTCTTCATGAGTCCTGACAGCAAACCTGCTCCAGTGTGGGCTTCCCACTGGGTCACAGCCTCCTTGGGGCATCCCCCTTCTGGGGTGTGGGGTCCTCCACGGGCTGCAGGTGGAGATCTGCTCCACCATGGACCTCCATGGGCTGCAGGGGGACAGCCTGCCTCACTGTGGTCTTCACCACGGGCTGCAGGGGAACCTCTGCTCTGGCCCTGGAGCCCCTCCTGCCTCCTTCTGCACTGACCTGGGGGTCTGCAGAGTCGCTTCTCTCACATATTCTCACTCCTCTCTTCCACTGCAATTTTGTTGTGCAGGTTACTTTTCCCCCCCCTTCTTAAATATGCTATCCCAGAGGTGCTACCAGTGATGGGCTCAGCCTTGGCCAGCGGTGGGTCCATCTTGGAGCTGGCTGGCATTAGCTCCATCAGTACAGGGGAACCTTCTAGCAGCTTCTCACAGAAGCCACCCCTGTAGACCCCCACTACCAAAACCTTGCCATGCAAACCCACTACATGTGGCTACACAGCCAAAATTTGCAAAGATAGGCATTAGATTGAGAACAGTTCTTAGGCTGAGCTGGATACTGAGCAACAGAGTTCAGATCCAGAATTTGGGTTAGAAACTTTTCCTTGTTAGCTGTCCCTCCAGAATTAGTTTTGAAACTTCTCCTGCAATACTCCAGTTTCAAGCCTTTATTAAGGTGTGATGTATTCTGTTACACATCCACAGAGTACCAATGCACTTCAAACAAATATATAAATGTCCTCACATCACATTTACAAAGGTCAAATTGTAATTGAATAAAGATCTGACGCACAAAATATATTATCTATTATTAAAATATTATTAAAAGGTACTGCTCATGCTGCTGTGTGCTCAGACTAACAACATACTAGATGGGAAAATACCTGTCAGTTATGTGAACCTTTCAATTTAGGGCTGTAATTCAGACTCCGCTTTTAGCACAAATAACTTGGGCAGGTGCTGAATAGAGTGTTCAAGGAATGTCTGTTTTCTCCTACACTGTGGGTTGGCCAGAAGAATGGCTGAATATTCACTGCTATACATAGAAGACTGGTTTTGTCGGGTCACATATAAATGTCTGTTAGGCTTCAAACACGCATGATCTACCTGCGTCACGGGGTCTGGTTTTGTTCTCAGGCAATCAAAGGGAAGTTAGCTGTTGCCTTTAACCAGAGTGCACAAGTGGAGTTTGAATTTTTTGGTAAGCTTTATTGGGAATGTGCTAATCACCAAGAGAAGAGGGATGTCTGTTTAAAGAAGAGCGGGTTTTGGACCTCAGCAGTGGAGTGAGGAAGCAAAGGAAGGAAGTCTGACAAGCCTTAGTCTAGCATTCCACAGAAGATGTTTTGATATTTTTCCTATTTTGTCTTTGAACCAGTAGATGTCTCTGTTTTATCATGCAGTTGTTGACAAGGACACAATATTCCTATTGTCACAATGCATATTTAGTGAAAAGATGTTTGTTTCCCATGGAACAAGTATACGTGAATGTAAAAATGCTGATTTAATGCTCTTGGCATACCCTGCTGATTTCCGACCAAACTAAGCCCCTGGAAGCCTTAGTGAGAGCTCTGGCTGCTAAGCAACTTTGAAAATCATCCTTATGGAAATATCCTATAGGATTATAAGAGGACAAAAGAGGAAATGGTGAGATTCTATGGACATTCATCTAAAAATGTAATAAATTTTGTACAGTTTTCTTTATGACATTGGAAGGCTTGGAAGCAGCTTACAGAACAGTATGGCGTATTCAGTTTCTACACAATGCCTCAGGAATTTTCAAGTTGTGATAGATGAATTGTCTTCTCTGCTTCATGAATGTGTAAAATAATATTATTTCTGTATCTATAGCCATCAAAAGCATTAATGCAGATGATTTGAAACTTTCATGCCTAACTGAAAATATCAATGTGATACAATTCTATTCAGACATTTGTATTTTCCTCACCATTTGAGAAAAATATAGGATATATGTATAGTTAGTCTAAAATCATTACAGAAGAGATCAGCAGTTACATATCTAAAATGAAGATACATAATTTCAGAAAGTATAACTTCTTTTGTTTTAGTAGTTGTCTAAAAATGTGATAGGTTTCTATTAATTGTTTTTTGGTTTTACCCTTGTTGTGCTATGGCAGTAGTCCGTACCTTTAATATCAGGACCTTGGCTTTTGGCTCTGTTTTCGTGGATATCTTTATATTTGAGATCCTGGATTAGTTCCTCTGAGAGAAGCAACTCTAGACTGGATCTACACTGAGCCCTGAACTGCATCAGAGCTTTTTGTTTGCAGGTTGTTCCATTCTGGCCAGGTGCTCCCATGGTAGAAATCCCTACAGAAACTGTTAGGATTTGTGGTTGTGACTCATACTAATTAAACTGCATAAGCATATTATGTTAGAGAAGAAAAATGTTGCCTAGTTTTGATGATAGCTGTGCCCACATGAGCTAAAGTGGTATGTTGGGGCTTTATTTTTTTTGCCATTGAGACCCAAGTCTGTGCTGGAAACTTCTCCAGCTGGAGGCAGCATGGCATCAAGGACAAATACATGTTCTAAAGTTCTCCTACATGTTCACACTTCCACACACTGTGGCTGTTTCTCCTACTGTTAAGTGGAGCCATAGGTGAGCTACTTTTTAGTCCACGTTTATGCTCCAAATGCATTGTGATGAGAGGCACGGACAGCCAGTCTCTAAGAGTCATTAGTCCTGTGTCACTGATTCCACCTCCTCAGAGGGTGGGCATTTCGAGGAGCCAAGCACAGCATGAAGTAGTAGAAGGAAATATCAGGCCTTACCCTGAAATGACTTATTATTAGACACAGCTGTTCCCCAAATGTATGGACAATGAGCAGTTGATTGTAGAAGGGAAAATCAGTGTAGAACAGTTGCAAAAGAAGGACCAAATTATTGAATCTTCCTGATTGTCACACTGATGGCCAGGCCACAGAAACCCCAGAGGTTTCCAAGACTGCAGCTTTACAGCAGAGTTTCCACAGCTCAATCAAGATTAAGACAAGAAATAAACCTGAAAATAAATGTCAGGTATGAACAGCTATAATGCAGCTATTTGCAGCAAGGTTATGGACAATAAAATTAATCTTCAAAGAACCTGTGAATATGGAACAAATACATTATACTCTGGCTATGCCTCAGGAAGTATCTTTCATAGCTGACAATTTCATAATACATATTTTTTTTCTTTTAACTGCCAGCTCTGGCAATTTATGATAAAGACTTGGAATGGAGGCTTTGTGGTATTTACAACTGCTTCTATCTACACACTGATTGCATCTACTTCTACTTCCAGAAAGCCACATAAAAAAACCCCACCAGAAAACCAAAAATTTGCTGTAAGGGCAATGTGATTCTTTATTTTGCACGATCTTTATGATAAGGGATAGAGCTGCACAAGAAAGTCATGAAGACAAACATTTGCAGAAGTGCTAATCAAAACAGAATAAATACCTTTGAAAAAATCTTTTCCTGTGGAACATATAAGACAAAGCCACATGACTTTTAGTAGTTTACAGAGAATCATGGCAGTATGCAAAGAGGACAGTATAATTTGGCACCAGCCAGTTGCACCTAGAATAAACTGGAACCACTGTGTATAAGGAATATAGGTAATGTTACTGTATACTGTTATGTGTGGTTTCTCTGAAATTTAAACATACAGCTATGTTTTTTCAGAAGGATTATTTATTATCGATCTATTTATTATTGATTACAATTGCTTCCGTTTTACTCTGGGTTCTTCATGCCCAATTATTTTTCTGTAAATAAACTTAATGAGAAACACATTTTAATGGGAAAATACCTGTCTTACTATACCTATAAGCTAACTGATGTTATGAATTTCACTGCTATTAATAGAAACATGGCAATGGCACCGTGGCTGTGATTTGGTGTTTTTGCAAAATTATATGTCTTAGTAGTCATGGAAGTGCATGTTCCTATAATCTTTCCATGCTCCTTTGAAGGATAAGAAGTGGAATGGAGGTGATTTGTTGCCTTTAGTACAATATATTTGACATTATGACAGAAAAGTTAATGTTAATCTGAAAGCAAATAACTGGTGATACTGGTTTTGGTGTCATACAAGATGCAGAAATGCATATGATGTGGAGATTAAGGAGTCAAAGCATAGGAATATTTGAGGTGCTTTTCAAAATTTGGGATCTTGAGTTGTGAACTGAATTGTTCAGCATCTAAGAAAACACTCCTCGTCTTTGAGCTCCAGTTTCTATTTACCTGTAACAGAACCTATAATATCTGATCTTTTTGTCTTCATGATAGTATTTCAAAAGGAATCTAGTTTGACATGAGACTGGGATTATTTAGAAATATGGGACTATATTAACTCACAGTGACTGAGGGAAATATACTATCCTCCATCAGCTCTAACATCACCATTTGTGGGTACATTTATGCTCAAACAATTAGGTCCCTTCTTCATTTCCAAATCTTGGTTCACTTCCAGGCTCTTTCCAGAGACAAGTAATCACCTTCCTCAGATGAAACCAATATGCTTGATAATATCCTCCAGGAGAGCAGTATGGACAAAACATCTAAGTCTAAAAGCAGGAACAAGGATGTTTAGAACAGATTTGCCCATGACCTCTGCCTCTGCACAGGGCCCTTTTGCTGTAGGTGGCCCTAATGGCACTTCCAAAATGGGCGGGACTGTTAAGTGACCTATCTATGTGCTTGGACTGAGCCAGGACAGACATTTTCATCACTGTCATGAACATGTTTTCAAATGTACATATTATCACTGCAATCTGACACCAAATCTGATTTATGAGAGAAAGCACTCATATAGCAACTGTGTGATGTTATGTGCATATTTAACACATCTGTTGGCAGAAGCATGCTGTATGTAACTCAACAAGATAAAAAGCAATTTCTATGGATTTGTATCAGCAGGAGGCTTGTTTCAGAGCAGCATGATTTGGGTAAGAAACTCCCCTAAAGGCATGTGAAATCGTAAAAGAGGAATACGGTTTCCAAATCTCTCTCAGTGGAAATCAGAGATCCAAACAGTAAAATGGTGCCAGTAAAGAAAGTGAGTAACAGATGCACTTTCATTGCCTGATCCTTCCACTTAGTCTTTCAATATGAGGAACATCATTGCTAACATGAAAGCATGCGAATAAAATCACATTGAAAGTGTTAAACATCAGCAATGTTAGTAGGGTCACTAGCTGCACACCAAATCTGGAAGCTGGGATGAAAGGGGCTGGCTTTTTTTTCTTTACATCAGAGGAAAACATGTCTCCTCCGCAATACCCTGTCAAACAGAAAAAGCTGCAGTTCCCTCTCCATTACAAAGCTTCATTCTTTTATTAAAATTCATTTAGTTTCTAACTCTGTAGCTGGAAAGAAAAGCAATATTTATTTTGGAGTTCCCAATTGCTTTTGAATTTGACAAATGACTTAAATTATTTGCTTATCAGATTTAGTTTAGGAATGAATTGTATATTTTTTCCAGAGGGTGTTACAATTGCTGGAGTTTCATCAATTTTCCATTAATGTGTAAGTCAGTCTTCGTGATAATTGCTAAAGCAGAGGCATCATATTAACCTCTTGGTACCAGAAGTTGGAATTAGCATATTAGCACTTAAGCAATGTAAGCCTTGGCCCATTGGTGACAAGAGATTAAACTGCAACATGCTGTGTCTGCTGTGAATGTATTTACTATACCTGGTTTAATATATTTTCTGCAATGCACAAATCCTTATCCAGATCCACAGAACTCAGTTGGAATATCCTCACTAACTTCATGAGCCAAAGGCCCATCTAAAGCAAGTATCAGGGATCAAAATCCTATCTCATTGTGATGTATCTTAAACCAGATCAAGAGTTGGCTTAAGGGTGAGTCTTCAAGTGTTAAGTTTTCTCCTTCTGCACTCCGTACAGTAATTACTGGGTTTTTTTGCAGGAGGTGGTAAATTTCAAGTTATTTAGATGCACTGAAGCATAGAAGTTAGAGGTAGATAAGACCTTTAATGCATGTGGAATACTGCTCTGATAATGTCACATAAATTAATATATCTTTTGCTGGCTGACAATGCTGAAACTGACCAAATAGCTAAAGCAAGAATATATTTGTGTGGCTGTAAGATTACCACCATAATATATAATTTTGTGATCAACAATTTATGCATCCAGATATGTTTCAAAATCTGATCACCACAGTAATCCTAGCTGTAAAAGCCCCATTGCTTTTAAGTAAAATATTTAAAAACAAAAAACCCCAACAAACTTTAAAAATTGATTTGGTAGTATTATGGTTGCAGCAGTACACTTTTAAATTCAGTGACTGAATGAATTTTTTTCAGTGAGATATCTGGTTAAACAGTTATCATTCATTTTTTCTTCAAATAGTATTTAGACATTGCAAGTTAGAAAAGAAACAGCAAATATATAGGCATAGATACCTTATATAAAATGCCAATATTTTCTTTTTTTTTATTAAACGTGCCAGATGTCTCATGGAAATAAACTTATGAATTTGTTGTTCTGTGTAACTATTGCTTTAAGCTTTGATGACCTGTGAGTTATCAAAACTTACAGTTTTCCTGAAACTGAAAACCGTTTGACCTTTCTAGATGCAAGCTGTTTAATTTTTAAGAGATTCAAATGCAAAGAGCTCCTGGGGAAGGCTGTGGAATATCATGTCTATGGCCTCACTTTTCATAGCTATAAATTTCCTATTGTATAAAACTTCTACATAAAAACCTACTGTATAGTAGCTGCCACTTTACATTGGTCTTATGAAGATCAATTAATTATGTTTGGCATTCAATAAACTTTCAGAGGTCAATTCCCATTTAAATCACAGCATCTTGCTGGCTCTCTTTCCTACGCAGGAATGGAAGAGTTCATGTCCTGCCACACAGGCACTTGGGGCTGTGCTGGCCACAGTCTAAGAACCTGCACTGTTATTCTTAATATAAATTTTTTAATAGTTCTGGAAATGATACCACACTGGACCAACAGTTAGCATTAACCACAGCTGTGCTACTTCTCCGAAGCACTGGTTTGCATGACGTGATTTTGTGGCATTGGATAGCTTGTTTTCTTTATAATTCATTATTTACTACTATTTACATTGCATTGCTGGAAGAACGTGGTTCACTTTGAAGTGGGCTCTTTGCAGACAATGGGCAGACTCCTGTCTGAATCTACATTAAACTCGATGCTGAATGAACTGAATAAATAAAATGGAAAGATAGGAAGACGGGATGTTACTGGTCAAAGCTTAGTACCACATATTATGTGCTTTATATGGTTTTTATATGAATGCCTTTAGAGGAAATGAGGGCCTTCATGAATTCTGGGAACTGTGTAGCAGTAAGTGCTCTTTACGTGGTTAAAAAATACAATTTATTATTTTGAATGACCATTAGTTTTACATACTATTTATATATGTAAGACCTTTTTGCAACAGCAAGAACAGCAAAAAGTGCCCTTAGATTAAATGAGAACTGGGTTATCACATTAATAATAATAATTTTCATTTTCTCACAGTGAAATAAATACAGTCCTCAAAGATGGGGGCAAGGCTTGAGATGGGTAAACTGGTCTAGGGGTCCAGAGTTTATGTAGTTAATTGGTTGGGTGGCTTATACTATTTTTGTTCACTTTCTCCCACATCTCTAATAAATATCAGATAATATTTCCGCCAAATCATTGGCTTTTCCTTCTCTTCCCTGCTGAAAGGCACTTGTTTGCAGTTGCAGAAGTTCTGCCAAAAACATAAAAATATGAATAATGTATCTATTCTATACATCTTCCATGGCAGAAAGAAGCTGTAAGTATCCCATTTGACAAAAAGCCTATTAACAAAGTAGAAATGAGAAAAATATCATCCTTTTCCTCTGCTCTCCACTAGCCTGCCAAGCTGAAAGACTGACATTATTAGTTATTCTCACTGGACCACCTTTTCACTACATGTTGTTAGTTCATGAAAATTCCTGTTTACCAATTTATAAGCTTCCCCTTTCAGAAATTTATATGAAAACATAATCTGTATGTGCATGTATCTGTGTGTGGTTATCTATCTTAACTACAGCACCTACAAAAGCAGAAACCTTAATGACCTTAATGCAGTCAGGAAAGGAACTTCTGAATCCTTTCAATACAAATGCCTTATTAATGGCTTTTACAGCTGATCTGCAGAACGCTGAGTTGAAACATATGAGAACAGCTGATATGTTGATAGACAAGAGGTCAGATCTCTACAGGGTCACGTATGTTACTGCTGAAAGCTTAAGCAATTGCTTGCATGCATGGTTATTTATAGCGTTGGCGAGCGAACCAAGAGTATTGGTATCTGATCCATATCTCAGATACATAAAGCAAACTGAATGCCAACCAAGGGAACAACAGATGCCCAGGAAGCTCGTCTCGTTGACAGATGTCATTTGAATAAAGTTTATTAAATATTAATGGCCACTTAAGCGGATTTCCTCTGCTAGTTTCTCTCTGGAACAGTCACCAAATCCCAAATGATCTGGGCTGCATTATAGTCCATGAAATATGCCTATGCTACTTCAAGGTCTACGGAAGGTTGCATCTCAAGCCCTTCATTGAAGAATCTTCTTCCTTCTAAATTTCCACAGATGTGGAAGTTAACTCTCACTTGGAGCAGGAAGGGCTCCCGAGTAGCTGTGGAACAGGGATCACTGGCTGTAAGAATCAAAACTTCATGGTAAGAATAAAACCAGCTCCAGACCATCAGAGGTCCTGGTTAGATCAGAAGTTTGAGTTCATGCATTACTTGTATCAGTTTCCCTTTAGCACATTTTTAGGTTTGATTATCCTACTTCAAAAATGGTTCTTGGATGCAAACATATGCTGCTTGGTTATGAATAAAGCAACAATAAAAATATTATGCTTAGTTTATGAATAGAAGTAGGTATAATGACTTTGCTTGATCCAGGGGTTCTTAAACAGTGTAACACTCAACTGCCCTGAAAGATGCATAAATAATGCCTGGGAAGCCAACAGCTTCCTTCTGAGCAGAAATGTGACAGAGAACTGCTGCTGTTGCTTCCAGCATTACCATAGAGATGGTACATGAGAAGAATAAAGTTGGGGACTTCTGGAAGCCTTGGTATTTTGTAACAGATAAAACTATTGCAGTTCAGAACAACGGGCAGCGTCTCCCGAGGACACATGCAGGAGGCTGTGCAGTGTAGAAGCAGGAACTTTACGTATAACAAGCTACTTCTCATAGCAGGCTTTGTGGTAGCCTCTCGTAACAGAGTAAAATAATTCCCCCAGTGTGAGCTTAATTTTAAAAGACATCTGCTTACAACTGTAAGTGATAATATTTTGCAGTGATAGGGAACATTTGAATCACAAGCAAGAGACTGGAGTATTGGCTGTGACTACCTGCAATTACCATTTCAACTCTCTCTCTTAGAAAGATGTCATTCCAGATCTCCACAGCTGTTCATATATCCATGTAGTGTACATGGAGGAGGACAAAGATAGCCGCTCAGACTACTTACCCCTCTCAGTCTTTTAGATACTTAGGGTAAGCAAAAATGTACAGAATGTACATCTAAAACAGTAGAACATTGTCTCAAGATTACAGTCTCTGAAGCAAAGTCACCAAATATCAGATTTACTCTTACACAAAACTGTCTTTTACAAATCCCTAGATTTCATGAGAGCAGCAGATGGTGAAAATACATTTCTAACTCGTTTATGTTCTATGCAGTGGGATGAATTCTTTTTGCTCTCCTCATAAGTATCCTTCCATCATGATTCTAACATTATTTCCAAAACCTGAAATTGGTATGAGATTGTGTTTTTTCTCAATTCCATTTTGTATTGGTTTTGAAGTAAAGTACAGAACAAATGAAGTAAAGAACAAGTAAAACTTATCTTCACTTATATTTCAAATGCAGCACCTGTCATCATTCATATATATAATACACACATACACACATAAATACACATATACACATGCAAAAACATATATATGTATGTACACTTATACAGAGAGAGATCCCTGTTAAGCATCTTCAAATCTCAAAGACAAAGGCTTAATTTAGGAGCATTTAGAGTTGTGGGCTACATCACTGGCATAGTGCTAAATGCAATTTACTAAGCCCTTTATGCAATGTTTTATTATACAAAAAATTGCAGATGTGCCAAAAGTAACAAAGCGGATTGATTTGGAAGATTTAATGAATTTATGTCAGCTCTCAAAGCCTAAGTCAAACATCATATTCCTGGAGCTTAATTTAGATTGCTAGTGCTTTTTAAAGTAATTAAGAGCATACAGTTAGGAGACATTTGAACTGGGCTGGAAGTACTCTGCTGGAAAATACAGTTTTGTTACATTGTGTCATATTAGGTTCCTTTCTTTTTTACTATGTACTGCTTTGCCCAAGACTTGCACTTCCCATTATGTCAATGTTCTCAGCCCCCACTGTTTTTTGTGAGAATCTCACCTATGGGAGAATGGCAAGAAAGAAAAGCTCAGAGATGACAATGAAAATGCATATGTTCCATGTCAACAATCCACGGGCTCTGAGGATTTGAGATTGTATAATAGATGCATACAGGGTGATTCTTTGTTCATGCAGTATGATGAAAAACCTGGAGACCCCTGCCCCAGAGTTCTGTTGTGTTTTTCCAAAATAATTCATAGTATTTCCTGATTTGCTTCACCAACCTGATCTTATTTCAACAGGTCTCTTTGTGAGGAAGATGGAATAGAGATCTTCCAACATAGTCAGTTCAGCTCCAAATTCAGTTATACAGAAATGTTTTTAATGCACTATCGTACTGTGATTTATACCCATTTAGCAAGGTCAAGCGTTAACAAAATCAAGAGAAAGAGGAAAAATATAAAATTATTACTAGACCTTACACTAGACATTTTCTTCAGAAAAAGCAAAATAAAAGGGTCTCAAGACTGACTTGTATATTAGAACAGTTACCCACATAATATTGATATATCAAAATTAGGGGTATCTACAGCATATTGGATGAAGCCTGGAGGTACTTCACCAGTGCTTTAATGTTCATTATATATCATAAATATTGATCACTAGAACAGATGGGTAAGCATTTTCTGAGGAAAATTTTGAGTGAAATGAAAATGAAGTAAATGTTTTCTCCATGCCTTTTATTCTGTTTTAATGGGAAAAAAGTATTTTTAAGAAACAAAATCTCTCAGATATCCACTAAAGATATGAAGATCATTAATTTAGAAGGAAAAGCTTTTCTAAACAAGTATCAAACAGTAAAATTTCTGACTCTCTCCATTGGAAACTAAGAATTGAGCCTTAAGTACCTGGAAAAAAACCCTAGTATATTTCTGGGAGTTTTACATCACTATATGGACCCTCGTAATCCAAATAATCTGTTGGAATGGCCAGATTTTACCTTCCCAATTTAACTATCACTTTGCCTCAGGTGGATGAATCTCAGCACAAGTGTTTAACAGATCTATCACAACAGTGATGTGTTTCAATGCATGGCAAAGTAATACCCAAAACTCTGAAAACAAGGCTGGCTCAGCATGTGCAGCATACCGCCTTCTCACATGCTGCACATGCTCAGGTGTGGTGGTGCCACCACAGGCAAAAAAGGAAGAGTGCCTATCTTCCCCCTACACTGAATTTAGGGAGGTACCTTTGTGACAACACTTTTAAATGAGTTCATAAAAATTAAGTGCGTGAAGTTTCGGTGGAATGAATCTGAATTCTGATGTTCATGACATTTCCTGATACTTCATATAATTTCTAATTTGCATATGATCTATAAAAAAATGAAGATTAAATAATAAGCACAGCATATTAACCTTCTCTTAGCTTGTATATAATTTGTATGGGAAGAGTACAATTTATTTTTCTAATTGCAAGGGAATTTCATATTATTCTATGGGGCGTCCTCAGGCTAGATACGTGCAATGGCTTCTACTATTGCATCCTTCCCAAAATGAAGTTGAAAACAAAACTCACCAACCTATGTCAGAACCAGGATTTTACAGTCAGAGAATCGCTAGTGTTGGAAAGGACCTCTGGATATCATCTAGTCCACCACCACCACCACCACCCCACCCTCAGAGCAGGTCATGGTCTACAGCATGTTGCTCAAGGCTGTGTCAAGTCAGGTTTTGACTGTCTCCAAGGACAGAGACTCCACAACCTCCCTGGGCAAACTGTTTCAGTGTTTGATCACTCTTACAGTAAAATTTTTTTTTTTTCTTATTTTAAAGGGAATGTCCTGTTGTTTAACCAGTATTTGTACACATTGATAAGATTCCCCCTGAACCTTCTCTTCTCCAGGCTGAACAGCCCTAGGTCTCAGCCTCTCCTTGTATTACAGATGCGTTAATCCTTCAGTCATCTTTGTGGCCCTTCAAAGGACTCACTGCAGTCTGTCTGTGTCTCTTTTGCACTGGGGAGCCCAGAACTGGATACACAACTCCAGGTGTGGCCTCACCAGTGCCAAGTAGAGGGGAAGAATCACCCCCCTTGACCTGCTGGCAACACTTGTCCTAATGCAGTCCAGATGCTCTTGGCCCTCTGTGTTGTAAAGGTACATCGCTGGCTCGTGTTCAGCTTGGTGTACAAGACCCCAGGTTCCTTTTCTGCAAAGCTGCTTTCCAGACAGTTGGCCCCCAGCATGTCCTGATGCCTGGGGTTGTTCCTCCCCAGGGTCAGGTATTTGCATTTTTCTTTTGTTGAACTTCATGAGGTTTCTGTTGGCTCATTTCTCCAGTCTGTCAAGGTCGCTTTGAATGGCAGCACAACCTTCTGGTCTATAAAACATTCCTCTGAATTTTTTATTATCCACAAATCTGCTGAGGGTGTGCTCCTTCCCATCATCCAGGTCATTAATGAAGATGTCAAACAGTATTGGCCCCTGTATTGACCCCTGGGGTACACCACTTGTGACTGGCCTCCTGCTGGACTTTGCGCTGCTGATTACAACCCTTGAGCCTGGCAGTTCAGCTAGTTTTCAGTCCACCTCACTGCCCACTTACCTAGCTTGTATTTTATCAGTTTGTCAGCCAGGCCGTTATGGCAGACAGTGTCAAAAGCCACTAATCTCCTCACATCCACCAAGACAGTCATGTCATTGTAGAAAACTATCAGGTTAGTTAAGCATGATTTCCCCTTTGTAAATCCTTCTCTCAGTCACCTTCATGTCTTTAATATAGTTGGAAAGAGCTGCCAGGTTTATTTGCTCGATGACCTTCCCAGGCATTGAGATGAGGCTGAGCAGCCTGTATTTTCTCCTTCTTGCCCTTCTTGAAGATATGTGATGTTTGTTTTCTTCCAGTCCGCAGGAACCTCTCCAGATCACCACAGCTTTTCAAAGACAATCGAGAGTGGCCTCGTGGTGACACCACCTGGGTCCCTCAGCACTTGTGGGTTCATCCTGCCAGGTCCCATTGACTTGTGTGTGTCCAGTTTGTTTAAATGTTCCTTAACTGGATTCTCCTCCACCAAGGGTAAGTATTTCTTACTCCAGACTTTCCCAGGGTTCTCAGAGATCCCAGATTACTGGTGGCTGGTCTTGTCAGTAAAGACCCTCTGTGCGGGCTCAGGCTGCAGCTTCAATGCTGCTAATGTGAATTGCACAATCTTTCCCTAGTAGTGGATGGTTTAGAAATAATTTTTTTTGTTATATATTTGAGTTCTAGGGTGTCATGATTTAACCCCGGCCGGCAACCAAGGACCACACAGCCGCTTTCTCACTCCTCCTCACCCAGAGAGATAGGGAAAAGAATTGGAAAAGAATGTAAAACTTGAGGGTTGAGAGAAGAACAATTTAATAGGTAAAGCCAAAGCTGTGCACACAAGCAAAGCAAAGGAAGAAATTCATTCACTACTTCCCATGGGCAGGCAGGTGTTCAGCCATCCCCAGGAAAGCAGGGCTCCATCACACATAATGGTTACTTGGGAATACAAACGCCATAATGCCAAATGTCCCCCCTTCCTTATTCTTCCCCCAGTTTATATACTCGGCATGACGTCATATGGTATGGAATATCCATTCAGCTAGTTTGGGTCACCTGTCCCGGCTGTGTCCCCTCCCAATGTCCCGTGCCCCTCCAGCCCTCTTGCTGACAGGGCCCTAGAAGCCAAAGTCCTTGACTTAGTATAAACATTACCCAGCAACAACTGAAAACATCAGTGTGTTATCAACATTGTTCTCACACCAAATCCGAAACACAGCACTGCACCAGCTACTAAGAAGAAAATTAACTCTATCCCAGCTGAAACCAGGGCATAGGCTCATGTTTTATAGCCATTAGTCAGAAAAGTCTCACTTTTCCCTACCAGCTGTGATTTACATGTAGAACTCCAAAGCACTGTGCTGAAGATGTGAGGCTAGCAACCTCACGATTTACAACAACTTTGAAGGATTAGTTCTTTGGTAAACCTAATCCCATGCTGCCACATCTTCAATGCTATTAGTTCCGAACAAACTAGATTAAACCCAGCAATGTCTAGATATGCAACAATAACTTCTATTACTTTTCAGAATTCCCTCAACAAACAGATAAAAGGAGGAGAGTGGCTCATAAATAATACAACAGGTAGAAAGCAATTACCATAATTTTTTGTTTTATTTTACTGCTGAAAGACCAGTTTTACGTTCCATGTAGAAGAACATCTTGTTACCACAACGTACTGAAAGTTGCACCTTCTGACATGCTAGATACAGCAGAAGTTGATTTTAGCACAGAAAGTAAAAAGCCACAGAAAAATTATCATAACTATAAATTGTATCTGAACACCACCATTTCTTTTTTTGTGTGTGTCAAGTGGTAATACAGATAATAAATTCAAACACACTTTGGAATGAAACAATTTAGCAGATAAGATGAATAACTATTGAAAGGGTTTCCTGGAACTGAGAATGGCCAGAATGAAAATAAGAATGAAATACAATTATAATAAAAAAGACTACTCAGGAAATATCTACTGTTTGGAATTTCCTGAGACTCTCGTACAGCTTTTTCCATGCTGTACTAGGCTGATTGCTAACAACATTTTTCTTTTTCTTACAGACACCTTTCTCTCACAGGAAAAGTGATAAGGAGGATATATTATATAAAGCAATGAAAAGTCTCTTTACCAAAAAATATTTCCCAAACATTTGTTTTGAACTTTTCTAAGTTTAAACAAGAGAATGAAGTCTTATCATAACAAAATAGACTTTGCATGCTCATTTTCCATAAGTTTTATTGATATGGTAGAAATAAATCACTGATAGGCAAGCCTCAAAAACATTTAGAGGCCATATCCAAAAGGATACTTGGAAAGTCACAAGGAAATCAACTGAATGCAGACTTTTCCAGTATGCAGACCTGTGGCAGGGATCTGGGGGAACCGTGCTCACAGTGCTTGCGCAGCAGGGTTGCCTGAGTAGGTAGGCACAAAAGGAAGGAACCAGGTGCTAGGCTTCTGCACAGTCACGGAAAGCTTTTCCCTGTCAGTCCTGCTATCCAGCAACAGTGGTTAATGCCAGCAGATAACAGTTATTAACACAGACTGGGATGAGCAGAGGGATTGACTGTGTTTGCTGAAGGGCAGAGACAAGTATGAGCTGGGAACAGATGAGGCTCAAAAGAGAAAAAAAAAAAAAGGAAGAGCAATGCTGGGGCAGAGAGATGGGGTCTCTTAGAACAATATGCTATTTTTCCTTGAGATACAGGCAGAAGATCTGTTAGAAAAACTGGGGGCTTGATTGAAGTACCCTGTGTTTGAGGCAGGGCTAAAAGCTTCTTGCTTACTACTGTATTCCCAAAACAGCTCCTTTTAGCAACTCCTGGTTAGAAAAATAAATAACTGACATTTCTGAACTGTCATTAGTGCAGTATGATATTTCCCTATAGCATATGGACTTAGAAATGAGCTTGCTTGCCATTGGCTGGAGCTTACTTTTCATTTTCTGAGCCTTTGAATATATTTACATTGTACGACTGTCACTCTACAGCACATACCTAAAACCCCAAGGTCATCAATCATCTGACATGAAAGATATGAAGTTACCGGAATAGAACGTTTTCACCAGACAAATTACAGTATATTTCTGACCTTTTGTCTTAAATATTTATCATTGCTGTAAGTAGATTTGCGGAGCTGCTCTTTTTGAGAATATGAAGAAAGCTTCAATGAAGGGAAGCTTGTCACTTGTTCTGTGAGTAAATAGAGCACTTCAAGATCCATCAGTCCGGTGCCTTCCCAAAGCAATAAATACAGCTTCAAAAGGAAAAATCCTTCCACCTTCAGTTGCAAATTTAATTTGTAATTATTGTACATGTATGTTAGGTTTGATTGTTTAAAAGCAAATTCTTAGTGACAAAATTTGGCAGTCAAAAACATTAAAAAATTATCTTTACAAAATATAATGCTATGCTTCACTTTGAAATCCACATTGTTATGCTCACATCTATTTCCAGACTTCATTAGGGCATGTGGTAGAGAAATCCCATCAAAGCAATCAGAACTTCTGAAGATAGGTTTGTCCCACTTGTCATTCATCCTGCCTGGTTCTGACTGTTTCACATACCCCGGAGAAAACACCCTTATCTTTCAGTGAAAACACTCTCACCCTTCTCCTCTTGGTTGCTTCTTGCAAGAACAGGAGAGATCTCATACTTTCATGCCCTATAGTACATCTCAGATATGAAAGACAACTATGTCATGAGACAATATACCACAGAGGTCAGTCCCCATGGGACAGGAGTGGTAAAATAATCAGAAATAATACAGATTTTTTTCGCAAGGGATTGTCTGCAAGAAAGCCCAGTTTAAGCTGAGGAAAGAGTCACATGAATCCTATGAGATTTTTTCCTCTGAGTTGAATGATAAACTCTCTAATTAATCAGAAAGCCTCCTCATAGGCTGGATAGCTATTTGGACTGCTATTTGAAGCACATCATTAACATTTGCCAAAAGACAC
Source organism: Ibycter americanus (assembly GCA_035590275.1). Classification (NCBI taxonomy): domain Eukaryota; kingdom Metazoa; phylum Chordata; class Aves; order Falconiformes; family Falconidae; genus Ibycter; species Ibycter americanus. The sequence continues at coordinate 39,247,779 of JAVJGI010000040.1, forward strand.
ATGCTTAGAAAACCTTATGGCTAGCATTACAAGTTTGAATACAGCTGTGTAAGGCTGTTACATACAGACACACAGACACAGGTTCTGCTCTCAGTCACACTGGAGGCTGCAGCACAGAGGCTGTGGATATTAACCAAAGTAAAACTTGGTCCCGTATAATAATTTGTAAAATAATTTGTAGCTTTGGTTAAATGAGAGCTCCACATGGCTCAATGTCTCTGGAAAATACAGGTCCATAATATGTCACATCAAGCCATCATAAAAGAACACAGGAAAAGAGGAAGGGAAGGGGTAGAAAGTGATGTTGGGCAGCCAGTGAACAGGGTGCAAGGGACAGCATGTATGTGTGGGGGGTGACTTGGTGAGACTACTGATGAGATCAGGAGCAAGAGCAGACCATAAATATTTGATACTTTTTAAAAATTCTGTTGTCAGTTGTGATTACAAGCCAAAATGAGAAGTCCTGAGTGGGACCTTATCCTTATGCCTTTGCTGATGGTCAGGCCTCTCTATGTATTTCAGAGTACGTGCACAGCTTGCACCCCTGCAATGGCAGCTACGCGTTCTGCAGGAAGACCTGTGCAGAGTGACAGGTGGCGTTTAATGCAACCCCACGGTCTTGTGAAGGTCTGGAACTAAAGCTCAGCTGGTTACAAACATGACAACACATAGGAGAGAGACTGGAATGGCATATTACTACTCACACCAAAGAGGCATTTTGTGTGATTTTTGTGTAACTGGTAGAAGCATATTCTAATTTGACAGCCCATGCAAATCAAATGGATCTTCCTATGTCACACAGTTTGCTATTCAAAAGCAGAAATAAATAATGTAATATTAAGAATCCTGAAATAGTGTCATGGAAAGAATCGACATGCACAGTCACTATAAGACACTTAGTTTCACTGAATATCTTTGCCATTCAATAGCATGTACATTTGCTGGGATCAGACTTCATTTCCTCCAGGCTTGCACTAAGCACAACTGCAGCAAGGAGTTAGCTGCCAAACTGATAAGCTGGTTTTGACATCTTACAGAATCAGAACCATCATCCTCTATAATATAATATGACAAATTCCCATCCCTCATGTCTTTTGATGATTCGCTCCAATGCTAAGTAGTATTCACAAGCACATTAGCTGATGCATTTTCGTACGTGTTTGTATAAAAAAGCAGTCAGTAAGCTATATATACTCTGCACTGACATCAGTGAGACTCTTGTCCTCTTGTGCTCTGTTCTCCTGTGCTTTATCATGGCTTTAAGGTGCTACACCTCATTACAATTTTAGCCTCTCCAGATCAGCAGTAGACCTTTTCCTTTGTCTTGGAAAACTCCATGCATATTCCTAGAGCTATACAAATGATTAATAAAAATCACCTAGTCCCTAGCTGGTGCACAGCAGAAACTCTCCATGATAAATCTTCTAAAATCATAATCTGCCCTTAGGTATTCATTGTGGTTAACAGCCAATGATCAGGCTGTAACCTGGATAAGCTTTGTGGAAGGTTATATTTTAAGCAGTGAGAGTAAATACATAAATAACTTAATTTCCAGGTTTGGGTAGTAGAAAAGAAACCTATCTGTACAGAAATCTTGCTTTACCTCTCTGGCTCTACCTCTACCTCTATTCTTTTTGGTTCTGTGTCTTGAACTTTTAAGATTCAGCCTTGTATCTATGATCTGTGTTTGTTTTAGTGGCCCAGTATCTAACGCTGGCATTTAATAAACTAATATTCTAATAAAGACTAAAAGTGGTTCTGTCCTAAAATGCTGTTGAAGAAACATCAGACAGTTTGTTATCCTGTACCAGGAAAGAATGAGTAAGTGCTAAAAGTGGCTTCACATCCATACTATATATAGAAATCCTATTACAATTACCCTTAACTGTCCTTTGCCTTCCTGTAGTAGTTTCCTCTGTGTCCTCTGTACCTCCGTAGGTAAATACAGTAAGATGCCAGGGTTTGTGTGTGTATATAGAAAGCAGACACAACCCCAATCCACTTTTAGTGTATAGTTCATTTCCAAGCAAATGTGTAATATCCTCATCCTCATCTTCATCTTCACCTTTGTTTCACAGTTTGTATATGCAGTAACAGTTCTTTATGCTGTACCTATTTTTACATTTTGTCAATTGAACTGTTGCCCAGAGCATCCTCCATTAACACATCTTGTATTTGGAGTGCAAAGTACTAAGAAAAGAGTCAGGCAGCATTAATATCTTCACAAGACAAATCTGTGCGAAATTCACGGCCTGCATAAGGAATGAAGGTAGATTCTAGTGAAGGAATGTTAGCACATGCCACAGATGGATAATGGTTATAATAATCATCAGTGCATCTAATCACATTTTTCAGCAGTTCTTTAAAAGCCTTCTTTGTTGCCAAAATTTTTTTATTCACCTCTCTATAAGTGCAGAGCCTGTCCCTTTCCTTCTGAAGGAAGATTAATGGTCAGTTAACTGCTCATGGCTGGGCAAGGCTCATTAAAGCAATATTCTCTAATCATCCACAACACTGCCAGTCTCTCCTTATTCTAAGCATATAATTTTGTGAAACAGGATCAGAGATTAATTGAATCAATTAGCAGCTAGATTTACAGACAGTTTGGGAGACCTGAGATTTCCCACTTACTGTATTGATTTGTGTGCAAAATGGCATCTAATTTTCCACACTTCTAGGACTGGCAGGCATCCAGTCTGTTCTTTTTTCATTCCAATAACTAAGAAAATGTCATGTGATCTTTGCCAATAAATTGCATTTTTTTACTCTTAGTTCTGAGTCCTGTCATTCTATTTAGGTACTTGGGGGTTTGCTTACTATATTATTCAAAACTCAAGCTATGTTGCTGAAATATGTGCCTGGCCAAGCTTGAATCTAAGACATTATCTGTAAATCAGCAAGTTACATTGGTTTTCCCACGGCAAGTGGGGCAACTTTTGTACTAATTGATAACTTGTAAATTTTTCTGGTGAATCATTGCTTATCATAGAAGAGGATGAACTCACATAAAATTCCCTAGTATGTATATATGTTTTAGAAGTTTTGGCTTGAAGAAAATATGCTGTTCTTTTTCCAGGCTTCTTGCTACTCTCTCTCTCCAGATCTGGTCTCTGTTACTCTTTATCTCAGGGCAGAACTGACACAACCGATGGACAGCTTTTGGACATTGATAGGGATCAGGACCGTGGACTGGGTTTCAAGCACCCAGAAAAGTACTGCTACCATCTTCCCAGTGTGCTTAGACATAATGTAATAACAACTTCATGAAGCTAAACACTGCTGCTTTAAGAATGAAAACTTCAGCAGAGAAAGTCCTTTCTATTTGATCTTTTGTATTCCATCCTAATAGTGCTTAAGTACTTCCCAATCATTAACAGGAAAAAGGTCTTATTATGTCTTTACAGGATGCAGCAGAAATCAACCATTTAATCTGTAGGCCTGTTTGTGAAAATAAATGATGGGGAGCTTTTCACTCGCCAGAGTAAATAGTTTTGTGGCTAGTTCTGAAAGCAGTAAGGTTGCAGTTTCTTCTCTTAAAGGGTTGATCTTCCTGGACTGTGTGGGGCCTTCATCTACCCATACCTCTTCCTCCTGGCCAGTGCCAAGTGAGGGCAGCTGCTGCAGGAGGAGGTCAGGGATCCACAAGCACAGCTTATCCTCGGTTCAAAGAAACCAGACCCTGAAAGTACTGGTGAGCTGGCACAGCACCCTGTTAAACTGAGTTATGTGGCTTCCCATATAGTTTCCTCCTGTCTTCAGCCACACGTCTGGGATGCTCTGCCCTGCCCTGCCCTGCCCATCATGCCAGGCAAGCCCTGCTATTTGCTTTCTCAGTCCACTGAGAATCAGTCGCTCTTTTTTCCCTCCTCTGGGGTCCTGTTACTTTTTCCTGCTCCCCTCAGCTCTACTGCTATCTCCACCTGACACATAAGGAAGAGTTACTACCTCTCTCTTTCTTGTCTTTGCTTTCCTCACTTCCCCCTTTCCTCCACTCTCCCACATGCTTTATGAATGCTCACTTTGCTCTGTCACATAACCAGCCACTGCAGGACCCTTTCCTAGCGCTCCATAATCCAACCCCATGCTGGCTCAGGGACTCTCTTCATGCTGTTGTCCATAACCTACTAACAGACAAGGTGAGATTGCTGAGGAAGACCATCCCAGCCAATGCATGCTCTTCTCTTGCACAGGCAGAAGGTGTGCACTTACTGCTGACTCTGCATTTTTGTAGACCTGTTTGACCTGAAGTCTCAGGAAAGATGGGTTTGGACACAACTTTCCCTTTAGGCAGCAGAATATTGTGAAGACCAGCTTGTTATTTTAATGAGTAAAGGAGTGGGTATTCATGTGTTTCTACAAAGGACTGTCACACTACTCCACTTATTTCTGTCTTAAAATAGAAGCTAGTGAAACAGAAATGGAGGAAGGAGGAGAACAAACTTCAGAGTCTCATCCAGATAGCATTTAAGTCATTGAGAAGTAGCTGACAGATTTGAGTGGGCTTTCATAGGGATGAAGGAACCTCAGCTACAGAACTGAAACACCTCCAAAATCATAGAGCGTGATCACCTGTTACACCTACAAAAGGGACCATGGTTCATGAGGTTATCAGGTTCCACCTACACCAGGTCATATTCTTTGTTCCCACTGTTCCTGCTGGGAGGATATTTCTAAGCATCACAGCTCCAATAGAAACATTCTTCTAATTTTCAGTTTAAATTCATTGTTAACAAGCATATAGCAATTCATTCTTGTGCCAAAATGGTTAAAGTTGATGCCCTTCCTTCAATTACTCTTGCTTGAGCAAGTAATCAGATCCTCAGTGTCCAACATTTTCATTAGAAGATTTTTGCTGTTCACATATCTAAAAAGAAATTGAGAGGTTTAATCTGCTTGTTTAGTAAGGTTCCTTAACAGCCTTATTATCCACCTCCTCAGTTTTCCATTGCAGGTACTACTATTCAGCAGAGTGGAGAATGAACAGAGCTAATTGCTTGAAAGAAAAATCACAAATAATGCAAGATTGTGAGCTGGTTCATTAGCGAGTTTCCTCTTCACTTCCAATGTGCAATTGAAAGCTCTGGGCTGGTTAGGCACATAAGTTTTTGATTTCTGGCAATTATTTAGTGAAGGTGGTGGGAAATACGCTATTGTAAGAATGCGCAGCTTTCATTTACTTAGTGGGTATAACAGATTCTCAGCTACTTTGTGTAATCAGATTTGCTTCTCTAGCTAAATCATGGTACCACGTTAGTTTTAAAAAATATGTGAAACCTGGTTTCTAACCCCAGCAGTTTTCTGCTGTTTCCTCACCTGTTAGAAAACATTATGTGCTTGCGATTTTCCTTTCAGGCGTGTGATAGGAAAGTGTCTTCTGTGTCAGTTTCTTTGAAAGAAGTGTTTTTAACTGACTCTTTCTTTGTCTCCTCTTATTAGACCCTGTTACCAACAGCCCTTCTGCTCCATGGCTTGCAGGTATTCTTCAAGGTCAGAAAGCACTGTAAGAGGATCATTAGGGAAGTGGGAAACTTTCAGTGGGATGAATGAATCTGAGTCGGGTGCAGTGGAAGTTCTGGTGAAAGTTGACCCTTCAGCTGCCACAGGACAGATAGCTGAGTAGCCACTGATTAAATCCGGCATGATTAGCCTTTGTCTTTCTCAAAAGAAAATCAAAAGAGATTCTCAAAAGAGAATCACCACTTGTATGAAGAAGGTATCTAAAGCCTTGACACTATACTGAAGAACAGCAAAATCAAACCTTTCCAAAATTATGCATCTTGTAATGGAAGTAAGATTCTTACTCATTGTAACTTCCCATGTCCATGTATGTTTTTCAGTATACAACAAAGTTGAGTTTTCTGTTCGGTGAAGCTGACTGTTTTACACAAGATTAAGGGTTCTAAGGATCAGAAATCCTAAATTCTATTTTGTATAATATTGGGGTTACGACAGACATTCAATATTACAGGCAAAGAAAGGAAGATCCTTTAGGTAAAAGACCTCAGTGTATGAATAAAGGTTCTAAACAAAGTGCAAATTCCCCTTTCAGCCTCTTCAAAGTACTTACACCCTCCAAAGTTGTAGCAAAGACCATAAGCCTCAGGTTTGTAGCTATCTCTGGAAGTGTTATTTGTCTTTTATTTCTAAGCTAATCTTTGCTATTGTGCTTCACTGCTAATGGGGTACCAATTCAGAAATACACTTGAGCACGTGAGGGAGGTGCATAAACCTCTCTTGAATCAGTGGGATGTAAGGATTTTTCTGAAGTGAAATGAATTCAGGAGTTCTACCCAGTTGTGCTGTATAAGAGTGGACATTAGTGCTGAATTAGAGCACATGGCCAGAGCCATAAAAAACCCCACCTGCATTAGTTACTGAAGTCCCAAATGACTTGAAAAATGCACTGCTTAACAAACTACCTGGAGGTACTTAAACTCCTTCACTGCATTCCCTTCCTCTTCAAAATCTCCTTGGAGACACTGCACATGGGCAGAATGACCCTGTGTGAACTGCTACACTAAGCTGCCTCTAAAGAAACTAAGCAGACCAAAGCTTAAGACCAGCAAGACCAGGATGGGAGTGTCGCAACGTGCCCTACTGTCCTGCCTCTCTGCCAGCCATGACCAAGACACCTGCTGGAATTTTTCTTCTGGCAGAAACCAAGGCACAGGGGACCTGTGACGCAAGGGGAGGGAAGGCTGTGGGCACCTTGGTCTCATCCTGATATGTGCTCAGGCTGTAGCTGGGATGCACACCCAAACATGAGGGCAGGACAGTACTTTTGCATCCCACAGCTGAGTTGCAGTCTGTGGCCTGGAGCTGCCAGGCAGTTTTTCTTTATTTTAACAAGAGGCATCTCCTCTGGTATACAAATGCTATGAAGCAGCAAATGTGTGCACCTTGTCGTGTTCCCTCTACTTAAGGGCCTCCTGTTCAGAAGGCTGATGAAATGGTTTGGGGTTGTTTGTTATAGCTCTGATTTTCTAAACTGAACCAACCTCATAGCAACACAAAGAATTAAAAATTCTGGTGCACTTATTTGCCCATCTTAAAAAGTAAGCTGCTAAACATGCTGTAATGTAAATGAGAGGCCAGATTAGCATATCTGACCACTGACAGTCATCCTCCGGAGTAGTGTGTTTATGTACGAATGATTACTCAGTAATGAAATAGCAGCAGTAGTGATGAACCTATTTCCTCAGTTCAATTACATAGGCTCCAAAAAGATGTAAGCTATGTTCCCTGAAAAGCTAATTATTCTAGCAAGAGCACTTTCTGCATTACAAATAACTTAATCCCTACAGCAATAACTGAGATGAAGTAAATGTGACAATGTTCTTCCCATAGGGAAAGGCACCTAACAGTGCTGGTCAAGGTCCAACTCAAGCCAAATTTGAAAGAATTTTTGCTCAAGAATTTTTAACCATTTGAATACTGGAAAAGTTAATTTTGCCCCCTTGAAAATACATTTTGATAAACAGTTATGATTTTGCAAGGTTCTTGACCTCTCTCCATTTAGTTATTAATTACAAGGACCATTTTAATCCCTTCCAAATTTTTTCAGAAGACATAACTTCTGATTTTCTATCTAAACTTAGTTACTCATTACCTTTAAAGCACCTTAATAAATGCTTTAATATGACTTATAAAAGGACTTTAAAAAAAAAAAAAAAGTCCTAAAACTACAACAGGTACGGAACAGTTCTTCATATAACCTTAATGTAGTAATAAAAATTAATAAAATAAAAATGAACCCAAGTACATTGCTGTGTTATACTCCATTGCCTAGAAGTAAAGGAAATGCTTACTGAGGGTTCAAAGGCTCCCTAAAGTCAAGAGGTACAAAGGGGAATCTGGCACTTGAGCTCTCTGTCTCTGGCACACTGTTTGGAGACACTGCACAAAACTGGGCAAAGTTTTAAGACTGCTACTTTCCAAACACTGCTAAAAGGCAGGATGCTGAAGGGGGGGATGGGTCTGAGTTCATATGGAAGACACTGATAAACCGAAGTCTACAGAAACTGAAGAAGGTTTGTTGTCCCAGCTTGCTTCACTCTTGAATGCCAAAGTAAGATGTAATTGATGTTATTTATAAAGACATCATCTCTCTTTCAGCTCATATGCTTTAGCCCAGGCACACAAGTGACTGGACGAAGTGCCATTATGTGAAGAGCCCGAGTACCGTTGCAGTGCATGCTGAGAAACAGCCCAGCAGCCTTTTCCAAACAGCAGTATCAGTTATATATAAAATATCATCACGTCCAAATTCTTAGAAGAGATGCCTGCCAGCCTAGTGAGGCAAGCTAACAGTTACCATAGAGTGAAAGAGAAATGTTTTCTAGTGGTGTGAGCTCAGCATGAGAGATTAACTATGCTCATCTCATAAATGCCACCAACCAAAGTCTCTTAAGTATTATTCTGTTCCCCTCTGGTACTACCTCTCAGGTTTTCAGCAAGCCACCCAAACTCTCTGTTTCCTACTAATGCAGAGCACAGAGTGCAGAGCACTCTTTTATCTATATTGCAGAAGAGCTGAAAGGACTAATTAATAAAACTGTTCACCAATCAAATATTTTTAAGGTGAGGAGCACAAAGGGCCCTTATACACCCTCTCAGCTATACATGTTCTTAAGTTGTCCAATTAGTTTATATTGCAAAATATGAGTACAGATTATTTTAAAACAAGCAACCTAGCTTGTGTGCATCTTTTCTTCCTGGGGTACTTACTATGTATCCTTCCTCCTCCTCACCTCTTCCTGAGACTAGCAGCCACACAGATGGAAATGGACAAAGAGGCAAAGTCCTTGAGGCCTGCAGTACCTGTGGCAGTGTGCTCCCCTCCACTGCCACCTCCATCCTGACCTTTGTTTCCCTGACAATCCTCAAGTGATAACCACCTGGGGCTGTCCAAATGGATGCATCTGGTTGTGATGGCTGTATTGGACTCAAAGTGGATTGGGGGGAGACAGGTAACGACACGATAGCTAAAGGGCTAATTTGAAGAATGTGCCCACCTAACAGTGCTGGCCAAGGTCCAACTCAAGCCCAATTTGAAAGAAATTAACTTCTGTAGTTGGTATGCAAATACGAGTCAATTATCTTACTCCATAAAGAGTGGACAGACCATAGCCCATTGAGGTCTCCTGCATGGCAGCAGGCTGCATGACAGGATGTCCCCTTGAGTAGGGACGCCTCTGAGATATTCCTTGCAGCAACAGATTCTCCGTAAGTGATGTTAAACTTTGAAATCTTCGCTAAGTGGTATAAATGATTGATTGCGCATATATAAACCTTTAGATATAAACCATTGACCAAGTCTAAGTCTGGATCTAGCTGCACCTAAACACCCCTCTGAGAAGGAGTTTAGAATGCAAGGGGCTCTTTTCTGAACCCCATGAGTCAACGGGCGGTTCTCCCTGACACTTTTCTCTGACCCTGTCTGCTGCGCAGTAAATAATCAAGTGTACCTTGCCATCAGATCTTGTTAAACCACTGTCACATTTCCTATCAAACTTTGTTAAATTGCTATTTTATACCAATAAACATATTGCTACTTCTTTCTTACAAGTGCATCACTCCATCTGCAACAGTACCTCAGATTTCTACCTCATGTCCTACTGTTAGGAAGACAAATGTACTTGTCCCCACGTATCTAAATGGAGAGGCCAACACATCCTGGCAGGGTCAAAGAGAATTCTCACACTCAGTCTAGCAGCATCTTGAGAGCCCTTCCCCTTTCTAATTTCTGTTTCTTTTGCTTCTCAGCTTTGGAAGAAACCCACCAACCCTGGACTTAAATATGACAGTCACAGATATTATCTTCTTGTATCTAAAGGGCTGACTTAAGATAAGCTTAAGAAATTTCTTCAGATAAATATCCACAAACCTACCCTGTGGCTAAAAGGAAGTGAGCAAGATGCTCTTTTAACTTGTTAAAGAACACATTCCCACGGAAAAGCAGAGCTATCTAAAGTAACACTATACTGCACTAGTTACCCACTAAAAAGCTGCCATAAACTATTTAACTGGGTAATTTATAATATGATCAGAATGGTAACTGTGTCAAAATATTTAAGTTTCAACTGTCAGATTGAGGAAGAGGAGTTACATTCACATGATGTGAAGGCTTTATAGTACCTAATTTTTGTACTTAGCTTTATAAAGAGGATTGATAGAACTAATCCAAACTCTTCACATACAGTTAAACAACATGAAAATGAGAGGACATACAATTTCTAAATTTAGAAATTATGAGTAAGATTGGACCTGTATGCCTAGGGTAATAAGCACAAAAAATACTTAATTTCAAACAAAAGGGAACAAAGGGCATGATGGAAAAAGATATAATGAAAATAGTTGGGAAAAGAGTTTGGTGCTCCTTTGTTCCTCCAACATGTAGTCCTTATGAGTCCATCTGGGATATTTGACATAATTGCCCATGATAAAGAAAAGAAACAGCAGTTTGTTGAGACGTTATAGCCTTTTCATAACATTGGCATACTGCACTTGGTTTTTAGTATGGCAATTAGACCAGCATAAAACTTGAACTAAGATGGATAAGATTTTAATTTAGTTTTATCTTTTATGAGTTGATCCCTATTTCTTAACTGAAAAGCAGTAAAAATACAGAAAAACAGAACAATGTAATTGTTTTGCAGTCTATTAGACGATGAAATATGTATGCCATTGGCTTGGCATACTGGAAACTAATGAATACTCAAGATTCAGTCTGGTGGTGATGCAGCAGAGGAATATGGCAAGGAAAGAAAATACTAAATGCAATGTGGAAATCGAAGACTTAAGGGGAAAGCAGAGGGAATTTTAAAAACAATGAATATGTTAGTGGCATGGCAGATGCATCCTCCTGTAAAAACAAACTTTCACTGGTTAAATTTAAGAGTGTATTTTAAAATCCCTTTACTTAAAACAGTGAAAACCTGTGAGGAAAAACATACTTTGATATGCTTCAGGCTTAATCCAACAAGGTGTTTAGTTAAATCAGTGCGTTTTTGAACAGTCCTAGAGTGCCATGCTTATGATTTACATTCCACCTTCGGCTTTTAAGCCTTCATTCCCCCCAGTCCCTGACTGTGGAAATGCCTTATACCTCCTTAACAAGCTTTAGCACTGAAGGATGCCAGCCAAAGCAGGGTGCAGAGGCATGTTGTCCTCAGCATCACGGCCACTACAAATGTGTCAAGCCTGGCCGCTGTGCTTTACACTGTTCCCTGTACAATGCCGAACCAAGTGAAGGTCATGGACTTCATCTTCAAGGCATCTCCTGACTGAAACTGAGAATTCAAAAGTTGGCTTAAGCGCAAGGATGTAGACCACAGCTGGCAACTCTTCTCCTCAGGTGGAGAGGAATAATATGGCTGAAGCTCATCTCTACAGAGAGTAGGGCTGGCACATTCAGGCATTTAAGTAAGAGTATTGCACACCTCCAATCTGAAATAAAAATCACATTTCTTTTACCTTGTCTTCTTACAGGGGTATTAAAAATGTCTCGTAGTTAATGTATATGAGTTTTCAAAACAAAATTCTCAAGTACTCACTTCTGTCTCTGGGGAAAGGGTAGGAGAACAAACACTGCCTGTCAGACATTAGATACAGTGCTTAATGCAAGATAATAACGTATTTCAATACAATGATAAACACAGTCTGAAAACCTACAGAGAGCCAACACAGAGGAGGTTAAGATGTAAAACTCTTGGAAGAAAATAACATGCAAAGTTATTGGGATGGAGGAGGAGGGAAGGGAGGGAAGAGAAAGAGTGAAGGAAGGGACTGAGACAAACATTTTTAAATAGCTTCCCTGTGTTTCCATGATTGTGTGCTTTCTCCATTCATTAGCCTTTCTTTTAATTGATACAAGAGTCATTTGACTGCACAGAACATGGAATGGGAGGAATGAAGAGAAGTGCCCTTGAACCATACTCAGCTGCAGATATCACCTACATCTGGCTGCTGTTTTTCAGTACCAGTTACCAAGAACAAGTAGGCAGTTTTTTGCCATTTCTGGTTACACAATTTATTAAAAATGGCTTGTTTCTTTCATAATGCATAGCCCACTTTCTATAACAAAGTGCTTGATGGCTCTGAACAGTGAGCAATTCCATCTTAACCTTGAATGTGTTTTGTTACTAGGGCAAGGCAGATTGTTAGTCTAGCATTACAGGCAAACAAAAAATTGTTTGACAAAAGAAGTTACCTCTTTTCCTTAGTACTTACAAGGGGACCAGTCTTGATAATTAGGGAGATGGCAACTATCCCTCTCCTGAGCTACTGGTAGAATTCCTCCCAAAAAAACCAGCTTCTGCACAGTCATCCAACAGCAGGGCCAGGGGCTGGGAGCTGCTCATCTGTGGGTTTGAGCTTTTAGCAGAAGATCATAACCTTGTACTTTGGCCCTCTTTTGCTATAAGGACATGTAAGGTGATTTTTGGCTTTAGCCAGCGCAGACTTAGAAACTGATTCTATTATTACTGATAGAGAAATGACAGTGAATGCATGTAAGATTTACTGCAGATCATAAATTCACTTATATATGACTGTGTAGAAAGGTACTAAACATTTTTTAGGAAAAGACCAGTATCTCACCATTTAGGAAGATCTATGGTATTACACTGCATCTCTGAAGACTGGACAGATGAAATCTAAAGTGATGAATATTTCCCAACAAGAATTTATCCCCTTAGAGCAACAGTTACTGAAGAATGAATGAGGTAAGAGAGAAAATTAGGCTGATCCATGAAGCAACTTCTTTGGAGGAACTTGTGATTCTTCAGAGGTTAAATGAGTCAAATGACAAGGATCCTGTAAAATCTTTATTTCAAGTGCCTGCTTCCACGAAATTATGATAAAAATCTGACAGTTAAAAGTTTACAGAGTGGCTTTAATGGAAAAACAGCCTCTCTTCTGATGGTCTCCCATTTTAAATTCAAGTTCAACAGTATACAAGACAAAAGTTTTCCCCCAGACTTCAATAAGCTTACATTATACTTTCAGGATACATGAGATGAGAGTCTAGTTGTGGCAGGTAAGATTGTGGCAGATTTAAATCCATCCTGGCTAACTTTAACCAGGTTTAACAAACTTTTCAGTCCAAGGCTTTCCAAAAAGTAGCAGCAGAACTGAGGGGAAATGAAAGCAGTAGAAATATTTCATAAGCATATCTTTTCAGTATTTTGGTTTCTTGCCTAAGATGCTGGAAAAACATGGAAACCAGTTACGTGAGGCAAAAGAATAAACTACGAAGTTGCTGGAAAATAATTATTTCTGATGATAAAATGTCTCTCATGATCCCCCTTGCAATTTTAGCACATACATGTTTTCTACTGTAGTCGCCAATTCTTTGCTTTGATTAATGGCAACAAAACTGAGCTGCCAAGAACTTTTCCTCAGATAACTGAACTTACCATTTCAGAGTCACATTCATCTGGGCTTGCTCTGCTCTTTGGCTTTTTTGCAGAGGACTGGTAGGGCCAACAGGCCACAGGAACACCAGGGAGCAGCTGCAGCCACATTGCCTGGGCCATTTCTGCCCAGCACAGCCTGCTCTGGGGGCTGTGCTGCCCCCTTCTCCACTGACTCCTGGTCCCCTCACCCACCGCTGGAGTCTCCCCAGGAAATTCCCCAAGCATCCCTGCTAGCACCAGCTGCTGGGGCACCAGACGTATTCAAACAATCTGTTCCATTACCAGAGATTATGATTCATTTAAAAGCACAGGGGTGAAAGGCAATTAGTATTAGTGTTGATATTAAAGTGAAATTCTTCTGGGGAGGGAACACTAGGAGAGAGACACATTTTTGTCTGATGTTTTTCAGCTACCAAGACTATTTCTAGATAAAAATAAGTGATTCACCCTAAGCATTTTTGTCACTTGTTATTTAAAGGGAATTATCGTGGCTTCACATTAGTTATGAGGTCTAATTCAGTGTTTAACATAATAAATATGTAAGATCCTCTTGGAAAACAGAGCCATAGAAAGGGCAGGCAGATGGAGGTCTGTGTGCTGTTTTGTTATATGTCCAGCATTACTTTCATTTGGTAACTACTGAAACCCTTAAGCTTTAAATCTGCTCTTTCTCTTACAAAATACTGCGAGATTAGGAGCGCTGCACTAATCAAGTGCCAACATTAAAAAACAACACCCATTGTGAAGCATCTCATGAGGGCCAAGTGAAAGATGAAGGGATTGCCCAAATCCTCAAAGACAGACCTTAAGTATATTTTTCTCTGGTTAATATGATTTCTAAAATATCAAGGTAAAGGTGTTTCTCTGTACTTCGGTATCTGCTCCACCAAAAAATAATGCATTAGTAAACATGATCAAAAAGACCTAGTTCATTTGATCTCTTCAGAGTCTGTGGGATTCGCACTCAGATTATCTCTAATGCATTGTGAAAACAAATATTTATTTCATTTTTTTAAAGCTTCTTCATCTTACTGTTGGGGTAGACTAAGTGAACTTGGATGCAGATGCACAAAGAAGCAGAAAATAGCAGATGAATCTCTCATTTTCAAAGGTATCTATAACAAGTACAATTGTGAGTTGGAGACATAACTTGTTCACACATTTTTTTAAACATCACAAAGCATTTTTCTATACCCTTCTGTGCCTAAATACCTCTGCCAGTTTTCTTATTTGCCAAGAAATACAGCAACAGGACTGCTGAAATGTTCAGTTGCACTGGTTTTGTAAAAACTTCAGTTTTCATTTCTTGAAAACTTTTCTTTCTGACATTTTCTAAGGAGGTGCTTTCATTTGGTATTTGGAAGTTACCCTTTAAAATAATAAAAAATACACAATGAGGTGCATCTTTTGAAGCTGAACAAAACACTTCTTTCTTTCAAGACGACTTTTTTCACTGTAATATTTTCAAACACGAAATTGAAAAATCTACAGCTACTAAATAATAATAAAAAAAAAATTCACAAAGTCCAAGTGACTATATTGATATTTATATTTCTAACTTGCTTGGCTTAGTGGAAAATTTATATCCTCTCTCTAAGTTCTCCAGAAATAAAAGAGAATATTGCTTAGAGAAGTGCTAATGTTAGTTCATTAGAGTCTTGTGACTGAGAGCCTTAAGCTGAATAAGTGGTACATTTTACGCTTAAAAAGATTACCCCCAAACATCCTTTAAGGAGTATCACTTCTATCACTATTATCTTACCTCTTTATCGAAGGCAAAGCCCAAGAGTGTTTAAAATGAGGCTAATTTTGCTACATTCAGAATAATGATTATCATCAGCTATATTGAGGATAAGACCATGCCACCTTATATTAGCTACTTGATAAGAAACAATAAGGCTTCCTCTTCTCTGAGCCTAATTATGTCAGTATAATATAGTTTTATTTAAAACTGCCATTTTTTTTAAAACATGAGCCAGAGGCTGGCTGGGTGGCTGGAATTTGGAAGAAAAATTTTTAGTGTGATATCTATGTGCTGAACAGGATGTGCTGAAGCCAACAGGAGCTCTGTAACAGACTCAGGTGAGAAGTATGCTCCAATTGTGAATGAAGTTCAAGGTTGTTTACTGGCCTCTTGGCTAGTAAACATGAGCTGGATTCTGCCATGTAGCAGGGCATAACATTCAGAACATTGCACAAGTCATCAAGGAAAAGCAGCGCAGTACAGAACTGGTCATTTACTAAACATTCATTTCAGTTTTGGTTTAAGCATGAGAATGATTAAGATGTTAAGTATCAGAACAAAAAACTATAAATGGAAAATAAAAATCTTGAGCTCCTTTCATCGCTCTCCTGTGCTCCTCTCAGTATAAAATATTCTGGGACTGGAAGTCAGCTATAAGCAAAATTTACAAAGCAAGAACTGAATTATTTTTTTTTTTTTTTTAATATGAACGATCATCAAGATATAACGAAGAAATCCCAGAAGATCTCCACCCCAGGCATACTCATTTCAGCAGAATTCAGAGGGTTAATGGAAGACAGAGATCAATGAGTTTGTAAACTCACTGTGGATTTTCTTGCATCTTTTACAAAGATTGAAACAGAATTCAATGGAAACTGCAAAAGTCAAGTCATCTGAAAGGCTGACATTTTGAAGGCAGAGGTATCCATACAGTACAGTATTTTAGAACCTGGAAGTATAGAAGTGGATTCTCAGTCCTCCACAAAACCCAAGGATTTTCAGAGGTACAAGCAGTTTCATCTCTTACCCTTGCAGTTAAGAGACCTTGGCAGTTCTGAAATTCAGAAGAGGAGGTTTTATCTTGGGCATAAAACATGCAAGAAATCAACATTTAAAATGCAGGTTCAGAAAAAGATCTCGGCAGGGCTGGATTTGAATCCCATTTACATTAACTCCTGATTCAGAAACACATCTGTAAGACTGTTCTCCCATTTAAAACGAAGGATTTAGAAGCAAGCGTGTGATAGACATACCACAGGAATAGGTACTGAAAGCTTTCCAGAGAGGTCAGCTTTTGGGCCTAGCAGTCTTGAAACTGTTGCTTTGAGCAGGTCGGATTATCAAACGTCTCAAGATATTCAGTGTAAAGGTGCAGCTTTTGATGCCAGTCAAATCATATGCAAGTGCCAGCTTTCACTGGCTTTTAACCTTCACAGTTATAATGAACAGCTTGGAAATGTGACAGACAGAGCATGATTCAGTGACCTAAACACAGGCATCTAGTGTCATTTTGGATGCCCTACAGGACTCTGACTGGCCTCCAGCTACTGCTCTAGAAGGGCGCAGGTCTTCTGTTGCTTCAGTGTCACATTCTGTTTCAATCTTTGTAAAAGATGCAAGAAAATCCACAGTGAGTTTACAAACTCATTGATCTCTGTCTTCCATTAACCCTCTGAATTCTGCTGAAATGAGTATGCCTGGGGTGGAGATCTTCTGCGATTTCTTCGTTATGTCTTGATGATCATCTCATGCAGATGCCACAGATGCCACCCAGGGCATCTCAAATGATACTAGATATCTATATTTAGGCAGCTGAATGGAGTCCTCTGTGTGAAAAGAATGCAAGCAAAAGGATCCAAAACAGATTCCTCAGATCCATAATTATTTTTAAATTGTTTTAATTATGGGAAGCTCACCAGTGATTTCAGAATGCTTCGGCTGGCAATACTGGAGTATGCAAAGTAATTTTTCAGATGTTTGCAATTAATTAGGCACTGGAAGTATTCAGCAAAGTCTTTCCTCTGATGAGCATTTACAGAGAAGATAGCATTTTGGTGCAATTCTTCCACTAACAGGCTGCTTGGGAAACTGCAGCGTTCTGTGAAAATTTTGGACTGACTGCTTTAAAACCTTGACAATATGTTTAGTCTGCATAAATAAGGGAAAACATATTTTGTTTTGTTCAGCATGCTCTGAACTTTCACAGTTACATAATTATCCGCTCAGATGGTCCCACAGTCTTATTTTGACTGAAAGGGAAATTGGAAACGTTGATAAAATAAACCCAGGCTGGAAGCTTGGCAGCTCTGCCAGTTGTTAGAGAGAAAAAGACCCAGGTTCAGGACTTCAGCATGGAATGTTTTTCACTGCAAACCACGCCATGACACAGTGACAGTTAGCTGCTATAAGGATATAAGCAATGACCGGACTATGCTATTCTGGTCTTGGAGAGACATTATGAGAGGGTTGAGTTGCATCCTGTAGGGCATGCTGAGATGCCAGCATTTCATACTGCCCAGAATCTGAATCTGACTTTTTAAATTAAACATCCCAGGGTTTTGTTTCAAAACTTCAAAATCTGAGAAAGTGTCATTTTCTCTTTCCCAGCACCTTGTATGTAATACTATGGTGACAATGATTTCCTCTGCAAAGCACTCAGGTGATACTAATGTTATGGGCTGTTTAAGAGACAAGTATGGTGAGTCAAGAAGGACAGGCAGGATTCGAGTCAAAGCAAAATGATAAATATAAAATGGAATGCAAAATTTCAGATGCTTTCCTGTCAAATATTTTGACAAACCCAGTCCATGCCCATGAAATGGATTTCAGAATTGCTCTATGGGAAACGTTCTGCTGGGAATTCTCTGGAAATTATTGTCACTTGTTTGTTCTGCACAAGCCCATACATTAAGGTGTAGTTGTATAGGAAATGAAAGCTTTTCCGCTCTAGCTCTTTGCCTCAAGACTGGGTTACAGCGGAGATGTCTAGTTTCATATCAGCCAAAACAAGTATGGTCCAAAATTGCAAGTGCTCTGCATCTGCAGTCATTTTATAACCTAGCAAAGAGCGAAATCTGCTTCTGAAACTCCGGTGGTAAAAGCATTATCTTACATCCCTTGTCCCTAGGTGTAAACGCCATCATGGTGCCCAAGGCAACTCAGGCTTGCATCATTAATTTTTTATGTGTGTACCAACATGTCTTGTCTTGCTTCTTACAATTTCATAGATGGGCTCTTGACAGACAATTTATTCACAGAAAAATCCAAACCATCTCCTACTGAGGCAACAACACAGAGGTAGGTTTTAGGCAGACCTAGACGGGAATACAAACACTGTATTTTCCCTTGCACATACGCAGCGGTGTGACTGCTCGGTGTTCATGGGTGTGGAAAGCGCGATTTGGTACAGACTTCTTAACTTCTAGGACTGCTAAAGAAATGCATTGCTCTTGGCTCCTTGCACCTTAAGTTTCACAGTGAAACTTCTCTGCTTACTTTAGATTTTGCTGGTTTCATACTTTCTTCCTTATCCAGACAGGCTGAATAAAACTGTCAAGGCCAGAAGGCACTGCCAGCCCTGCCTGGCCCCACTCAGCCTCCCCAAGAACCCCACCCTCCCCACGGCCCAGAACAGCATTCCAGCCCCCCAGGGCTCCTTCTACACTGCCCAAGGCTCAGGACCCCATGTCAGCCTCCTGGGGCCATCAGCTGCAGCCCCCTGCAAGCCCGCCATGGGTTCCGCTGAGCCAGGCCCACCTATGGGCCCATGGCCCAGCCTGGTCCATGGACCATCCCCAGGGAGATGCCCGATGGCTGGCCCGGTGCCCCCCAGCTGCCCTGCTCCCAACTGCAGTGGGATGGGACGAGCTGTCAGGCCCTGCCCTGCCACCCTTGCCATGCCCTGACAAGAACCTCTAAACCATTATTAATAACTGAAACGATGACAGAGTGAATCAACACCTTTGTATGCTATTTATTTTGGAACTCCTCATTCTGGAAATGGTTTAACACGTAATGGTCCCAGTGGATAGTCACTTCAGTTGTTAATGGAATATCAAACTTTTGTACCATTACTCCATGTCATTTAACTGAGGCAAGGAAATAAAATTCAGTTTCTGACAACCCCCCCATGCGTCCATGGTCTCAGGGGAACACTAAAGCTTTGGTTAAAACTATGTAACATTCCTGTATAAAGAAAATTAGAATTGAGGGGGACAGAGAAGAGTCGAGGCTTTATATATATGTATTTATATTTATATATAAAGCACCTATCAGCGCTTTTGGTTGTGAATCTAAGCAGAATCTAACAATCAACATATTGATAAACATTCTTTGGAACCACTCTTGATGGCAGAGGTAAGAACAGGAGTCAGTCTGTTAGTACCTCAGCACTTCTGTTTCCAACCAATTTGGGGGCCCTCTGGATATGAGTTGAATGTAAATTTTCAGAGGCTGGTGGCCAGGTGAAGTGTACCTATGGCATATCTCTCAGTGGCTATCTCTGGTGTATCAACTCTTCATCATTCTTGGATTAAGCTTAGGACAAGAGGCTGTGCCCACCCTGCTGTGCGGGATCAGCCCGTGATGGGCAGACCCATCACGTGTGCTTGTTGGAGACCCTGCCCATCAGGATGCAGCTAGGCACAGGCTGTGTCTTCGGCTGCGCTGACCACCCCATGGTACCCACCAGTAGCTTTCCATCCTTCCACAGCCCTTCTGTGTGGACTTCTTCTATTTTTATAGACCTGTGCATTTAATATGAATAGAAAGCTTTAAGAACTTGAAGATCTTAAAAGCTTATCAGAAATCAGCATTTGAATATTTTCAAAGGCGTACAACTAGAACCATACCGTGTCCTTTTTGATGATCAAAACAGTTAACCCGAGGACCTCTATTTCCAAGGAGAGCTCTGCGCTGAGAGCACCGATAGCTTCATGCTGCTCAGGGCCCCCATTGCTCTTCCTCTATCCCAGGCAGAAGACAGCAGTTGGGCTATACTTTCTTGCAGATATCTAGCGCTGAAAGCATCATAAATTTGGTGGTCTGGGGAACCCCAGGAAATGTTTCTCTGTCCCAGTGCAGCCCACAAACTGGCCTCAGTGGCTTTTATATGCCAGATATCCTGCAGGTCCAGAGGTGGTATTTCTGGATTAAAGACACTGTTTCTTACATGGGCCTGGATTTAAGGGATAAAGCCTTTAAACTTCTCATCTAAAAGGTATTCTGACAGCGGGACACAAACATCAGGGCTGCAGGAATACATCTGGACATGCTTTCGCAGGACACTGCCCTCTCCTCAGAGCAGGATAAAGTTAACTTTAAAAATAAAATGTGTTTTCATACTGCATAATGCTCGTGATTAAACATGAATTGCTCATAGTTGTTAGAGCCTGGGGCGGTCACCAAGCCCCAGCTGATAAATGTTGCTTAAATGAAAAGACATTTTTTTGTTATGCTCCTGGCAATTAAATAATGATGTGGACAAAGCTCTTGCAGGGTTACTGCCAGACCCTATAGACTTTCAGATAGCATTTTTTTCAAATGGCAGGATAACAATAGCTCAAATCACTAGGTTTTGGCCCAGAATCATATCCCACAAGGATAAAGGTCATTTCCTTATAACTCCTATGTGACAGTGAAAAATTTTCTGTTTGATTTTGACAAGTGTACCAGGAACACACAGAGCTGAAGTAAGAAATATAGAAATATAGTTAGAAGTAAGATACATAGACCCTGATATACGGCATGACTGATGAGCCATTTTGTTTTGTGAAACGCCTCAGGGCCTCTGATGGAACCGGGTCCTGTGGTGTTAGGTGCTATGAGCATGTAGCAATAAAATCGCATCTGCTCGAAGATTCTGCAGTCAGTAAAGGAGTTTGCAGCACAAAGCTCAGTATAATCTCTGTTCTACATCCTGATGAGTTAGGCCTAAGAAATGCCTTGGGTAAGGGTGAGAGGCGAATAACTTACATCCCTTTTCGAAGACTCTAGTATTATAATTATATCATAAATGCAATGTCATTGACACAGGTTGTTATGTAGGCAAGTTTGCTCATATATCCAGTTGCTGGAGCTGGGAAAACTCTTCTTGACGAGTAAGTTAAATTCTTCAGCACTTTTAACTTTTAGTATTAATCATAATGTTAATGACAATAAAGTTCATGCTAATAGCAGCATTCTATATTTTAGGGACCTAAATATAGCAATTTCCTGAGGCTCTGACAGTGTGAGGTATTACTCTTTCCTGACTGGTGTAGTGAATGGGACTTTCTGCTGGGAGCAGTATGAATCATGGATTTAATATATGTAAATTCTTTAGTGTAAAATCATTCCATGGTTTACAACCTGGCTGCTTAGATTCACAACCTGCATTTGATGCGGCTATGATGAGGAGTTATGCAATATTTTTTATGGTGGTGTACCATAAAGGGAAAGGGTTGTTATATGTTACAGAGGAAAGGCAGAAGCTATGTGCTTCTCTTTGTAATATGATATTAATGAAAATGGAAAACAAATGCAATCTCTACAGCACCATCATTTTAAATTTCTGAGTCATTAGCTTTCTAGTACAATAAGCAATAAACATCATTTAATAGGCATAGCATAACAAAGGGATCTTGCTGATACATGTTTAAGTGATTAAACAGCAGTCATCAGCAGGTTTCAAAATGAGAAATCATTTTAAATAATAATTTATCATTTTAAATAATAATTTAAACAGAATTGCTTCACTTATTAGCTTAAAATGTCCATTCCCAAGAAATTATGTCTCACTTTCCAAGGAAGAAATATTTAGAGAAGATATACATGCTGTTTCTGACAGGGTGGGAAAAAGAAGATGCCCAAACCTCTGCTTTATGTAAAGGTTATTGCCTAGACAAAAAAAGAACAGACTGTTTTTGTTACAGCTATCATGTGCTGTTCCCAAAGAGGTGATAGGAACATGTTTGCAGAACACACAGCATGACTGTGGAAAACAGTATTCCCCTTTACTTCTTAGTTTTAGGAAGAAAGTCAAGAGCTAAGAAGGCAGACTCGAGAATTTAATCAATTTTGGGTAAGTTTAGTTCTCCCTTCAAGCAATCTGGTGGCAGGGTGGTAAGACTGCAGTCTTATGAAAGGACATGGACTGCTGAAGTAATGAGTTGGTGACCACGAGTCCTCAGATTGATTCTACTTAAGCGACATTCTCTCCTGGATGCTGGTTTCTGTAACACAGAAAAGAACACAACCAATCTCACCTCCAACCCGCTGTTCACTGTTCCTAACCGAGGGTAGCGCAGGGCTTCTCACCCTTCGGTCCCAGGGAAGGATGCAGGCTCAACTGGGTCACGCTCCCTGCACTGCTACCCAGAAGCCAGTCAGAGGCATCTCAGAGTTCCTCAGTGTGTGGTGAACATTGACCAGTTCCAGGGTCCTGCTAAAAACAAACTTACAGACATCAGCTTTGGGACCGCATGGCCTTTTGCTCCTTTCTTACAAGCAGAGCAGAATTTCTCCATTGCACTATATCCCTTTTTCCAATAATCTGACCCATCTTCACAGAGTATTTATGGTAGTAATAACAGCAGGCATTAGCAGCTTTACCTCGATGCTCTCCACATAACAAACAATATATGGGACTGCTGCTGGCAGGCTTTCACTCCTTACCCATGCAGAGTTTGTTCACAGTAGTCTAGAGAGAGCAAAGGCATGACTCCCCAGCTAGTAGCATGAATGCTAGCTCAGATGCCTGCAAAGCACGGACCCATAACTTGGTCAACTAGTGATATTTTGATACCCCCTCCATGAAAGCATTAGGACAGAGTATAGAGGAGCACAGGAGAGCAAATGTTACTCCTGTGAATGTATGGATAAAATCTAGAAAACAGTCCCTTATTTGCTGGGATAGGACGGACAAGTAATACCAAGAACATGTTTAATACTGTATGTGTATACAGGAGTGCATCCTGGTGTCCCAGGTGCTCTCCTAGACTCCCACGGTGATTACAGTACACACAGAAGTGTAACCCTAACTCCCATATACTATCCTGTTGCATAGTTTGATTAATATTTTCTTTATGGTTTATATATATACACTATATGCAAAATTATAGAAAATATATTTATCTTATACTAGCATTTTACTAGTAGAAACAGCAGAGAAAAGAATAAAGAAATCAAGATCAAGAACAATTATTTTTGTTACTATTACTTTTCCCATATTTACCTATTGCCCTATTTAAACTTCAAATCATTAGCGTTCATGGATAAGCCTGTACACCACGCAGATGTACCTGTTTCTTTAGTTCTCTGTAAGTAAGATAATCTAAACAATGAAGTTCAAAAGCATTTTTCCTTCTGAATAGGGGTGGGTCAAGTGACAAATTGAATCATTATTTTAGAGTTATTAAAACCCAGATGTAGAGCTGGAGTTTTGAAAATGACCAAATCTGAAGAACTACAGACTATCCAAAAACCTGATCTAGAACTGAGTTTTGAGTTATGAACCAGTTTATAGAAATTTGTATTTTTCATCACCATAAGTAAATTACAAATTCCCCTTTCTTTTAAAAAGATTTTTTCTTTTGAGAGAGAAGGTAGACGTGTTGTCACAAACTGCTTTTCTTCCCCATTTTCTACAAATTTACCAGAAGTTACAGAGAACAGTTTAGGTGGAACTACATTAGCACGCAAAACCTTTTTTTTTTCATAATCATTATCTTCCCCATAAAATACAGTGCTTTGTATCCTTATGAGTAATATTATGTGAAATTTGCAGGACATAATAGTGGTTCATCAGTCATAACCTCAATGCAAGCATAGCAACTCAGTTTGGTCTAAATTCTCTACTCTAATATCACAGCCAGTGGCATTTTGCCCAAGCTACACCAGGAATATGTGTTCTCTATGCTTCAATAACAAACTGGGTTTTTCTCGTCTTTTGTCAGTGATGGGCTAAATGATGAATAATGGTGCATGATGAATAGGAAGCACTCTCTCAAGTACTTCTGTGATGGGGCTTGACAGATATAGCTGTGGAATGAAGTCAAGATCTACTGAAGAGTCTACAAATCCAGTAGATTTCCAACTTCATATTAAAATCTGTCCATTCACAGATGAGAGCTAGCACACCTTCAGAAACAGGGAAGCTTTGTCTGTAGGCAGAAAATGTGTGGGAAGTGAGTGCCTGAGAGAATGTGTTCTGGAGACATAAGGCAAGGTAGAGCAAGTAGGAGGTTTGGGACAATGCAACAACTGACTACCTAATTCAGGAACGGAGCTTAACTGAACGTTTGAAGTCAGCCTCCAACTACCGCTTTGTGAATGGTTTCAGCTTTACCATATTAATTGCTCTGTTTTATGTGAATCCCTATCAAATTCTTCTCAGCAGCTGTGGGGAACTAAAGTGATCAAAAGGAGCCCAACCATGTGACACAAGAACTCTGTATTCCATTAAGAATACAAGCTTCTGCCCTGTGACCTAACACATCGTTGAACATGTCATCGTTCACCTTTCTAATGCTGGTTTTAAGTTTTAATTTAAATATCATTAAATTTTTCAATGTAATTTACTTCAAATATTCTTAGTAGCAATAGTGGCAAAATGAGGTATAGGAATGATGATAGCAATGTGCATTTTGAACTGATAATAACAGGGTCCTGTTATATCAATCTATACAACAACCGGAGTAGAGTAATCAGTCCTTACTAAAAGGTAGTTACAGAGCTGTGCCATCTGTATCACATTAATCACTTGTTTTGAGCAAATAGGTTGGTTTTACTTCTTCCACTGTAAAAAGTAACAATTCTTATCATGTGTTGTCTTGTTATAACTAATTTTTCAATATGTCTTTATATCACAGCCATCTGAACTGCTCTGTAGGTGCCACTAGCCAATGCTGGTAAGAAATGATAATCAGTCTTTACTATTTCAAGTCATATGGTTGATTAAGAATGGGTCCTGGTGGTCTTAGGTGCAGTAAAGAATCAGAAAATTACAGATATTTTCCTTTTGTTTGTCTCATAAAGACCTATAGCAAGACAAGAGGAGTTCAGTCCATATTGTTGCTGTGAAAGCTACATCTCCACAGACTATACGATTGAAAATACAGCAAAATCTGTTATATCCCGGAGGTAGGAATTTGTTCTAGCATTGTTCTCTGAAAACATTTTGTGGAAGTAGCTTCAGCAGCAAAGGGATTTTGCTTCTTCTAAACTATGACAAGCAGTTTGGGGATGCAATTCATACATTTGTTAATACACCTGCTCAAAATCCAGATATTCTTAATTTTCTATAATTTCTTATAAGAAAGCACTCTGGTACTAAGGCATCAGCCCTGTGTCCATGGAAATGCATGGGAGCCCTGGCTGAATGAGTTTTAGCTGGACCAACATATCTCTGTGATGTCTGCAGAGAAGACACCTTATACCTACATAACATCGAAAGCCCCCACCCCATCAACTAACAAATCACCGCCCTGCAAAGCAAAAGGCAAGCCTGGAAAAACAGGGTGTCTTTGGGCAGGGTGGCAGTGTATTGCCAGCAGAGTGCCAGTGCTCATAGCTGCTGTAAGGGCAGCAGCTTTAATTACAGGCTTTAATTACAAACTTCACATCTGGTTCCTCCAAAGATCACTTGGGTTTTGCACGATTTCATCCAAAGCCTAAACCTCCCAGCCCAACCTCTCGTTTGGTTCTAGCAGCCGTAACTTTCTCACATTTTCTTTTAGGCAGACAAAGCAGAAGTGTCAGACAACGAGCTTTCGAAGGAAGCAGCCCTGCCTGCTGAGAAGAAAAAATGAAGAAAGGAGTGGTGCCTCCAGCCGTTGAGCCCAGATGGTCTTCTGCCCAGTAAATGCTCTAGATTCCTAGCAAAAAAGGAACACCTCCACCACCATCCACCCCCAGCCCCCAGTTCCACACCACTAAATAACTTTTTATCTTGGGACAGTTTATTCTGGGGTATTACAGGCATGAAATCATTAATATATTACATGACAGAGCAGTGGTGCTACTGTAGCTGTGACAGTCTAAAGATACATGGCACAGGGTTTGCGTGGAGAGATAGTATCTTCTACTCAATCACATCAACCAACACAGTGTGAAAAAAAAGGATAAGCTGTTGAGTGAAAAAATACTTTTTTCAGGTGACTTGATATAACCTACTTTTCAGCCTCTAAGAACTGCTATAACTGAAAAGTATTTGCCTAAGGATGATCACCATTTCTTGGTATTTGTTTATCCTGTGGTCATAAAGATCATTTAGTAATACATCATGCTTTAATGACAATGATTAAGAAGAAACATTTAATGAAACATTAAAAATCAAAGGCAGTATTGACATTTTTCCTGGTATTGCCAAGATCTGATAAAGTTTTCCACTGTTCTTACTAGTTCCAAAGGATTTGTTCAATCTTTCATTATTTTCTCATCTCAGACTGTAGTTCATGACTGAAGGATATTGAAGAGAATAAAAGAACAGAAGGGGGAAGATAATCTTTTTTGGAACAGGGGTCAATTATTCATTTGGGTCAGCTGTTGCAGTGAATGATGTCATGTATATCTCACTTAGCAACATAATACAAATAGCAAATATTGTTCCACTGAGTGCAAAATACTGTAAATTGTGTCGATAACGAGTTTTTAATGACTAAGTTCACTTGGTGCAGTCTTAGAAATGTTCCAGTAAATGTTGTTTACATCATGAAAAGTGCACATTAAGTACAGTACAGTTTACCACTCTGTACTCACTCCCTGCACTTACAGGAACACCATTAGAGATTTGAATCTTGTTGTAATTGCCTCACACGAAAGAGAAGATATATATCAACATCCAGTGACAAGGGATATTTTGGTAACAATGTAAAGTTAAAGTGCTACAAGAGCCTAGAATTTCTTAAGCGTTTTGTCCTGCATTTGAATATAACAGGTTACAATTTAATTCCAGGTTAAAACTGGAATTGCAGCTATATAAAACTCCAAATGTTTCATTTTGCTTGACTTTTGATTTTAGATCTAATCACAAACATTTAGTGTGGTTTTTTTCGGAAGGGAAAAAAGAACATATATATAGAAAGGTGCATTTTGTTAAGCACAAGACAGAAACACAGAGAATAAAAGTCAAATTTTGATTTGCCTCACTATGACAGTATTTTTTTGATTAGTTCAGTCAATTTTACACATGTTATGATACCCTGACTATGATGGTATTGTATCCACGTTTGCTTCCTTTGGAAATCAGGAGCATTTTATTGTGATTTCAAGAGATTCATTACATCTTTCACTCTGAAAATGCTGTGTGCATCCTGAGTACACTTGGTTTGTATCACTGAAATTCCTTGTTTCCAGAGAATATTTGCTGATGAAATCAATTATAAAAATCTATCAATTTCAGCAATGGCAGGGTCAAAGTACTAATTATACCCTTGACTAATGTATAGTGACTTTATAATTGCATGCTGATAAATATAGCAGTATCATTTGAAATGTTTTATTTAGACAGAATTAAACCATTTTCTTTTTATTTCTACTTCTTAACTTTATAATTTGTTGTGTAAAGTTTAAACAAATTATAAATTCATTTTGAAATAGAAATTTTTTCCAGTGCCAAAAGGTTAAAAAGTTAATTTGGGTTCTTTGATTTTTTTGTTAAATCTGTATTTTTCAATGGAAAAATGTTCTGTCTAAAATGTCCTAATTAGCTTCAGCAATAGATACAATACATAAAAATTGCATGGCAATTAGTACTTTTTTTCTATGGAAATTTTACATAGCATGACTATTTTATATTTCCTAGTATACTGAACAAAATCAGAGAAAACATTTAATCCTAGTGGTATTTCTTCCAGTAAATTACCTGAAAGTTTAGAAATGCCTTTGTCTTGGTTCATTATCACAACCCCCTGTCCTGTTTCAGCTGGGATAGCGTTAATTTTCTTCTCAGTAGCTGGTACAGTGCTGTGTTTTGGACTTAGTGTGAGAACAATGTTGATATCACACTGATGTTTTTAGTTGTTGCTAAATAATGTTTATAGTAAGTCAAGGACTTCATAGTTTCTTAAGCTCTGCCGGCGAGAGGGCTGGAGTGGCACAAGAAATGGGGAGGGGACACAGCCGGCACAGGTGACCCGAACTAGCTGAAGGGATATTCCATACCACAGAATGTCACACTCAGTACATAAACTGGGGGGAGCTGGCCAGGGGCAGCCGATCACTCAGGCATTGGTCAGCACGTGGCGAGCAATTGTATTGTGCATCACTTGTGTGAGGGGGTTCCTTTTGGGCTTTATTCCTCTTTCTCTCTCCTTTTCATTACAATTGTTGTTGTGGTTGTTGTTGTTGTTTTGTGGGGTTTTTTTCTTTTATTGTATTGTACTTTATTTCAATTATTAAATCGCTCTTATCTCAACACACAAGCTTTACTTTTTTCCCAAATCTTCTCCCCAACCCTCCGGGTGGGGAGAGCAAGCAAGCAGCTGCATGGTACTTAGTTGCCAGCTGGAGTTAAACCACAACATCCCCATTCTGGATTAAATGGTTCAAATTCTCCCCAGTGTCTTGGCTTTCTTAATCCTGGTTTCCAAAAGTTGCTGTTAGTCTATTTCACACAGCCCTGTTATCTAGTGATCACAGGTTGCCTTTGCTGTGATTTTTCTCCACTTCCCTGCCAAGCATGTTTATCCTTAGACACCACTGCTCACTGCCACTTTGTCAGCAATTTGCAAATGCCCATTCAAGCACTTAAAAAGAGAGTTTAAAATTTTGAATGGAAGTTTCCTCAAGTAGCTTAAAATGAGCAGCAGGGTACCTACCCAGGCTACATAAAAGAAATTGAGAATTAACTCTTTATTGATTGCTAACATATTGATTAAATGTTTGCTAGCTGTCCTTTCACCTCCGCTCCATCCCTTTGGCCACAGCTGACTGCTTACTCATCAACCTTTTGAACCCAAACAGCCACCACAGGAATTATCAGCAGTCCTCATAAACCCCACTAACTTTGTAACAATACACTAGGGCCATTTATTATGGACCTTGCAATGATGAGTGGTACACTCAGTGGTTTTACCCTGCACTTAAAGTGTTTCAATGCAGACAATCTGAGCCACAAAAGCAATTTTGCACACCAAATGCCAGTATCACCTAACTTGTGCAGAGAGCCAGAGCTGCTGCAAGGGTGTCATCTCTGTTCCTCTGGGTAACTTGGAAATCACCACATTCCTGCAACAGCAAACTCATATGTTGTTCTATTTTATACTGGATGCTGTGAAGTCCAGTAAGTTGAGAAATTACAACTTTGCATTGATTTTTGACTCCTTTTAAAAGGCTCCACCAGGAGTATTAGTATTATACCATCTTTAAATTAATGACATACTAGTTTTTATAGCCTGTTTCTACCCTTAACATTAAAAAAAAAAAAAAAAAATCACAGAAAGAGCAGGCCTATTTGTTCTATACTACAGGAGACTGTAGTTAATATTTTGACTAGGCCTGTGAATAATAACACAAATAAGATTATACAAAAAGCAAAGATGCCACTTGACAAGAAGGTGACTTTATAAAACAATACACAATGGGTCAAATCTGTTAAAAACAAAAGGAAGTCACAAGAATTGGCTGGGGTAAAGGCTTAATAGCATTCATAAATTAGCTGATGCTTAATAATGTCATTCATTATGCTCTATTTATCAGCTTGTAAAGGTTCTCATTTTAATTTATAATAACACTCCTCCTCAGTCATCACCCTTCTGCCTCCTTTCATTAGATTAGAAAATTCGATTTTGTATACCCTGTTCTGCCACAGAAAAGCAGAAAATTATTTTACTCTTCACCTTTTTTATTACAATATGCATTCTTGCCTAGATCCTCCTGACTTTTAGTAGTGTAATAATTTACTGGACAACTCCCCCTCCTCTCAAGGATGTGCCCATGAGCAGCATACCGCATCTTGGCTTTTCTTCCTGACAGTGGAATATTGAAATCAATTGCAAAGATAAAAATGCCATCCAGTTTGATTTATCAAGTGGAATAAAGCCCTCTTGCTGAGAAAGCCGTTTGAATGCGGGTTAACTGTGACCTGTGCTCCTCCACAGTCCTTGGAACATCTGGCCATATGGGTTGTAAGCAGATTAATCCAGTGCTTTGCACTCTCCTCCTTTAAACAGCTTAAAGGTTGCTGTTTAAATAGCATGGCATGCAATTTTTTAAAAAAAGATCAGCAAATATCTAAACTAACTGGGACCAGATGAACAACCCCTCTCCACAGGAAATTTTCAAAGGACCTGAAGAAGCAAAATACTTGAAAATTACTTGTTTTTGTTGTGGTTTTGTGTTTTAACTTGATATAGCTAAATTTAATCTTTCCGAAAGTTGTCAAATCCTATCTAGCTTACATGATTGATCCAGACAGATATACAACTTCCACTACTCCTGCTTGTGACAATCGTAATAGTTTAAAATTCTGGCTAACCAGGAAGCTATGGATAAGAGGGACCTGTAGCAACTCCAGCTTGTCTGGGAAGCCTTTATGCCTCGATGAAGCATCCCTCCCAGGGTGCTGATAGAAATCTACTTGTAACTTCAGCTGTAGCTCCAAAAAGCTGTGAAGTACACCCTCACAGCACTGACCACCCAGCTGGTGCCTGTTAGCGCCCAGAGCTATGTAAGCATCTCACTTGAAATGTCCTCTGTGGAGCAAGCAGGGACACTAGGCTCTGGCTACCTTTCTCACACTTCTGATGCTTCTGGCTGCAGGAGCAATTGCAACCGGATTGCACTGATGTGCTAGAGGTCATGTGGGGGACACTGGTGCAGAGATTTTTTTACTGCTTTTTTTCACAACAGTGTAATAAATACTGTGGTTACTGAAATAACTCATATTTTAATTCACCTTCCTTAAAATTTTTTGTTTCCTTTTTTTTCCCCACTGAAAATGGCAAGCTCCCTGCAGATGGGATTTTGATTGTTTTTGAAAACAGGAAAGGAAAATCCATTTTATTTCTTTTAAAATCTAAAGTTTTCTACAGAAATAATTGTTTTGAAAGCAAGTCAGGTTGAGGGCAAGGTCCAATAAATGTGAAGTCAATACCATACATCTTTTATCCCTCTCTGTTTCTAGGTTTTTTATTTGGTAAAAGCAGAAGCTAAACCCCCCA
Source organism: Ibycter americanus (assembly GCA_035590275.1). NCBI lineage: Eukaryota > Metazoa > Chordata > Aves > Falconiformes > Falconidae > Ibycter > Ibycter americanus. The sequence continues at coordinate 39,279,080 of JAVJGI010000040.1, forward strand.
GAACCAAACCTGTGGTTTCTTTGACGTTGTACTTTCAGTTTTTGCATTGCATTGGAATTCATATCTGTCTTATCAGTTTCCAAGCATTTAATCTCTCAGCTTTTGTACTTCATAGTTACTGCACTAGTGATTTAGCCTCAGATGACTGTTTTCTGTGTGTAGCAGGATGAGTCCTGGCTAGAATAACTGTTTTTCTATGTGAGTTTGAAGAAGTTGTCTTCACAGATGCTGGTGATCACTGCTGCTCTGCAGACAAGCTGAAGTCTTATCTTCATTTTGCATAGCTACTAACTTTAATGTTGGTCATCAAGGTTAGTTCTGGGACTAAATGCTGTCAGTTACCAACCACGGTGAGTTCAAGACTGTCTCAATTTTTAAGAGAGGTACATCCTTGTATAATGGTAGCTACTGTGAGGAAACTGCTGATACACTTTGAAACAGTACTAGAAAACAGTTTGTAAAGTTGGAAATCTTATTAACATGCAGAGCAGCACATTGCCTATTACTCTGCATTCCTAGTTAATGGGGAAATTATTAGCAGACAGCACTAAATTAAGAAAAGGAATGCTATTTTGATTTAGTTATTGAACTGGCTCTATTAAAGATGACTCCATCACTGCGCTGGCAATCCCTGCTCCTCATTCTGTTGTGCATCTTCTAGGAGGGGACCTGAATGATAGCTGAGTGCCAAAATGTCCACCTGAAGCACATTACAGGAACATTACCACAGCTAAGGCAGTGTTTTAAGGACTAGATGTCACCTCTTCCTTAAGTTGTCTGCATCAGGTACACCAAAAGGCCAGCTCGAAGCAAATAAGTGGCAGCAACTCACAAACTTTTGGCCTGATCCAGTCACTGGTGATACTCCACCAGCCAGTACAGGTCAGATGAGTGTGTGATGCATGATCTTTGTTGATAATTAACAGCAGACTTTGTGAAACAGTGAAGCGGCAAGCAATTCTTTCTTTCAAATAAAACATATGCGGCATTGACATATGGATTTTCTCCTTATAATTTGATTACAATTATTCCTAGAGCATGGTGGAAAATAATTTTACAGGCTTTTAAAACTTTCTGATTTTATATTTTTCCCATTCGTTCTGGGTTGAAACTAAGACCTTTCCAGTGAAAGTCCAAATCTCAGGATATCATAAGAATTAGGATTCTCCTCTAAAATGGAAGATAACCCACCTGGACTTCCTTCAGCTCCCAATTTTTGCTGGAGACTTCTATTTTAGCAGCACTGTTGGGATTTCTGACTGCTAGATTACAGACTTGGTATCTCTTGCTGTTCCCTAGTAACTACTCAATTATTTAAACATGGAATAGCTCCAACAGATGCTATTGCAAGAAACGCACTCTATAATGGCACAGCCAGGGCATTCGCCTGGGACATTGGAAACCAACAGTCAAGTACTTGTACCACAGAGTTTTAAAATCTTTGTATAAAGAATTAAATTCATGCCAGGCAAACAACAATATCACTGGGTCATGGGAATGTAAGTTCAAATGCCTGTTCTGGGCTATATCCTATCCAAGCATGGAATTAACTCCATCTCTGGTTATTGGGAAGATAATTTATCTGTTGAATTTTGGCAGAAATGAGCTCTTACATCTTGAGTGATGGCATCCGAAGAAGCAACAGAGATCCTCTTAACTCAGTAATGCAGAAGTTTAATTGGCAGTGTTAACGGGCACTCTGATAACTATGGAGTATGAAAACCAGCTATTTTGTGGAAGTATAGAAGTTCTATTGAAAAGGTAAGGTATTAAGCAAAGTTCAGAGTTGTGGCTGGTAGTTGACTTTCTCAGCAACTCAAAAAGAGACTTCAGAGCAAGCTACAGAGAAAGCTGCCTTGCAGCTGGGTATTAAACCCAATGTTCCTGTTGGGGAAGGGACTCCTTAATGGATATAACTTCAGCAAAGATCTCTGTAGGTCAGCGGAGCTTTGTGGCTTGATACCTGTTAGAAACCCAGCATACAATCCCTTGGCAACCAAAGCCAACACCTTAAAAATTTAGCTATAGTCAAAGCATCTTTGACTGGTGGGCCACAGGGGGAATGGCATTCACCTTCAGCTCATGATGTGACTGCTGCCACATTTCCAAGTCTGCTAGGAGGTTTTGTGGTGTAACTCCCCTCACTTTGGTAGCCTTCCATCATGCTGATGCTAGATCTGCAGGCTATAGGTTTTGTGTAGCTCTGAGGGTTGGAGGAGTGGTGGTAGCGCTGGATGGGGTTGGCCCAGCATTCTGGAGCTGCTGACCATCCCTGCAGCCACTGCCTGCCCTGGCACCATGGGGCTGCACCCACCTGGGCACACCTGGGGCCCCTGAAACCTGTACAAGTTTAGCAGAGCAGGGGGATGGAAAGCACAGGATTATCCCAGATGACAAGCACTGATTCACAACAATTGGTTGTGATTTCTTCTTTCTGAAACTCAGTGATTTTGCGGTATGAATAATTCTCTGACTACCGCTAAGATAATGTCTTTGTTCAAAGTGATATACTGCGATAATTCATATAAACACTGTAAATTACATATTTGCACTGTATATCAATTTTATGTCTGTGCCCACTGGTTTCTCTCACAAAACAGAGAAATAAAACTAAACACACATTTCAGATACATCACCAGCTGCCTGTCTGACTCCTTAGAAGTGAACAAAAACAGTGTAGGTGACTGTCAAGACAGGCAAACTCAGGCACACCCAAATCATATTTACCTTCCATCACTGCCTTTTCTTTTCTGATTCATCTATAATTAATATCCTCCTCTTTTCATTAGATTCAGTTACTGTTTCTTTGCCTACAGTAACATAATCCATGTGGTTTAAAAACACAGTTAATTTCCCTAGCTCTACTCCTTTGCCCTTACCATTAGTATAATTGGGATGAAACTTTGCCCATGCGACCCACAGCTAGAGTTCCCAGTAACAAGGTGTCAGAGGAGGTTAAGAGTGAGAGACCTTTAAGGCAGACAGAGGCATACCACAGCAGCTGTTCAGTGAACAAGCCTGGGTTTTGTGAGGCTCTGAGCACCTGCTGCCACCACGTTACACATGAAGAACTAAATGCAATGCCCAAAGGCAAAGTGCTTTTGATAAGGTAGGATGCCTTCCCCCCACTGCTCCTTGCCAGGTGCCTCCAGACAGAGTGGGAGTGGGGCCAGCTCCTGAAGACCACATGGCAGCAGCTTCTCAGCCACTGCTGCTGCTGCCACCAGTTTTCAGGAGAGGACAACAGCACTCAGCGATCTCCTTGTGGTTCTCAGAAATATCCCTGTAAGCTATCCAGGTGCCACAGGAAAGACAGAAAACATTTGTACAAGGAGCAAATTGTGCGGTTTCTGTACTCTTTAAAATAAATCTCTCACCCTGCACAGTGACTTATCTTTTCCGAGATTATTTCTGCAGCCATGGATTTCCCTCACTTCTTCCCTGAGTGAATATCCTAAGTAAGACTTTAGTACTAAGACATACGGAAATCAAACAAATCAAGATTCATATGAGCTGGTGCCCTCTGGTTAACCTGTCATGTGTGGAAAGCAACTTAATCCTTGGATTTTGGAGTGCATCCAGTCTATAAAAACATGTGGACTGGGAGGAGCGGATTGGGATGCAGGCTGAGCCGCAACAGGCGGCAGGTGCTGCCGCTGCTCAGCAGTGCCCTCAAAGAGCTAAACCCCCCAAATCTGTGGGGTGCATCCTCCTCGGGTGCTGCTTCTGTCCAGTTTGGCTTATAGCAGAGAAAACCTTATGACAAGAAGAGCAACTGTGCTGTGAGATTAGGAACTGCCATAGCCTACTGAACTGGCTTAAAATAAAGTGCAGCCTTCAGGTCTTGTCTCTGATGTTGAGTGTTAGAGATGGCAGAATAGCACTACAACATGTTGTGGTATTTGTTTCTGCCAGAAGTGCTCTATTTTGCATTTGGGAGAAAAAAGAGCAAGCTTCTAAGTGGAGTTTCAGTTCCCTTGCTTTTCTACAACAGAATCCAATACAGTGAACCTGATTTGAAAGCTGTTTAGAAGGAACTTATTAAAGTAATGAAGTGATCCCTTCTCAGCATAATACTGCCTGGTATTTGTCAGTATTTCACAAAGTAGTAGCTGCCCCTGTTCTGTTGCAATGTATGTGCCTGTATCCTATCCTGCTTGCTATAGACAGAGGGGATGACACTGCCTCAGTCTGTTTTGACCACTGACCCTGCCAGAATGAATGAAAATGCTGCTGTGAGCGTCACAGGAACATGCCAGAGATTAGCCAAAGAAATCCTTTGTAAAATGTCAGTACACAAGTCCCCTGAATCCATCCTCAGCAGCACCAGCCACGTCTACCCTGGGAGCTGAGAGCACCAGCACCATAAGGGAGATTTGCTTTGAGCTGCACAGCTTGTCAGCAGGTCTCTTCCAGCCCATGGGCCACCAGGCACAGAAACCAGAGGCAGGTGCCAAACACAACATGAGCCAGAGCTGGCAGATGAAGACACTGAGGGATGCACTGGTCCAGCATCCAGAAAGGCAGGAGGAGGCAAGGCCTGGCTGTCCTGTCCCCAGGAGGAGCCAGGGCAAGGATCAAGGAGCAGAAATGGGTGGCCTGAGGGAAGGATGAGGAACAAGGGCTCAGTAGCAAGAGGGCTACGCAGCTACTGCCAAGAGACACTGCAAGCAGACAAGGCCAGTCAAAGTGACCGTGTCCTCTACCAAATGAGCGGGGCACACATTTAGCTAGCTGGATTGAGCAGATCATTTTAGCTGAAGAGTTGGGCTGCTGGGCTACAAGCTCAGGCAGAGCCTGTTACCCGACCGGGAGCCCGTGCTGCATTAGCAGAGAGCTGATGACGCAGTGAGAGAGAAGGAATACAGCGTGAACAGCTTAGCTCTCCTCTGCTAAACCTGCCCTTGCTTATGGAGAGCTGGAACTTGCAAATTTTTGGCAGAAAATGGATGAGGTGGTTTTTTTATTATTTTTGAATGCTAAGACATGTTTTCACAAAGAGTGATTATCGCAGGATTTTGGGAACATGATCAGAAAGCTGGAAGGAGGCCAAGGGTGAAGTGCACATGGTCGAAGTGTTCTGTAGAGAGACGGGGCTGGCTGCACCGCGGCTGGGTGTGAGGAACCCAGCCTGCACCACCACCTCCGGCTCCTGCCCACCTTGCTCCACACCCCTGCAGCATGGTCAGCACAAAACATCGTAAATGAGGCTGTGGTACAATGGGGCCTTCAATGAGGCCATGTGGCAACTGGCTTCAGAAAAACATACTGTGTGCGGACCAGTAACTTACAGGCACATTAGGATCAATCCTTTAAAATAATCTCATGCAAACTTGCCTTCATTTTCTGCCTCTTGGTACCTACCAAAGCTCTCAGACTCCTTTAAACCCTCATTCCTGTCTTGTACGTAATAATGTCTTGCAGGAGGAGCACAGGAAGGAGAAGGTTCCTTCATTACAGAAATGCTGCATAAAACACTACACTTTAAACAGTTTTTAGGTAAGATATTAATGTAGCTGAAAATGACTGAATTATATAAGCTCTAGTATAAGATTTTTCACATTTTGTGGAAATACAAGTACAAAACAGCACATTTGTTATTCATGACATGAATCTCCATAAAACCCCAGTCTTGTAAAATGTAATGTCAGGAAAAATCTGATTAAATGGTGCTGTCCTCCCTCGGGGAAAACCTACTTCAATTAGAAGAAATTGTGTTAAAGTCTGCATTTCCTGCTCCATTTCATCTTATTTATCATTTCAATAACTTTCTTTATGCTAGGCTAAAAAAATGCAAAAACTCACTAGTGGCAGGTGAACATTAAAAAATATATGCATTTATTATACTTACCCATTTAGGCTTAATGCTATTCAGTTGTCTAGTTTCTCAAAGCTTAAATACTTTCTTTGGGCTTAGTTTTCTCAGCTTGACATTTTTTATAATCTGAATATTTAGCTATGTCAGTCTCTGGCATGACTGAATCGAACTGCTGTAACTGGGAGCAACAAATTTGGTCAGGAATACCCTTGGAACTGCATAGTCAAGGCTATTTTGAAACTACATTTAGGTTTTCTTAAAGTATTAAGTGAGAGATCTGGCTCTTGATTAATAAAAATCTTTGGTGACTTTTCACATTAATTGCATCAGGATTCATTTAACTTTGATTTGGGAAGACAGTTGTTGTATTGTGAATGATTAGATGATTACTGTGAAGATATCTGAAGATTATCAACTCTAATAGATATTTTGTCTTTTCCTGCCTTTGATTTGCATTTGCGTCTATCACACAGCTGTGAATTCTAGTGATTATGTTCTTATTATTCAAGTGAATATAGTTGCTACTCTGTTTGTCAACATACAACCAGCTTTAAAAACTAGCTAAATTCATACCTTAGACCACTGACACATATGGCAGAGGTATTGAGAAATGAAGGTATTGAGAAATGAATACTTGGCTCCTTAAAATACTGATGTTCATTGTGTGTTTTCTATTGCATATGCTAGACTGCAAGGGAATATGTTGCACCATATGAAGTGTGTGACAGCTGCTACGGCTAATAGATATCAATGGGCTTGCACATCTGTTCTCCTTCGATCCATTGGGCTCATAGCAAAACTGCGAAGGCTGATGTAAAGGCAGTTTCATTGACTACTTAATTTCCTGGAGGCAGGTTGGGGCAGATACTGGAGGAGCTCAGGGAAAACTTGGGTGAATTGTCTTCTGATAGGGTAAGCGGTACTATGCAGCCAGGTGCCAGGCATTATATCAATGTAGCAGTCCCACTCAGTCTGTCCTTCCCAGTTACATGTTCCCTCTGCTTTGTTCATGTTTTATTGGTGATATTTCTGGTTGCCTTCTAGACTGATGAATCAGTTGTAGAAAGGGACAAGGCCAAGCAATACTCCTGTCGATGCAAGTAAGACCTGTTTTGCAGTTCTAAGTGATATCCAGAATATACACTTCATGGCAATGATTTTCATTATTAGAATAACGTCTTGATTCAATGAGGTTTTGATAGATTTTCTACCTGCTTGAATAGCAGGGAGGAATCATCTGAAAAAGGACATTTTTGTAAAAGGCTGAGATGTGGTTTATTCAAACACTTCTCTTTTCAACTGATTTTTCAACAAACTAAAACCTACAAAAAGAAAAATGACACATCCAGTTTTTCTAACCACAAAGTAGTAAATATAGGAATTCAATAGGTAACCAAAAAAAGAATCATTCCTTGCTTCTGACTTTTCAGAAATTTACTTTCATCGCATACAGAGAACATGGTGTTTAGCAGAATATCACAATGCAATGTGCAAAGTATTAATTCTTATACTTTCAATGAATTTTTTTTGCTGATGGATTGGATTGTAATAAGAACTTTGTCATTCTAGATGTTGAGTGCTTGAGGATCAGACTTAACCTAAAGGAAACCTTAAGGTCTAGAAAAGGACAATTCTGGCTGAAAGCACACCCAAAGTCAGTGTCAAAATTAAGGTAAGGCTTGGAATAGAACTTTTAAAAATAATAAGCAAGGCATAAAACCCCCAATCAGTATACCACAAAGAGCAGGAAGTTGATAGAGGAGGTTATTATAATATATGGGGAAAAAAAGTATAGGTAACTGATAAAAAATAAAAAAGAAGAATAGAAGAAATTTAGGACTGGCATGGATCCATTTCTATGTAGATGGCGTATAATGCTACGGCACAGAAAGTATTGAACATATTTTGTTCTGTTTTCACAAGAATGAAATATTGTAAGAGCATGATGAAGTAATTTCTAGCACTTTCAAGGATATCAAAGAGCATTTACAGGGGATAAATATTTTTCAGGCTGCAGCCCTGAAAAACTTGCACCTAGGAGACCTTGTAGAGTTGTCTGAGAGATATAAGCCTAACTGTTGCAATTTTAGAGATAGCCAAAGACTGGAAAAGAGTTAATGTTGTGCTAATATTCATTCTAAAATGGCAGTGGATGACATGAGCAACTATACAGATACAAACCCTGGAAAAATTAATATGGACATCAACTGAGAAGGAATGAAGTGATAGGGTATCATTATAATTAGTCAGTGTAGCTGTGTATCACACAAATCCAGCACAGCACTGGATGAGCACTGGGGAAGTATATTGTCACACTTAGCAAACAGTGGAGGAAATGCTGAAAGTAATAGCTCTTCTTCAGTGGAGGAAGAGTTAATTAACTTCAAATATAGAAGACAGGAAATGCATTGTTCAGCTATGGGAAAACTGCACAATCAGAAAGATAATAAAGAAAACGTGCAACTGTAATAGGCATCACTAAACAGTGCAATCAAGTTATGAAACACTTTTCTCAATACAAGTTTGCAATAGAAGATCCTATTTCTTCTGGAACTCGGTCAAGCTTTTGAACAGGACGGACCTCGTCTGCCTTTGATCAAAACCTTTTATTCAGCTAATACTTACTGACCTAACAGTTTGCTTAAAAGTGGATTTATAGCTAGTCGATACCTCAACTCCAAATAAACACAGTGTTCATATCTCATTAGCAAATAATTTGGCATGACAGGAGCAGATCAGCAGATCAAAAGACTTGGTGCTGAGGTTCCTACATCCTTGTCAGATGTAGCTGAAGGAATTTACTTTGAAGCAGGGTATGTCTGGCTCCTGAGGCTGAAAGTCTCCACCATGCTGGGGCTCAAAGCTGTTCAAGTCCAGTCATTGTTTTGGACTCTCCCCTCAGAGCTGGCATGCATTGATGAGCACTTGGAGGGGATTTTCCAATTCAGCTTCCTCCAAAAGAAATTAAATGTCCAAAATTGTTTTCCTAATTAAACCAGAACATACTAAATGGAAGTGATAAAGGGATTTGCTTCAAACCAGCCAAAATTCCACTACAAATGTGAGCATTCATCTAAAGTAACAGAGTTCCTTGCTGTGCCACCATCCATGTCTCATCTCCACTGATTCTGCCTAAACCTCCCCTGTATTTAAGAGGGGTAATTCATAAAGCAAACAAAGTGTTGCAAGAAAAGAAAATAATCAAGTTACACCACTGTATGTCTCCCCTGAAGTTCTCCAGAGAATTAACTCTTGTTTTGGCAGTGTTAGTTCCGTTAGCACCCTGTCAGCTGGTAGGCTGAATAAGCAGTTGTGAAGGTATCATGTGGCAGGTCTTCTTCTGCAGCTAATCTAGCTGAAGGGAAGAGTAAAAACTATCAATCATTTTGTAAGGCTATAGTACCAGAGTTACGGCTGCTGCTGGAAAGCTTTACTGCCTGAGAAAAAAAGTGGCAGGGCACGGAAGAATGAAAAGCAGGAACTTAAACAACTCTTCAGGGCTAAAATGGTATCTCATATTTAGGAGCTCTTGGCATCAAGTATCTTTAGTTACCCATGGAAACTAGGCCTGTGTGAGTCAAAAACTCACAGCTGAACAAAAATAAACACAACTGAAAATTTTCATTTGAGTTGATGTGGACAATCATTTTTCAATGTGTTTTCTTTGGTAAATTGAGAATATTTGAGAATTGTAATGATTTCGTGGCACTTACTTGAAAGTAAAGAAATTCTGGACTATTCTCATAACAAGATTCAATTGCCTTTCAAACACCAAGGAGGATGCAGCTATGCAAACCATGCACAGTGCCACTGTACTCTGTAACTCAAGCTCTCCAACGAGCAGGACGTTTCCCAGGCAGATGGGAGCCTCCTGCTCAAATCTTGTCTGATTGATTCAGCTCAGTAAATGGAATTTATTTGTCTCTTCTCTGAAGCCAGGACTCTAGCCATCAGACTGTATGTGTAGTATAGGCAATGAGGAGTCCCCCTTAGTCTTTCTTCTTGAAGCTGCCTAATTTTGGCTAAATTATTGCAAATCAATCTGTAGTGTCAGTTATCATGAAGAGAGACAGAATGATGCTGAGCCTGTAGCTCATGTGCTAATAAGGAGGGGACACCACGTTTCCAGTTAAATCTAAAAGGTTGTAATTAATTTTCCTAACAGCTTTTAATGAAAATAAGCTTCCAGTCATGAGAAATTCAGATTTTTTTGCTAGAAAATGTTAATCCTTTCTTCCACATCTTCCAACTAGTCCATAGGGGGCCATGGATGTCAACTTCCTCACTTGCATCTGCATAACAAGATCAGGATCACCCTTCTGTGTGCGAAGTTATCAGACAGATACATGCAAAATGGAAAAACTAAATTACAAATTGAACATCTGTAAGGTAATCATCTGGTTAGGATCAGTCAGCCTCCTCAGGAAAATATAAGAGTTTAGGTTAAATTATTCGGAGCTGCAGTAAATTATACAGAAATGGGCTCTTGGGTGTCCATGTATGTGTGTAAGTATAAATAGACACACACATCACAATCCCAGTTCTAGCAAGGGGAATTTGCAGATCTTGTCTCCGTACTCAGTGTTATGTTAATAAAACCAGAAAAAAGAAATATATGTCATATTCTATTTTCTACCTTGCCTAAACTATATTTGATTACATCCCAGCATGGAGCATCTTTGAATCCTGGTTTGGAAGGAATATCCACATTTCTAAACTCTTACCTGGTTTACCTCACTTCAGGGGAACAGCTCTCAGCTCCCTGTCACATGAAGAGTACAGTATAAGGAACACTGCTCTTATACAATAAATCTTGCACAGGTCTGTACTGTAGCATGAAGGCAACTCTCTGGATCAGCACCGAAGACTTCTTTTGCATGTAACATTAATGGCTTGACTTGCCTAGCACCTTCCATTTTAGAGACTGTAAATCATGATATATTTACTGTTGGTAAGAAGTAAGTATTAGCATATTTATTTAGACACTTCACCCTGTGTACACCATATGTAAAGAAAACGACCTGAGGTGCAACTTAGCCTTCATATTTCACATTTAGTCCCATATTCTTTTAATACAAGATGGTCTGGCATATTTTTCTTCAACTGTATGAAATTTCATGTTATGACTTGCCAAGTTATTTTAAAGAGATTTATAAAGACAGCTCATAACATCTTTGGAGGCTGAAAATCCATTATGTCTGTAGGAGGGAAGGAAAGAGGATCTGAAAACCATTTTCTGGAAGGGGCTAATGGCTGAGAGCATGAGGAGAACCTGAGAACAATTTCAATGATATTTACAAGAATGCATTTTTCATTTAGCTCTTGGAAGAGGCGCTCACACAGGTCAGATGTGCCTTGGCAATTTGTCAGTAAAATGCAATTTGAGTTTGCAGCACTCTGAATTAAGGTTTCCAGAGTCTCAGTTTTGGCCCGATGAGGAAGTTTTCATTTCAGTAACTGTAGACCTCATTCTCTACTTCCTTTCTTAAACCGCTAATGTCATTGATTCAGTGACTACACTCCCAAAGTGATATAAAAACCAGTTCCTGAATGTCAATGCTAGGGCAGCTGTCACCAGGACAGCAGGCTACAGGAAGATGGGGGAAAACAGTGGCTGGACTTCTGTTACATCTACATATAGGAATGGACGGAGGCAAAAGCAGAAATGAGACAATCACACCTTAGAAACAGACTTTTACTGTGTGATCGCTCACTGGGGCTTAGGGCATTTGTCTCAGTTTAGTCTCCAAAGGCAGCTGAAGTTTGTGGCTGAATAATCTATGCCAGCAGGTCAGGGGAGTTCCCCACTGAACAAGCTGTACTAAGTAACGACCAGAAACAACAATTAATGAAGCTGATAGGCACACTGGGTTTGAGGAAATCCAGAAGCATTTAAATGCTGACAGAAGGGAAAACCTTAATAAAATCCTGCTCACAAAGATGTTAAATATCTTTGCAAACTGCATGACGGTGGTACATTCACGATCCCTGTTCACACAGTCTCTTGTGAAGCAGCTGCTTTACAATCACAGAGAGGACGTTATCCATAACCCACCACACCTCACTTTCCAAGGAATCCATAAAGCAATTTTAATGTCTGAGCCCCATTTCTGGTCAAATGTAACTTCTGTGGAGTTCTAATGCTCAAATCCTAAGGAATGACATGGTTCCTCTTCATAGCAACTTTGGGGGACGCTTCCGAACAACACAACCTGTTGATGTACACTGATGACCATCGGAGTTTTCTACATAAACTCACGGCTGTATTTTATGTACATCCATGCAAAATGAAGTGCCATTGCTTTTATTCTTAAGTAGAAAGAAATAAAAATGAATCCTAGTTTGACGAAAGAACACCTAATAAAGTATAGTTTCCGCTCAGAGAAAAGAGCATTTAAGTTAATTTTTTTTAGTTCAAAACCCAAGCAAGAAAAATGACAAAGACTTCATGAAAGACATGGTATGTTTTAATTTTCATATCACAATCCTTATCAAACTGAAAATGATTTTGCACTATCATTGAAAATGATGGCAGGCAGCCTAAACCTCAGGCCCTTAAGAAAAAAATAACTATGCAGTGGAAAAGACATAGAGGTAAAAATGCTATATTGGCTAACACATTTACATAAGGATAACACATTTAAAATGCTATCCTTCAGGATAAAGACAATCTTTGTTAAAAAAGAAGAAAAAGTGCCTTTGAGTGTTACTATGCTACTATATAGACATTTGGTGAAGAAAAAGCACTATTACTCTCAGTCAAGCACCGCTAGTAAATACATCATTACATGGAACACTGCAATTATACAGAACAGTGACTTCCACAAAACTCATTTTAGACTGGTCAATTCCAGTAATTTATGTCTACCATCACCATAAGCAAATGAGATGAAGAACTCATTTTGTGATTGCTAGCTGAAAGAATATACAAGAGCATATGAAGTAATTGCCTGGATCAATATTTTATTTATTTTTTCCTCATTTATAAAATGGGTCTGCTAGTATATCTGTAAAAACATAAAAATGGAATAACACAGTGCATTGACTACCCAATGCTGGCAAATGCTATGTTATAAAAGAATTCTATAAATGTCTATATATCTTCAAGTGGTTAACTGATAAAATGCCAATAGAAAGCACTAAGAATAAGTAGTGGATTTTCTGGTTTTGTAAAATCAATAAAACTCCTAATTGCATACTGCAAATGGGTTCTTCTTTGCAGTCCTTGACCTGGAACTCTTCTCATGCTCTGTATAGAAATGAACGGTTTGTCCAAGCTCACCCACAGATCACACTCGGGAAAGGAAGGCCTTCTATGGGATTTGGAAAGGTCAACGGCTCAGTTTCTAATCAACGCACTGCTTAAAGTTGGTAAGTCTTTAAAGCTTCTTGAGCTACTGAGATGCAGGGAGTTACACAAATAGCAAAGAATTAACGTGTAATTATTAAGATTGCTCATCGAATAAAGGAGAATAAAGGCAAGAAAATTTTCCTTGATAAGACTCCCATATGAGTATCACTTTTCCTGGGACTGAAATCTTTCCAGGAGTAATGAAGGCAATCATACCTGTTTTGAACAATGTGACCAACAGAGCAGAACTGGTTAGAGAAGGAAAGAAAAATATTAGCTCCAGATGGAATTTCATAGATGGGATGCAGAAAAGCCAATTTATTACTATCAGATAACCTCTTTGACTAATTCTACAATATTTTTGAAAACTTCTTGCCATTATATGCCCAGCTTAGAGATATAGCTGAATCACTCTCAAATATTTTTCTGAATGCTCTTCAGTGTGTTCCACGCTATTTTAAGTAAAATATACAATGAATTCATTTGTCCAGTTCTCAGATAATTCAAGTAATTAAACAAAATTGGGATTTGGCCAGGACACAGGGACTAACAAAATTACTTTTACAAAACATGTCATGGGATTTTTTAATGACCCAAGAATTATAATATAGCTTCCACTCTGCTTTCTGGACTCATGGGGGAAGGTTAATTGGGTGCAGGCAGAGAGAACATGGCCTAGTGAATGAGCAGAAGCACTGTCTGTGGTTAATTACTGGTAACCTCCATCCAAGCTACAATACAACTACCCTACCTGAAAGTGGGAGAGCTGGTAAGATCCCAGTGTGACGTGTCAGCAAGGAATATGGGGCAGGATAGCAATATGAAATATGGAAAGGAAGCATGACTGCACACTCTCACTCCCTGCTTCATTGAAAGAATTTAATAAATTTAAAGATATCAAGCACTGAGAGCTTAAGAAATACTAGAATTAGTGGTTTCTATTCAACATTTGTCCTTATTTACCCTTCCCCCTCAAGCATTAGAATAGTTTTTAATGACTTGAGCACATGTGATTTTTTTCCATATGCCTCCTATCTCATTCAGTGCATGCATTAAATAGCACTTAATGTTTTGTTTTCTCCTTGCTCAATGCATTGTGTACACTTCAGTAGAGAAGCTCTCTCCTGAATATAATAGATACATTCCCGGGCTGTTCTGTGGTACATACAGAATCATCAGGTGATTTGCAAATTTTATTTATATGTTTTCTTGACCTGTGAGATGAAAGGATAGGTATCAGCAACATTTTACAGATATGGTACTAAGGCAAACAGAGATTAAAGTTAAGAGTACCTACTAGTTTTAAGCTCTCATTTTGAGATGCCCTAGGACTGACTTTTCAGCACAGGCAACATTTGTACAGGGGTTGATATATTCTGAGAACAGTGCTCCTAAGTTCAGCTGTGCCTGGCATTGCCCATATTTTTCCAAATTAGAACTGTGCTGCTCTCAGGCTAGGCACTAATGTGAGAAACCCACAATTAAAGACTGTGCAAACTCTGGTTTGTGTGACTTGCTCACTGAGGCATAGGAAGCAGCAGGAACTAAGGAAAGAATCCTACTTCCTTGGAACAGAGTCATCTTAACTGTAATAAGAGTATCCCATCTCCTCTAGCAGCCTGCTGCCCCATGCACTGCACACCTCAGCTTTCGCAGTGATGGAAGCTGTGATACACAAACAGCAGTGTTCTTAATCATACTAAGACTCCATTTGAGTAAATGGCAACACAAAGTAACACTCCCTTATGACAGCCCAAGAGGATCCCCTTCCAAAGATCGTGAACTTAGCAGGACTAGTTTGACAAAAGCTACAAAACTGTCTTTCATTAAAAATATCGAATAAAAAGAATTTGAACAATAGAGTCTAAATCTTGTAATAAATACAATTCATATAGCACCTGATTTTCTCACATAGTTCACCCTGCATACAAGAGGGGAACAAAGTGGCAGTTATCTGCAGTAAACAAAGGATGTGTGGTTCATACATCTATTTTGACATGTATCTTTAGCTTCCAGCTATGATCTCCAATATATGCAGAAGCAAGCCTTACCCAGCTGGATTCATTAGTTCAGAGCATCTGAACTGAAATATTCACCCTGAAATTTATGATGTTAAGCAGTTGCAGTTTACCACTCACTTCCAGAAATTTCACTATTTAAAAAGCAAAATATTTTTTTAAACTTTCTAATATAAAATCAGTGTAACACAGAAGTTATCTTTTTCTGTTTCAAATAACTTTGAGCAGTTGAAGGCTGCTGCCAGCCTGGCTCCCTGTGTCTCACACAGCATTAATAGCGCTATTTCCTGAGCCTCATACTTCCCTAGTCTTAACAGCATAAATCAAATTACAAGCTCAAGAATCACAATCACAGCCTTGGTACTGCAGCCTAGCTAATTTTCTGCAATATCTGAGAACATTGTGTTTTTCCTAAATACACTGGTGGCTTATTAGACTTGTCAGGTAAATGAGCTTCTTTTACCCTATGAGATGAATATTGCTCTGGAAGTAAATCAATACCAAGCCTTGTATAGTCAAGAGCAAAGATACCAAAGTATTGCTCTTTTTCTGCTGCTGCATTTTATTCTGAAATCAACGCAACAGCTTTCACAGCTAATGAACTGTGCCGGTGACCATTGCTCTGTTCCTGCAAAGATCTGTGTGTAAGGCACTGCAAACGGGGCTGACGAGAGCAGGTGTGGTTTGTCAAAGGCAACTCTTGTTTCAATTGACATTGTATTCTGATGCTGACAGCTGAAGGCTAAAGTTCTGATTAATTCATTTCCCTTTCACTATAAACATTTTCTTTTTCCCCCGAAACTCCATTCAATCTAGAAAACTGATGGCCCTTGGCAGTACTGGTTATTCTTATGTGGTCATTAAATATGCAAGAGGGCTCTGACTTGTAACTTCTCCCTGAATTTTCAGATCTGTCTGGACTCTGCTCAATGAGTGAGCAAAACCACAGTTTCAGCCAGCCAATAACTGATATATTTACAGGGCTGGGCAGTTCTGTTCTCTGATTTGTATTTTGGTCTCTGCACAGGCAAACAAATAACTTAAGTGGGAGTTTTGCCTGTGTAATGAATTTAGGAAGCCTTCCAAAATAGGAATAAGATGTGTGGGTAGCAACAGTGCAATAAGCCAACATTTTTATTCCCCAAGTGTCTGCAGAGAAGAATAGAGAAGGGACTGAGCAACAGAATCTGGATCCAGATTCAAGTTTCGAATCACCAGTAGAATTAAGATATCCGGATATAGTTTATTTCTGACCTCTGAACACCAAAAAGCCAGATACAGACATTACATACAGAGACTGAAAGGTGCCACTATTTCTTCTGAGTCTTAGAAGCATTTAAAGCACTATTCCATATGAATTTTAATTATTCACAGCAGGACACATGACGATAGATCCCTGTTCTACAAATGGCAGGCACGTATAGAATTTGTAAAGAAAAATTTCAGATGTACAGCTAAACCTTCCCTGAGCTGCAATCACATTTTGTTAATATTTACCATTTCTCAGATTACTTTTTCCTGTGTTTTGTTCTCTTTTTCTTTTTTTTTGCCACTGAAAAAATACTATGCGGTGAAACTGTTTATTAACCCTGAAAACCTGTTCTTGAGGAGAATAAATTAGGGAAAATGCTTCTTACTAGATGGACACTAAGAAGTGACATAAATTGGGCTTGAGGGAGAGTACATGACAGAACTGTAGTCTCCATCATCCTAAGCAAGGACCATAATTATGGGCTTTTGGGCAAAAGCAGTACTTTTTTCTCTTGGACTCCTGTGACTCCAGCTTGTTTTCCCATAGGATTTTAGGGCAAGCACAAGAAAGCACATGCCTTCTTTTTGGTTGAAATATGTTTCCTTCAGCTGGAAATGAATGGAGCCAAGAACTCTGTCTGAGAAGATCTGAAATGTCTGTCATATTGATCTGCCTGGTGTTTGGTTTTGATCTGGACACTGAACAACAAGAAAAAACCACCATTGTTACATTGCCTTAGTGAACAAGAACTAGATCTAACGGAGGAAATTTTTACCTTTAATGCCACAGTATCCACGGCAGTGCCAGTGGTTTAAGGTAAGGGTCTGGCCAATGCTAACCAGGTCAAGCCACTGCTTTCATGCTGATAAATGATGTTAAGAGGCAGAAGTAAAGAGCCCTGTTAATGTAGGTATCTGATCCTGGTCTGGGTGAAGCTGTTAGTGCTGTGCCACACAGAGAAGCCCTCCAGGCTGGATCCGGACACCCACGTGTATGTACTCTTCAGCTAGTACCTTCCTTTCCCCATGATAAACTTCCTAAGGTATTCCACAGTGTATGACAAGCCTATGCATGCCAGCCCTTAATGGGATGGCGGCTTAAAGCAAGGATTTGATAGTATGGAACTAAAGGTTTTCGTCCAAACTGCATGACTCTCTCCATTTACATCATGAAATACTATTTCAATCTAAGAACACATTATCTTCCCCATCAAGCTGTCTTCTATTAAGTATACTATGAACCAGTTGGTAAAATATTTGAAATGATGATGCTGTAAATAGAGTAGGCCTTAAATTTTACACAGTCCTGAGGGACATATGAGATCTCTCTGAGGTCAGCATTCTGAACAAACAAACACTGATTTCAATGTGACTTATGGAAATATAACGTCTTATGAGCTCTGTTTAGCAGACAGATTGGAATATTTGGGACCTGCACACTTGGTGTTTATCTGCCAAAATACAAATGACAGTGGGGAGTGTGGCAAGAGCTAACAAGGAGTTTAGGAAGCAGGGATCCTTTTATCTTTCCCAGTTACATATTCTTGGGCCAGCTGGGCCAAACAGTAATGCGCTGTCTAGACATTTATATAGAAAATGATTTGGTTTGTACGATGGTGAGTTATATAAATGACTAATTACTCTGTATCTTACATGAGCCATCTTTGACTGCCATATATTTTATTGAGATGAGCATCTCAAGAGGCATAAACTCTATATGGTAAATCCTGAAAAGTCCCATTTAACTTAATTTTCATAGATAAGAAATGCAAACCAGTGTACCATGATTTTCTTCAGGAAGTAAATCCATTAGAAAAAGAAAGCTTTCAAATGCAATGACAAGGAGCACAGTCTAGTCATCTGCATGTGGGACTGGGACTCACAAATTATTGTTCCAGCTGTCACTGGACAGCTCTCTTTAGCAGATCTAACTTACCCATCTTTTCTCAAGCCATGTGAGAGACATCTTAATCATGAAGGGAGGGATTCATCCTACCTAATGTCAGCTGTCTGAAGTTAGGCAGATGGTACTATCCTCAAGGTGATGCTTACAGTCAGGGGAGAGGGGCACCTCTTTGAGATACCTGTTGTGCAACTGGGTCCATGAACCAACAGAGCCTCCCATCTCTTGCTGCTGACTATCAAAAGACCACAGACATCTGGCTTAGAACTTGTTTTTAGCTTTCTGAAGTGGGGTGGGCTGAATCTCATATTTCTTTCACAGAATACTAATGACAGAGGTGAACCAAGGGTTTAAATTTGTATCAGGACAGAGAGTTTTCCTCCAAATCATGGCTATGCAATGCCTTTGAGTTTGTTCAGTCATTACAGAGAGAGGATCTCATGCGTATTTAGACTGGTACTAAGCTCAGTCACGACAAACTGAAGAACATGTCCCTGTAAGATGCAAACCACCCAGCTGATATGACTAACTGATCCCAAAGGCAGCTAAAAACATGAGACACCAGCAAAAGGTTTGTGACTTTGCTGTTTCTATAGTTGGTAAGCACAAAACCTGACATAAGAACAGTGTTATCAACCTGCAAACAACAGATTTTCTTTATTGTCAGCAGGAGGCATTCCAGACTGGATACCTCATATTTATCTGATGTTTCTTTGCAACACAATTTTGAATCCAAATGCACTGAAATAATAATAATAATATGAAGGCCTTCAAATAGTTGCCTAGATCATGCTGGATAACTCAGAGTCAGCAGAGATAACGAGGAAATGATTGGTTGCGAACATTACAAAATGTCTAGTTCAAACATTAGAACTTTTTTTTTTTACAAGAACTTGTTGAAATCACATTCTCATCTGGCCTTCCTTGAACAGTCTCCTACTTGAACTTTTTTGTGCCCTTGAAACCAAACAGGTTGAAACCTTCTTTAAAACACAGAGAATCAATAGCACTCAAGAGAAGCTATGGTTAAGATGGAAGGCAGTGCAGGGTACATAATGTTACATCCCCAGCCTGAATTGTTAAATCCTCATTAATACCTATAGAAAAACATGTAGTTAGGTTCTATAATACTGGTTAGGCTAAATATATTGAGATCAGGTTTTTATTATTTCCAAATAGAAAGCTCTGTGTATTAAAAGAAAAGTAAATGCATGCATTTTACCAAAATATATTTGGGAGTATACTGACTGGTGTCAGTAAAATTAGGGAGATTGACCTCAATGTGAGTCAAGCCATCTCCACAAAATGTTCTTTTCTTATATTTTCCATTTTCCTTTCCTGTAAATCAAGTTAATCCAAATATAAATAGTGTAAAATATAATGAATAACTGTTGTGACATCAGAAGTGGGTCAAAGATGGATAGAGAAGAACTAATCTGAAGACCAGAGGCCATTGTATTTCAGATACACAGGTTTCAAGGTGGAGGAACTCTATAAATCATAAATGAAATTTGGGAGGCTGAGGCTAGTGGGACTGACATCCTTTTCTGGCCATCACAATCTAAATTTAGTTTGCTGCTACATGCATCCACCTGTGTGATAAACACTACTGAAGTGAAAACACAACATGCTATATGGGAATTGATTTATTGTCATCATCTACAAGAAATGCATTAACTCATCCAATTTAATGAATTGGTTTGATTCAGGTTCATTGATTTGCCTTAGTTTTCAGGGCTAGGTAGTAGTCTCACTTCATTATAATATGCCAGAAAAGTACATCCAAATATCACATACCTATACAAAGACCGGTGTCATCTAATATTCTCTAGTTTGGAAACATTGGGACACTTATTTTTAATACAGTGACAAAACATACAACTGCTTATACACTTATCAGTATCAGAAATTTGTAATATGATTCATTTACAAAGTATAGTTCTAAATACCTGCTGATGAAATGTAGAAAACTTAGAAACTTGATTAAACCTCAGCAGAGGTCAGAGTCCTTTTTCACAAAGTTATTGAAGCCCAGTATTGTCTGCCTTGCTAAATGTGATAGAGCTTCCTCTCAGTTTGTTGTTTTAATTTTCTTCCCATTTAGATATTCAGTCTTAGGCCTGTAATAGCAAATACAATGAAAGTAGAATACTGCTTACAGGGTCTGTGCAGGGGGCAAGCCACAGCAGGGTATTTTACTCTAAGCCAATTGCTGCAGATTGATCCTAAGAAAGAACATAAAGGGAAAACTGGTAAAGGCTAAAAATGTAATCTGATGCTCCAGTACACGTCCAAATATCTGTACTTTAATGACTTCAATTATGGAGGAAATGAGTGCATTAGAGATAATGCTGCCCTGGCTAACACAGCCTCTTCTTCCTCAAAAAGGCATTCAATTGACTTTCAGGACTGAGATTTTTTACAAGAGTTGATGTCCTGTGCTTTGCCTCACAAATCACTGTAGTGGATGAGATCTTCTATATCCTCTAATAATCAGCTACTTTGAGTTTTGTGACTATCACAAGAAAATTTCACAAACTTATCTACTTTTCAGCCTCCCTTTGCTATGTACCAGGCTGAACTGCAGTCACATTTAAGTCCACATCTGAAGAAAGCTATCTCTTTTGCTTGATTTTAAACCTCCAGGTTTAGAGGCTTAGCCATCTATCTAAATTTACTGGCAATGGATCATGACAATCAGCCCTGAAAATGAAGCCCCAGATGTACAGACTTCAGCACACAAGTACTGGAACTTCATGTGACAGAAGGACTACTTCAGAGCTGTGGCTTGACGTTACTCCTCGGTTGGGGCAGTGCCATCAGGTATCTCCACAATCACCTATCCATCAAGAACACTCAGGTTTTTTCAGCTGAAACAATCCTGTCCATTTAGAAGGTCTTTCTGGCACTGAAAGAGAATAGCCATGGGTAAAGCACAGGGCGCCACTGTTCATCCAGAAGGTCAAGACCTGCTATTTTTGCAGCAGAATATGTTCAACATGGGAGGTGCCCCCCAGACCCTTCCCAAGGACACTTATTAGCTTCTCAGTAAAGTACTACCAGGCACAACATTGCTTTAAACTGGCTTCAGGTCTACTGTTGGCTCCTTTTTAGCCAGTGTGGAGGATAACCTGGAACGTTTTGGTCCAACCGCTCCAATGCGAGTAGCCAGCCCAGTCTCTGTGGGACTGAGATTCCTCTGTCCAAGCCGAGAGAAGAAGGAACCAGGATTTTGTCAGCAATTTGACATGCTTCAGATTACTGGACTGGATCCTCAGCTGGTAAAAATTAACATTCACCGAAGTGATTTTTTTGATCAGTGTACACCTCTTGAGTATGTGATCCATTGTATTTTCCAGTGTTGAAATACCTGAAGTAAAAGGATTAATGTATTTGTCATTTGGTGTCTTAGTTCAATTTGCTGCAGAGTTCTGACAGAGTTTCAGAGAAACTTCTCTTTGATTGTTGGATGCTAGACATAAGAGCAAGTGTCATTTTGAAAGTGAAGATAAAAATATAAACTATACAAACAATTCTGAGAATTTATATAGTGCCACAGAACACTTCTCCTGAACTCCTATGTAGGAATTAGGGTTTGCTACAGTGAGTGAGCCCAGGTGCACTGGCTGAAGTCCATTTGAGTAATTACATTCATCTCAATATGAAGTTCTCTTTTCAGAGGAGCAATGTACTCTCTCCTTATCCTGACACATTGTACAGTGGTGGTGCCTATTATTTCAAAGCTGCACCCAGCCTCAGAGACAGCTGCATTTTAGTGATAACTGAAATAATCCTTGTACCCGTAGTTCATATTCTCTTTCTGACTGCTCTGCTTCACAGAACAGACTTGGATATTGCATGTCTTGTGTAAAAGTGCTTACCCTCTTTTGCAAACAGCTTTGGAAGACAGAGAAGAGCAAGTAACCTGGGTGATAGCTAGTCCTTCCACAACTGTAAGGAATGAGAATGCATAAGGGGAGAGAAAAAGAGCTCAAGATCATAATCGCCAGCTCCTGTGTCCAGAGACGCCACTATAACATCCCTTTGTAAGCTTGCCTGACAAGTAGAGAATAGCACACGTCTGCCCCAGCCATCAGTCAGTGAGATGCACACAGAAGTTTGAAACACATTATTTTTCCCAAAGACAATGAATTTCCCTCAGTCCTTTTTCATGTCTAATATCCCACCTGGAGTAAGTACGATGTAGCATCCTTATTACTCAGCCTACCCCTGCATTAGGCAATCTATCTTGCCACTAAGTACTGGCTAGTACCCCTGACCAATGTGTGAGTACATGCACAGACTGGACCTGAGGAAAGTCAAAGGGTAAGACAAGAGTATGAGATAAGTATGACCTTACCATCACTGTTCTCTTTTGTTAAGTCTTCCACTTTGATTTGTCATCCTCCACTTTTTCCTTCATCAGCTAGAGCTTTCTGTCTCAATGCTATCATTTCCTGATTTGCTTTCATTTCCAAGTGAGGTTTGCTTCTAAATCCATTAGGTGTCAAGAAGTTTAGCCACAAGGTGTGGAAAGGGGCACTTTGTTATAGCACAGAAGTAGTAGCACCGTGCACTGGTGTCTGATGCCATGTCATTCAAAAAAATGGGTGTGCCTCCATCCTCTTCTTTAAATCAGTGTCATCCACTTTTTAGTGTTTTCTTTCTTTTTTCTTTTATCTTAATTCATATCTGAACCTGGTTCAACATCTTAAAAATGATACCAAGACAGAGCCAAATTCTACTCTGGTACATGACTGGCTGCCAGTAAATCATGACACACTTAATTTTTACTTCATTAGGAGTTTACTAGACAAGCTGCTACTACCCGTGATGCCATCATGGGGTAACAAAAGCTCTTTATGAGAAGAGCATACAGGAAAAGTTGTCACACCACAAAAAAACATTAACAGATATATTTATTTTATTACCATTCAGCATACGGGAGGGGGAAATAAACCCAATGGTGTATTTGCCAAATGGAAGAGGACCAAGTTGGTTAGAGGGAAAAAAATTATTTTCAAACTTGACAAGATTTTACAATTAACAAAGAAATGTGAAATTAAATTAAACACAAAAATACGCAATTGTGCTCTCTTTACCATCATTGTCTATTCCTCCTAATAGTCCCGTTTACTTCTTTTCTGCCTCTTTTGATCTGACTCGATTGAGTCGCCACCCCTTTCTCTGGTTTTCATTGTAATCTCACACTTGGCCAAAGAACAGAGGAACTGAACAAAGCTGTTGATATGTAAATAACAGCTTTGAAGATAGAAGTACCAGATTGTTCCTAAAAAGAAAAAATGCAATTGCTTTTGATGCAATTTTTTTTGGACCAGATTAAAAAAAACACACTGATGTATAATTCAAATGGTGCCTGAAATCAAAGATTCCATTATCTCTGAAGAATAATCAATTCATTCAAACCAGGTATTTCCAGGGAGCTGTGGAAATTGTATTAAGAGTGCAAAGTGTTACATTTTAAATGTTGTTGACAAAATTGCTTATTTAAACCCTATTTTATTTTCCATGTATTTCATTACAAGTACCTTTTGATAGGACATTTTAAGAGATGGGATGATTTTCCTCTGCATAAAACCAACTGAAGGCCAGATTCTGATGCCTCAGTTCCTGCTAGGTGGTATCTGAATCACAGTCACAAAACTGGATGGGACCTCTGGAGGTCACCGGGTCCAACCCACCTGCTCAAGCAGGGTCACCTAGAGCTGGTTGCCTAGGACTGTGTTCAGATGAGTTCTGAGTATCTCCAAGGACAGAGACTCCACCACCTCCTTGGGCAACATGTGCCAGCACTCAGTCACCCTCACAGTGAAAAAGTGTTTTCTGATGTTCAGAGGGAACCTCCTGTGTTTCAGTGTGTGCCCATGCATGGTTCCTCTGATCCCAGAGTCTCTCCCCTGGATCACCAATAGGTAGGCTCCAAACCTCACTGAAGTCAATAGCCAGCAGTTTCTACACTTCTGGGCTTCAAACAGGACTCTATAACATGAAGGATGAATTCATGTCCATTCTCCTGCAACTGCTAGTCTAGTGTGCATTATTAAGGCCATGTTTCTGTATGAAATCTGTCCATGGAATGATTTACAGGGATGGACTCTAACTTTTCAGTGAGATACTCTAATGTTTTAGTCCAAACATGCAGTTGGTGGTGTGCAGATAATATCCAGATTATGAGTTGCACTTGCATGAACGTCATAGAATGAATCTTAATGAAAGGGTCTTGATGCAAAAGTGAGTATTTGGTGCTAATGCATGCTGGCTCCAGATCTTGCCCCAGAACACCTAGCTTGCCTGTGAAAGCTGTCACCACTGATTGAGGAAATGTGTACAGGTAAGAAGGGACCATTTGCAATTATCTCATCTACACTGAACAAAGAGAAGGTTTGTGTCATTCCAGCATTAAGACCACTTGATTTTAATGGTGTTGTCTCGATACTGTAGGTTGGGTGTTGCAGCACTACCAAACTATCAAGCTGCAACAAGGCTTTTACTGTCCCATACTAGCCCTCTCATACCTCAGCACCACCACCAGTCCTACATCCCTGGGCTCTTCTTCATCCAGTCTCCTCTCTCTTCACCCAGTGCTCCTCTTCCACCAGTGCTCCTTCTCTTCCAGGCTCCTCAGTGCTATTTAGCTACTTAGCCTGAACAAGCCACAGCTGTACATTATCCACGTCAGCCAACCCACCGCTCCTGAAGCAAGCCCACAACTGTATATTATCAATGTTAATTAACCCTCTACAATTCCTCTACAGTTGGGGAGCATTCATGATGCCTAGCCACAGGGACCTAAAAACAATCCAAAGTCACAGCTGCCATCCTTCCACTCTGAAAGGGAGAGCACCGCTTTTGGTAATACTGGCTTCCTGAGCACTTTGCATAAGGATTTACAATTTTCTGGATGTTAGGCAGGCCAGATTGTTGGACATGACAGGCTAATAGCTGTTGCAGATGTACAGATAAACTGCAGTAAGACTAGAGAGTCTTGGATGTATTAAAGTTGGTTTAAATACACAGTACACAGCATTTACCACTTTTATTTCAGCTCATGTTGATCAGTATTTTTATGTAGACAAGGGAAAAAGGCAGGGCTCTTAAGAGGGCCATGAAGAGCAGGACTATTTCTCTTCCCACTGATGAACAGTGAGCTTTGGGTATCAAACCTAGCTGGGAACCTACCTGCATTAGGTTCCTTTTTTTTCTGAGATTGCAAATATTCCCATGCTCCTGTGTCTGTGGCTGCAAATCTAAAAATGAGCTTCTACTTTCTTTTTCTCAACTTGTCAGGCTCAACCTGGCAGCCAGGTATTCCCACTCTACCCTGTGCCCCTATAGTACCGTAACTATTTGTGTGTGCTTTCTTGCCATCTCTGTCATTCAGTCTTTCTTTGCTTGCTTATGAGTCTTTCTAATTCACAACATCTTTTTGTGAAAAACTGAACTCCTTTCCTTTCTGACTCTGCATCTTCTTCATCTATTTGTACTGAAAGACTGCAAAAATATCTTATTTTCCTATTAAAAACAGGATTGTGAAAAAAAACCTTATATGGTTGCTTACCATGCAGCGCTACAGTCTCATGTTGCTGATAGTAAGAACAAGAAAAATCTGGCTTTAAGCAATGTAGAACTTGACTTTTCTACATCTGTATCTTGGAAACAAATCTAGTTAAACAGCCTACATGCCAGATAAGAGAAAGTAATTTTATGTCCCTATTAATTTTGAATTGGTGCCAACTTCATCAGGCAATATGAGCTAGTTATTTTTATTTACCTTTTGTCTATCAAGCACCTTGACTGTTTTACCCGGTAATGCTCACACATTGTTTAATCATCATGCAGAACTGCAAATCTTTGGAAAGCAGATGTAAGCATCACTTTGCCAGTTTTTGGAATATGGACAGAATCAATAACAGATCAAACTGTCTCCATCAAAATGTCTTAAAGAAGAGGCAAACTGGACTGTTTAACAGAGGCCAGTACATAATTTGTGAAGTACTTGAACTTTGCCTGAGATCCTCCTGAGCTTCCCCACGGTTTCCTCCAAAAGGTAAAAATTTAACTGTTTCTGAACACTGGGAGGGAGTCTCTGACACGCACTTTCACACACTAAGACACCTTATGTAGCTCTTAGACAACATATGGCTACAATAGTGGATGTACTTACTTGCTTCCACTCATTCATTACTAGATAGCAAGATTTGAAACCAGGACATTTTATTCAGTTTGGGTAGTTCAAATAAATAATTTATGAATCATGCTTATTTTTATTCATACAGAGAATCAATAGTGCTCTCCCAGAAGCCACCAAGGTGGTTTTTTTTCCTTCTACAGGAACTCAAGTGTTTTCTTTCTGGCATATCTAGAGCAGGTCTTATACTAGCACTGGCATCCAACACAACTGTGTTTCAGGCAGTGCAGAAATTTGCATTTCACTGTGGACTTCTTTGGCCTTCTGTGTCCAACTACTGAAGCAGCTCAGAAGGACACGCCATCCCAATGCAGGGGACAAATGCAAGCTGGAAACTACCATATGCATAATCTGCAGGAGACTGTTTGGACCAGAGCATCAGTTTACGCATTTGTCTGAAGCTGCTGCAAAACTACGTGATCAAGTGCCAGGATGAATCAGGCCTGAAATGAATTCTCTGTCTGAAGCAATTCAGCAACTCTCTAGTGGCATGTTGGGTTCTCTCATCTCGTCCTTGTGCTATAAGAGTGTCCTTGGCCTACCAAGCAGTTTAGAAAGGAGCAAACCACTTCTCACAGCATTCATGTGACTGAAACCAGAATTAAATGCTATTATTCTCATCTCACAACCTCTCAGTTGTGTTCAAGTCCAGGATAAGAATAAAGAGTCTGAATCTATGCTCTTCAGGGTAGATCACAATGAAAAAAATGGGAGGTTTGAGAAATTTCAACTTGCTCACTTTCCTCCAGCATGAGTTCAATTAAAAAAGGCTTAAACCTCTGAACTTTAAAATCATCCACTCCTAGAATATATATCTATATATTAATCCCATTTACCTCTGAGTAGACTGGAAGATTAAAGCTTCTCCCAACCTACTGAGCAAAGAGTCAGGCTGTACTATCATACATGCCCTCTGTGTATTGCAAGGCAAACAGAGCTCGCTTTTAATTAAAGCACAACTTGGACAAATAACTTATGGAGCTGGTTATTAGTCACATGTTAGGTTGCCCCAGAAACTACACAAATTAACCTGAAAAAACAATGGGTTAATTAAACAGAAACTATTCAACACTGGGCACAGTCTGCATTTTTTTCTGTCTGTGGATTCATAACACAAAGGAATCTCAAACCTGATGTGGCCTTCCATGCTACTATAAGGTAATATTTACTACTATTTTGAATATCGTTTTACCTGTATTCATTTTGATTCATTCCAAAGCTATCCCTGTGATGGAGGCTGGGGTCTGGATTATCAACTATTAGCACCATCATGATGTTATCAGTCACAAAGTGTAGAACAATTTGCATTGAAGGATGTCAAAATACTTGTAATGTATTCATCAGAAACCTTTAAATGTTTTTAACTGCTTATCTGTAACTGCACACCTGTAAGATTTTTATCCTTGATTAGATGGATTTTCTAGTGTGTCTCATTTGTTAACTGAGAGAAAAACATGAGTGATTCTAAACATTACACTCGTGCTTTGAACTTAACCTTTCAGAAGAAATCCTTACAAGGATCAAAAATGTGACTTATTTATTTAATCTGATTCTAATAAGTGCAAAAAAAGTGGGTGCAAGCCCACTAGTGCCACGTAACATTTGATGAGAGCCTTTTGTGAACCTTGCTATTACAATGGCCATGATAGTAGGAAGCAACTATAATTTGGCTATGAATCATAGAACTATTCACAGGAAGGCTCTTAGCAAAGACAAAGGCCCTCCTGTCCATTATAAACCCATGAATTGCCTTCAGATAAATGCAGCCTGTCCTTCGATGTAAAGCTACTCATCGCAATCCACCCAGCAGCCTCCATTGTTTGCCCTAATGAAAATGCACCCTGTAACAGAGAAGCTGTCTAATTCACTACAGCAGAGTACTTTTTCAACCAACAGCTTTGTATTGAAAACCATAAAGATCCCCAAAGCAAGCAGAGACAGATTTTTTTTCTACACAAAATTTAACCTTCATTTACAAATAGCAAAACCTCCTTTTTCTTTAAAAATAAATAAATAATAATGGTGTTCTTTTTGTGTGTATTTAGCAGAAAGGTAAATCTCAAAGAGCTTTCCTCTATACCATCTTTAAAAAAAAAAATCTTTTCTTTCTGGGTTTTATGGATCTACAGAGGCTTTGAACAAGAGGAGGCAATTTCTTTGGCTGAACTTATCTTCCTCCTGGCTCCTTTCAGTTAATATTTGTTTAATATTTGTTAATTGCTACTAAAGATGCTCTATCAGGTAATGCATTTAATTTACCTACTGAGCCTGAAACCACAGGATGGAAAGTGTATCTATGGATATGCCACTGTAGAGTAGCAACAGTAGCCTTGGGCTACAGCTGCTAAAAATAACTTGCTCTGTGCTGCAACTCAGGTATGAGACCATTCATAAGAACTGCAATTAAAAGCACCAAATGGAATGGAAATACGCTCCTCCGTCACTCTGGTAATTCATTTTTGAGGAGTCTCTGCAGTGGTGCAGTTTTTCTCATTTTGCACATTTGTTTTTTACGAAAGGCACAATATACTTTTATATTTCTTTGCTGGGAACCAGTATTTTTAAAGTTTAAAAAGAAGTGGGCATCATTTTAATTCCAGACAGACAGCAAGAAGAAAGATCATTTTTCAAGGCCAAACAATGTTAGCCCATCAGCATTTTTTTTTTAACAAGGCAATTAAAACAGTAGCCCTCCTAATAAATAAGAACCCTTCAGCATTTATATGAAATGTGGCCTCCTGCATACATTTAATTAGCGTATTTTCCTTTGCGTAGTCTCTAGGGGCAAGGTTGATCTACTCTTACTCTTATTGAAGAATACATCCTTGACGAGTAGTCCCACCAAAGTTGAAGAGATTGATCATGCAAAGTAAACCTCTCATCAACTGAGCCTCATAATAAACGCTGCAAAGTGACAGTCAGGCAAAGAGCTGAAACCCTGCCCAGCGATCTTTCTGTGAATTGGGCCTTTAGGAAATCAAGTGAAGTCAAAAGCAGTAACTCATATCACACGCTCGTACAGTCCTGGAGCCGGCGACAGCAGCTTTGACAAGATGAACGACTGCACTTCGGCAGCCCAGGGTTTTCCTCAGCTTCTTTCTCTCTCAAAAAGCAATCCCGAAAGGCACACAGTTAACACGGCTGGAGCAGCAGCCGACTTGCAGCAGCTCTGGCTACTGACTTTCCAAGGAGATGTGAACAGATCCCAGCTGTTTTCCTGCATTCCAGCAAGCACAGGCACCTGTGTGCAACAGCAGGTTGCTCGCGCTATGCAACAGGCAGGAGCCGGCCAGGGGAGCTGCCGGCTGGGGCTGCGCTGGGGCTGGTGGGGGCTGCGCTGGGGCTGGTGGGGGCTGTGCTGGGGCTGTGCTGGGGCTGGTGGGGGCTGTGCTGGGGCTGGTGGGGGCTGCACTGGGGCTGGTGGAGGCTGCGCTGGGGCTGGTGGAGGCTGTGCTGGGGCTGGTGGGGGCTGTGCGGGGGCTGGTGGGGGCTGTGCTGGGGCTGTGAGGGGGCTGGTGGGGGCTTGGGGGAGCAGCCATGCTGCCAGGCCACCAGCCCCCGGCAGCCTCGGCTGCGCTTCACTGCTCAGCGCTGGAAGGCAGCTGCTTAAATCAGGTCCAGCCTTGCACATGTAATTTGCCCCAGTGCTCAGCCTCCTTTTTACCTCCTTTACCTGTGCTTTGGCCTTTCCCTGCCTCTCATGAAGGGGACAGAGCACTTGCATGGCGGCGGCGGCTGTCGCTCTACTGTTTTCTTTCTCAAGGTATTCACTCTGTAAAGGGGGAAGAGATCTTCTCTGCTCCATGTTAAACAGCAGCAGCAGCACAGACACGGGCGCAACTGTCCCATTAACATCAATGTTCTACATAAGGATTAAAAGTGTCAATGAAAAAAAACCAATTGTTTTTTCTTTCTTCCCGTCAGAACAAACTGAACCTCTTTTTTCCCCCTATTTTGTTCTGCCAAAGTAAAACAAAACAATTTTCTTAACATCAGGTTTTGCACCAGAGCATCTCTTTAATCCAAAACAAAACATTTCCTTTTGTGGCAGACATAAAAGAAACAAAAAGGAATGAAGGATGGGCTGCACCTATATCGCTGCTTCCTCCTTCCAGAGTCGCCAGTGATGGGGACACTTCTGGGACCTGAACTCCAGGCTCCAGTCCCAGCTCTGCCTGAAGGTGTTTCAGTTTGCATCTCCTGCGAAATGAGCTAGCCACTGTGCTATGCCATTCTCTTGCTCTTGACACCTGATGTTTTAGTATTTATAAAAATGTGTATCAGAGCTGTAAATATCAAGGAAACATATATCGGGATTTTTTTTACACTGATGGTTAAGGCACTCTGTTGAGGTGAGAGAATCATAGTTCAAATTAATGCAGGCAGCCCTGAACACAGCTCTCCCATGTCATGCTTGACAACATTAATCACTGGACACTGAAAAAAGCAGAAGGGACATTATCTGTCCCTCTGTCAAGATATGTCTCCTCCTCACCGGCCTAAACACATATGCAGCTGACATTACTTGGTAAATTTGATCCAAGTCCATGTAGATTTTGCACGGTATTAAACCATGTTGTGGAAAATTTTCTATTTGTACTACTTGTAAATTTAAATCCTGTTTTGCTATACTGTTGTGCAGGAACAATACTTTACAAGGAGTCATTAAAAACTAAGCACTATACTTATTCATATTTTTGTGAAAGCTGAACACATTTTGCATGTGAAATATTTCCTGTGTTAAATTCATTGGCACAGTGCTGTTTTCTGCCTAAGTTTCTCCATACTAATTAGTACCCAGTATATTCAGCGTATCCAGGATGATAGTGGTTTATTACAACTACTAAATTATTCATGTGAAAACATGTTGCACTAACATTGCCAAAGTGTTTATAAGCTATATGTCTGGAAAAAAATTTATAAAAAGAGGAGAGAGAAGAATGATCCACAGATTAAAAACAAGACATCTTGTAAAATTATTATTAATAAATTCAGCGTAAGTTGTAGTAGATCGCTAGTTAATATTGCTGATTACAGCAAAATAGGAGGCAATGTCCATTAGGTAAGAATCAAAATACCACATTGGAGGAAAGAACTGAGTGTTGTTAAAAAAATTGGGATTGGACAAAATGGAAGAAGGCAAAGGTTATGTTCACAGGTTGTCTATATGGCCAAATAAAACACGGGTCAGGTAGAAGAGCCTGTGATTTATGCAGGCAAGAAAGAGACAGTGGGCAGAAGCACTGACACTAGCAATGATGTGACACATCCAAGCTTGGACCCTAAGCCAGGGGAAGCATGAAGAACACAGACCTATGCAGCATCAGGCCAGTGAGCTAGAACCTCAGCATGGCACATTTCTGGTGATCACATTGCTATTACAGGACGAACAGACTCTTGTAGATGGCAACATCCAGTCACGAGGTTCCTGCTCAGGAACTGTTCTTACACAGGCATATCTTACATTAACTTCAAGAGCAAAAACACTGCCGGGGTCACCTGTTCTTCATAGCTATCACGTAGTCAGGGGTCACTGCTGAGAATATTTTGTGTCATTTCTGGACTCCTTTCAGATCCATCTTTTTTCAAGAACTTTCAAGGTCAGCAGATAGCAACACGTGCAACACACAGATTTAGTGGGCAGATTAGCTAAGTGACCTCAGAAAGGGAACAAAGTGTGCTGCTCTTTCAATCAGCACCTTTTTAAATCTCTGTTAACTAACATTGAAATATTTGCTTTGACACAAGAGTTTGCTGCAAGAGTTTCCATGGTAATTCTTGGCCTCTCAACTGTGGGGCCAATTTCAGCTAGCTCCGGCGGGCAGGATGGGCTTAAGGATATCTTCCCAGATAGCCTCCAGGCTATCTGCTCCACAGATCCCAGGGAAGAGCTGCGGTACAGATGTGGATGGGGAAGAGGGTGCTCAGCACCCTTGGCAGTCTGTGAGCCACAGGGTGCCCTGCGGTGCTAAGGGAAAGGGTGATTTCCCTTGGTAAATCTAACCCCAAGGGAAAGGGGTGAAAATATTCCTTTCCCTTGGTAAATCTAACCCCAAATTGGATGCTGTGGAGATTAAAGATGGGAGATGCAGGACAGTGTTTCTCCCAGATATCATGAGTACTGTCTGGAGCTGGAGCTCAGCTTTCAGCACAGCAGCTGGCTGCCGCTTCCAACTGTGGGCTTGCAGCCCGTTCTCTGCAGGCTGCCTGGGACCTGGCAAAAACACTGCTCTTGGATGGCCTTCTGCTACAGACAGCAGGAAGGTGGTCAGGCCATGTGAGCAAAATCCTTTCTTCTGACCACTGACTCCCAGTTGCTCCTACAAAAAAACCTCCTGTCCACCTTTCTAACCAGCTGAACTGCATTTATTAGTATCGTTTCTTGAAATACTTCTACACTACAGCTATATACAAATAACATCTGGTCACTGGTTTGTGCAACTAATCTAATTATATTTTATACATATTTTTAGCATTGCAGTGTTTTACTTTCCTGTAATTGGGAAGAATTACAAATACATAAGCAACCTATCTAAAAATATTATGCATATAATAGCACTACAGTGTAAACATTGCACCTATTTTGCAAAGTATTATATTATCCTATATATGATATACGTCAGTGGGATATCTATACACATGTATAAAGATGTACAAACCTGTTTACATCTATATAAGAAGATTATGGAACAGGCTATGAATGCAAAAACTCTTGTTTGCTTTAATAATGAAGCAAGCAAACACTCCCTTTAATAACATCTATGATGCAGAGTGGCAGAGGAGTAAGGATCCTCCTTAATAAGCCTGTAAATGTTAATGATATGGATGGTCTCTGCTGCACCACTGAGTGTTTTATAGCAGCATGTCATCATGACATAGAACACCTCCAAATTTCTATCAGCACATCTCATACTGAACTTGCTTATATGTCCATCGGTTTCTGGTGTGTACTACTTGCTCTTTCTTTTTTATTCTGTTGCTTTGAGTAGGGTGAAAGAAACTCAAGAACAAAAGGCTGGGGTCAAGTTCACACAAATATTGAGTGTATGCTGCAGAAAGCATTTCCATTTTGCTGTCATCAAGGCTGCTGTCAGTTAGTACAAAAGCACATTGCAGAATACTTACAACACTCAGCCCAAGCAGGCTCTACACATGCAGCTCTGACAGGTTCAAACCGCAGTACTGTGTGATGGGGCGTTCCTCTTTGAGGGGTTATTTGTACCCTCCATTTTGGGCGGGATACTGAGAAGTACCACGCAGTAGGGGAAGAGGCAGGAATTCACACCGGACTGGCTCCAAAGCAAAAGCTGTCCTGACACATTTACCAACCTGAGCAGAAGCACCGTGCCATCAAACAGGGGATGGTAATTGCTATGAGGCTAATGAACCATGCCACATGCCTACAACTGCAAAAGGAAGAAGCAGTCCCCATTTGGCTCCTCCATCATCCCATGGGGCTACCCAGTGCTGGTCCCCAGGGCCACACGCCACTCACACTGCCAGTTCCTGGGAAAGGCACCTGGGATCCCTGGGGCTGTGTGCAGGGGAGCACCTGCCTGGCTTCTGTGGCTGCACAGATGTTTGGGGCTCTCGGGGCAAGGTGATGCAGGGCAGGCCAACGCTGCCCCTCGCATACCTGTGGCTGATGAAACCAAAGGGGATGGTTTCCAAAAGCTTACCTTTCCCTGAGATTCTTCTTTCTGATCTCTTTAATTCTACTAGGAGTGGATGAGCTATGATTTGCTTGTGACCTTCACAGACTTTTGAATAATGTATTTATCTGAGATATAATCAAATATGGCAGCCAACAGGACTCTTCGGTTCCCTATCAACTTGCTCTGTTGGTTTTTTTCTTCATTCATGAGGTAAATAATTTATTTGGATTCTTCTCTTGAAACAAAGATAATTTTTTCTGTTACTCATCTCCAAACATGAGCTACCACATACTAAATAACTCTTGAGTCTTAAAGTCTTCTCTGAGCCAAATCTCTCATAGGCTTCAGTATGAGATTTGTATAACTCCTACAGAATTATTAATGTACTCGGAGATTCAGTTGTATCCTTTTTCTAGCCCTCCTATTTAATTTAACTACTTATATTAAAAAAAAAAAAGAAACCTGCAACGATCTTCAACTGAAAGTTTGAAACCTTACCATCATGCCAACATAGCTATCTAATATAGAGCTAAAGCAACAGGAGGAAATAGGAAAATAAACAAGTCTGACACACACTTGAAGGATGATTATAGCTAGAGAAAAGAAAAGCAGCATCATTTTTCAGGAAGTTATGCACTAAGAAAAGCTATTACAGACAAAATGAGTTGCTCTGTTGTTTTTATTCCTGGAATCCAGAATATTTCTAGTTTTGAGATGCATCATCATTTCTTACCAGGACTGTTTTTACTAATATCTTTTAAATACAAATAATTCTTGTTTACTGTTTGAGAAATACTTTATTTTAGTTTTGCTTTGGTCTCCTTTGTGTTCCGAGACAAAAAAGAAACAGGACAATGAATTTAGTTAACTTATCATGTATGACGTTCTCCATCAATGAAAGACAGACACCAGGAATAACCACACCAAATTCCAGTCATTAATCACATTGCTTTTAATCCTTTTATCTTACCATTTATTTATTGTCCTAGATTTTGTAGAAGTTTACAACAGAAATATGGTTCTCCTACTAGTTTCAGGCTGACAGACTCACTACAGCTACTATAATAAGTTGTGTTTAATTAGAACATTCTCGTCAGCTGGGGAAGATGGGACAGAAGTTATTGAGTAAAGTTTCATATAACATCTCCCTGGTGGAGGTAAGTGCTGATAACAATGAGAACCTCAATTCCCTGATATAATCCCCTCTTCCTATGGTTGTTTACCACTGAGAAGGAACTCAAAAAACACCACAACTGGCTGTCTGGGAAAACACCAGGAAAGCATCGATCTGAGGATGCGCCAAAGCAAGAAGGGGATTTGAACTCTTTCCTACCAGCCCAGAGTAGCTGATGTGGCCAGCAGGCTGTTGGGAGGAGTGGCTGTGTTACGGTGTCATCTGTGGTCCAGAAAACTGTGTACTCCTGAAGGTACTAAACCTGTGTCTTCTGGGGGTTAAAAATAAAAATCTGGCCCGCATCTCTGCATATTACATTCAGTTACATTAACCTTTTTGTTGCTGTGTTGTACTGCATTCCAAACGTATATATTAACGCTGGTTAAACCGTTACTGGATCACATCTGGCACTGTATTGGAAAATCATTCAGCCTGTACTACTCACAGCCTTATGAAGACTGAAATTGATTTAACATGCCTACATGTGTAGCTGTGTGTATGTATGCAGGTTTATATATAAAACTGATCTCTAGCCATCCTGTTTAAAGAGGCAAAAATGCGTGACTATGCATGCACTTGAACATAGTCATGTTTTTGTAACACAGTACATAATATGTTCACAAATACAAATTAAAGATACAACTACTTCAAAAAGTCAGTACTTGCACCAAATTTTGCCTTTCTCTGACTATTTCCATTTTGTTTTGTAAGCAGAGAAGACTGTTCACAGCAATAGGTAAAAAAATCACATCTACTTGCAAGTTGCTTCAACATGAAAAAGTATCTAACACTGCTCTGGAGGGATGGGAAGACCAAGGGGAAGACCAATATGAATAGAATGATTAGAATACGGGTAACAGGGAAGAACGAAGGGAGGATGATATGAACAGAAAAAAACCTCTCTCTTTCTCAGGAGCTCTAGTATCACTCTGTAAGATGCGTGGCTCACTGAATCCATGGAACTGAGAGAGCCAGAGATAACTCCTGAAAATTGAGAGAAAAGACAACATGATGAAAAAGGCTTTCACAAAAAAAAAATCTGTCTCCAAAAATATCACCAGCCTGAACAGTACCATGTGTAAATAGCATATGTGTACTATTTGTCCAAGATTATATGAGTTTTCATGAGGCATTTCATCCGTAGGCTTTTCTGTTCAGACTCCTGAAAGCTCAGTCAACATGTGTTATTAGATGGAACTTGGTTTAGATTCAGGCATGTCTTCCTGGAGGTAGAAACACCTTATGTAAACTTCTCACATACAGTTGAAGAAAGCACCCTTACTTATGATGAAAGCAAGACTGTCTTAGTTGTGGACCATTTCTAATATAAGATAGCATAAAATTTAATGAATGAACACAGGACACATTTTTTCCCCAAATCTGTAATTTCAGGGCTCTGTTTTGTCTTTAAACACAACACATGATTAATCTCAGTGTAGGATTTACAAAATCCGCTTTTAGTCATAGGATATACTCAAAAAAGAGGAAATAAAATGTGGCTTGTGCTAAACTTAGCAGCTTTGGCAATTAATCAACTTTATTCATTGATTTAGTCAAGCGAAATAGTTTGCTAGATAAGTATAGGAATTGTTACTGCAATTTTGAATACTAATACGTATCCAGCCAAATGGGCTTTAGAATAAAGAGGCCAGTGTGATTTATTTGTAATCCCTTCAGTTGCTTTTTTATTTGTTCTTTCAGATTGCAGAGACTAAAGAATATGATACTTACCCAAACCCTTGAATTATTCCCATGAAGAAGATTTGACCTTAATGCTCTGTCTACGTGTGTAATAAAATCCGATGGGTTTGAATGATCCTGGTACAATGACGCATTCTTGATATTCTCTACTTACGTGAAGCATGCACATGTGGTAACTTATGCCCGCTCTCTGTGCCTGCACACAACTGGGCTCATGTTAGCCTTTAATAAAGGATGACATTATGGCAAGTCCTGTTTATCCTGGGAGCATGATCAGCAGGGGAGTGAGTTGGTCAAGGTCCCTTTCACTGCTCTCAAGGGTGTCTTAGCTATGCTTCTATTTCAGCATTTGCCTCCAGATGTATTTCAATTAAAATTAAATGAAGAAGGGACCTTAGAATCCCACGTCATATATTCTTCGCCAAGGAGGAACCCAAATTTCAATATCCCATTGGGAACAGTCTCCAGCCCAATGCAATCCCTAAATGAGCCTTCATCTGCTCAGATCCCAACCTCATTGCCCTCTCCTTTCTCATGCCATCTTTTTGACATTTAAGAGCCCTGAGCTTTAAGCCTCAGGAGGAGATCTCTGATGAGACCACACTGAGGAAATATGCACTCCCAGCCGCTACTGATGTTCCTCTCGTCTATTTCGTGTGTGTGTGTAAGGGACTGGCTGAGTACCCAGGGCTCTAAAATGAATTTCATGCAGAACAAAGTCTGAGCTTTTAAAGGAGGAGAGGAAACAGAAAATAGATGGATGGAAATAATGTTGAAGGAATGTAATTTTATTTTGTATAAAGTTAAGGATGAGGATGTGAATGAAAATATTTTACAAATGTGAATATGCACTGAATGTGACACCTAGTATCATATCTGACTTTAAAACTTGGTTTTAGCAGAAGCAAAGAAAGACCCTCAAGTCTGAAGCAATTTGGATCCTAGGAAAGACAGGCATAATCTCCCCATGTCTTCTGCAGCGTCATATATTGAAAGTGCTATTCTACATTTTAGAGTACACTTTTCACCAGTGGCTCTTAAACTATTTTACAGAGCATGTCAGCATCACTGCTCATGTTCCACTGAGAATACCTGGGACCAGAAAATGAAATGGTTTGCTGAAAGTCACTTCAGGTGAGCGGTGGTCCAGATCTTATGCAAGTGCTTTACTGTGCCTCCCCTGCTTGTGATATTAGAATAATATTGACTATCATTATCTCCTGCTGCATTCTACTGTTCTTGTCATCCTGTAACTTAACGTGCAAAGATACACTGAAAAGCTTAGGATCACAAGACTGAGTAGAAAGTACTTCTGCATAAGAATGAGATTGATGGCTGTCTCGCAGCACGCAGACTGATCTAGCAGATTAACAGTTACTCAAACTTTTTTTCTGATGTCAAAGTACTCAGAACAAGCCCACAAGCAAGAGCAAGTCAAAGGCATCACTAACATAAGTTACAGGATGAAGACTGTCAGCATGTTCTCATGTTAGCCTGGAATAAAAATATCTGGCAGAAAAATCAGAAAAAAATGGCTAACTTTGGTTCAGGTCTTACAGTGTCAAGGTACCTGGGCAGTTCCACCCTGATCTTTGCAGAAATGTATGAACTAGAGGTCTTTTGTTCAAACTTGAATCCCTAATCCTTTTGTTTTTCCCTTCCAAATTAAAAAGAGCTTTCAAGAGTAGTAATTATCTAGAACCAAGAAACACTACACTTTGAACTCCACCGCTTATTCTAAGTAATCTCTGAATATTTTTATTCTTGGTCTTACTCTATTTATTATATTGGGGCCTGTGCTTTCTTGGATTACATAAATATACCTGCACATAGCAGGGTACTCCCCACCTCTTGGGCTAACATTTCTATTTGCTTGTAAAGCGTTACTAATTAGGGACCTGGATCCTGACAATGCATACTAAGGCCATAAGGTTTTGTTTTAGATTCTATGCCTCAGATTAGTATTCCTTCTATACTAGATAAAACAAACTCTTTCCAAGGTTATCCAAAACCAAAAAGAAAAAAAAATTGTTGTAAACCCCAAAATTAGTAAACTGTATAGCAGGAAGTACAGCATCAGCCAGGAAAACATCATTGCTTATTACGAGACAAAAATATTCAACAACCAGTAACCATTCTTGTTTAGGTAGATGGAAGGAAAGACAAAGACAAATTCTGTAAGAACACAGAAATGGTTGAAATTAAGCAGTTTATTCAATACTTTTCCACTCTGAAAGTTCCAGTTATTCTTGCACTGGATTAAACATTGAACAGATGCAGCCTAGATCACTATAAACCTAAACAAAATTGGCAGAGGCCGTTTAAAGTAATCTGTACAAATATTATGAGGAATTGCTATTTCAGCAGTATATGGTGCTTGCCATTGGTTTAAAGGAATACCCTGTCACATTGTTTTATCTTGGGCTTAATGTCTTTCTAGTCAAGCTTTGGGCATCTCCTATAGTTGCTCATTTCTCATGAAGCTCACTAGCAAATACACCATTTTAAATAATTCAGAAGTGATCATTTCACTTCCTCCATTGCAATGGTTTGGTTGTTGGGGATTTTTTGATATTACCTAATGCTACCAGGATCAAAACTAGCCTCAGTAATTTCCCTCAGAAATTGTCCTGGTGTGTCCCAAAGGACTACAAGACAAATAGATCTAGCTCCAAGTTTGACTACAAGTAGATACCCTGAGGAAACGTTGCCTTTCTTTCTTCTGGCTGAGAGCAACATTCACTGGTCTGTTTAATCATGGTGTGGAGGTAGATTACAGTTTGGGGACAGTGGCTTGCTTAAGCTCTTCCTGGGGTAAATTTGCCAGCTGAGGCTTTTCTGAAGCAACAGATTTTTGTGTCTGGTGCAAGTACTGCTAAAATCAGCAGAAAGGTTCATTTTTTACAAAAGCTGTCTGAAAATATGCTATACACTGTTGGAAGGTGATGACCACACGAGTCCCCCATCCACCGTTTGTCACGCCATTCTGGGTGTCTCCAGGTTGAGCAGCAAGGGCTGGCGGGGCTGCCAGGTGGGACGTGCCGCCCATGTGGCTGCTGGTTGCCAAAGCCAGCTGGCACAGCCGTCCCCACCTTCCCGCCCTCACACTGCTGGGGCTCAGCCCTTCGCGGCCACAGCAAGACCGAGACCAGCTTCCAGCTTTGCCATAGGGTATTTAGTTCCCTCTGGCCAATACTTGTGGTACGAGCTGGTGTTTCACTACACAAATCTAAACTAGATAACCGATTAAAGTATTTAGGTCATATAATTTAATGAGTTACTAAATATTACCCAAGCCCCAGGCCCAGAGAAGGAGGCAGCTACTTCTGAATTGAACAGAGAAAATCCTTTGCTATCTGAAGACATATCTGAGAGTCTCATGTAAGGAAAAAATAAGATGGTTGCTAGATATCATGAAACAACTTACCAAAACAAAGCAGAGCATTGTTAGGAGCTTTAGAAATTCACCCAAAATATTGAATAATAAATGAGTACATTTATAAAAACTTCAGTGTTGCATTTAATGTATGTGATCTGTGAAAAGGACAGAGGCTTATAAAATCTCTTTTACTCAAGGCTACTTTCAGGGCCCATGGATACTGCCATCTGGAGAAATGCAGTTACCTAGTATATACTGCTAATGTTATTTATAACATTCTTTTTCCAGATATTCAAAGAAACAAAGTAATCCCAGATACTCCAGCATGTTAGTATTCAAACATCCTAAATCAAGTTAATCTGTTCTATAACTTCTCTGATTTCTCAGGGTTGCATCAGAAAATAAAATGCTCCACTGTAGCATAGGAAATCTTTTATAATTCGACAGTAACCATCCTTCTTAAAAATCCTCCTAAAACATCTACATCAAATTCAAGAGGTGAAATTGTCCTAGAACAGAACTTCAGGCTATAAAAATAAATCTACAACATAATTATTTTGGGCTACAACTGGCAATTAGGAAATATTAAATTCAAGGACACAGTCAGGCATTTTATGACTTTGCTAAAAGTCAGAAGTATGATTTACTTTTTCTGTTTGATTAGGTCATCAGATAAATAGCATAATTAGGAATAATAATAAAACCCCTGAAGTTCAGTAGAAACACCAGCCAACTTTCTCTCACAAAGAAGAAACATATGTGCCTTTGAGCAACCCATAACATAAAATACGTTTCAGGTGCCATATGCTATCTTTCCTCTTTGGATCCCATTGTAGAACCCATAACCCCTAAAACCTTTTTTTCACCAATT
Source organism: Ibycter americanus (assembly GCA_035590275.1). Lineage (NCBI taxonomy): Eukaryota > Metazoa > Chordata > Aves > Falconiformes > Falconidae > Ibycter > Ibycter americanus. Next base: position 39,320,410 of record JAVJGI010000040.1, read on the forward strand.
GCTTCTTTGCATCAGCCATACTCACATTTTCAGTCGTAAATTTGCGTTTTGGGCATCATTTTTTTGGTCAGACATGACAGGGTCATAAAATCAATTCCAATGAGCTGTGCAAAATTAACAGACAAAATGGTGTGTTACGTTTGTTTTCACCACCATGATCATTAAGTACAAGGCTGGCTCATTATGGGGAGACAATGTTTAATCATCCTCCAAATTTTGCAGATGGATTTACGTCTGTGCATACCCTCTTCTGTGATGCTCAATAGCCAGGCACAGTCTGTTCCAACCGTCTGTAAACAGGACCCAGTTCAGCTGGCTGCTCCAATCTAGCAAAGCATTTCAACATGTGTTTGTGTCGTGTTGGTGTCAGAGGAGTTTAAGCCCATACTTAAAGCTAATAAACCGACACTAAGGCCACATGGTAACGGAGACTGGCCTTGTGCCTGTGCATTGATGCTTTTGTGAGCTTGAGTTCACCATGAGCTATGTGGGCTATACCGAGATGCAGCAATCCTGACAACGGCATCTTGATTAGCCAGTGCTGTTACTGCAAATGAAAGGGTGGGAAGAACGAAAAATGGAAGAATCCCTAGAGTATAAAAAAGCAGGAACAAATGGCGAATAGCTATTTTCTTCACAAGATTAGAAGACATTTGAAGAAGAATTAAAAATATATATCAGCGTATGCTTACCATTTCCTTGTCACATTCCTGGCAATAGCTTGGGGTTAAATTATGCTTAAGGGAATCTTACTTTGGTCTAATTTCTCAGCTTAATTATTTCCCTCCCAAAGGGATGAGGCATGGGGGACGCACCGCAGCACTTTGAGGTTCCTTTCCTCAGATGAGACAAATGAGCAATGATGCCCAGGATTTTGCCAGTGGGACTCCGTTACAGCCTTGCCCTTCAGCTTCTTGGCTGAAGAAACTGTGAAAAGCATAACCTGGCTTCTCAAAGAGGAGCCTCAGTGATGCTAAATTTAGCACTGAAGTTAGTTTTCTAAGTTTTTGCTTACTGGTAGCAGATTTAAATGGTGACTTTAGGAAAACATACATGACTTACTGGACAAAATTGTTTGTTAGCATAATTCTACATTTGCTGTTAGAGGTATACAGAGCATGGGGTTATTTGCCTTATTTGACTGTATTATTTACTAAAAAAATACTTTTGTCTTCAAAAAATCCATACAGAGTCTCAAGATTAAGAAGCCTATTCTCTCTCGATCATTGTGTGCTTGACATTGATAAGACCTATTTCATGGCTATGAAGAAGAGCAGAGCAGCTGCTTAATGTCATGGCAGAAAGAAGACATCTGGTATAGAGTTACTACTGGCTAGAAAGAAGCAACAAGAAAACCCAAGCTGTTCGGAGAATAGAAAGCAAACCACAACAGTGAGGCAAGAGACTCAGGTTCAGTTTCAGTCCTCAATGGGCTTGTCACTTTTCTGGTCAGTGAGGTCTAGGCAGTGCTCATATGACATATGGGCCATGCATCATACAACTGATTGCTCAAATGCTTTATACTGGCAAAGCTATTCACTGAAAGTTAATGCTTAAAAAACCATTAAGATAAGCCACTCTGTAGGTTCAGAAAGAAGAGATGATAAAAGGTGATATAATAACAGTGCATGATGACAGGAAAAAAAATCAAATTGGGAAATAGTGACTAAAGGTAGATGTCCTTTTCCTAAGAACTCACACATACCTGATCCAGGACTCATCGTGAAGAACAATGATTCAGATGAAGTACTGTAAGGCCCTTTTACTGGGTATTAACCAAGAAATAAAGACTGATCCATTTTTTACCCAGTATCAAAAGTTGTTTCAGAAATAGCTACGATGTTGTTGGAGCTCACTGGAAATGTGATGTAGAACATGCTGTCACTGGTGTCAGTAAACAAAATAAATATCAGCAGGTGTGGACCAAAGATTAAAACTTTTTCCTAAATGAAAAATGTAGGAAAACCATTCAACAGGAGAGAGCAAATAAATGATACACCATTATTTGTATCCTCTGAGGATGGCAGATATGGAACATCACAACGTAAACACAGAAATCCTAGATAAATGACAGTAAGATTATCCAGGCAACCCTGAAACTAGTACTATTAACGAGACTTCTTGCTCTCCACCCTGACATAAACTTAATGATGGAGCTATGAGTCAAAGCACCCTTCTCCTTAATTTTGTATTATAAAGAAAACAAGTTGTTCGTCTTCATTTTCTCTGACTTTTTTTTGATATAATATACCATGTATTAAAAAAAGAAAATGTTAATGTTATTATTTTTTAACACTCCCAAGTAACATGCTTTGGGGGCTTTTTCTACAAAGATAAAATTAAAAGAAATTATTCAAACTTTCTCCAGTTAAGCAATCTTCTAACAGCTTGCTGACTCATCTCTTTCCTTATATTCTTTAGGAAGGGACTAAATACATTTAATTTAGGATACAAAACTTATCAGGGCCTGTACCTTTTCTTATTCTGCATTTAAGAGACTTGCAGATTCATAGTCATGCTCTAAATACAAATCATCCAATACATAAATAATGATGCATTATTATTTTATTGTCATTAATAAATAATAGAAACAACAAGAAATTTTGCCTGAGTCAGAACTCTGCAGTTTGACTCCAAGACTGGATGGGAAGAGAACCAGTAATGACGGGATGATATGGACCAGAGTATGAGAAGTACCCATTTCATACTGATAAGCCCATTTTTTCCAGGAGAGTGTTGCAGTACAAGAAGTGACTTGACGCAGGAAAGCCATAGGCTTACATGAATATACTTGTGCTGTGAGTTCACTTTTCTAGATACGCAGAAAAAGCATGACTGCAAGTTACATGGAAGTAAACACACTCATCTGCTGCCTTTCCCTCTCTTCCCAGGGAAACGATGGTCTTTTAATAGATTTGAAAGCAGGGCTTTTTCATGCTGATGGCAAGTTGACAATAGTCAGAGACTAGTTAATAATGTGGGCATCTGAGAGAAAGGCCTTGCTATTCAGCTACAAATAAAAGTAGGGGATGGGCAACATCCGTCTGGCTGTGAGTAAATAATGAGAAAGATTACTGGCCACAGCACAAGCTAGGAGCTGAGAAGAGGATTAATGTGATATTTTCCAGCAAGACAGCTTTTTTCCGCAAGCTCTAGAAAAGCTACATTAAGAGTAATCTAAGCTTTTATTTCTAACAGTGCCAGGAGAAGGTTTCGCAGCCAAGAATCCATTTCTTCCATCCTAGAGCGTGCTGAAGGAGCTCACATTGCTTCCCCACACAGCACTTTCTACTGCTTTGCAAAACGAGTAGCAGGTTATAGATAGGGACAATAACTAGAGTTATTTCTGAACAACCACCATATTTAATGATGAGATTTGGAGGCATACCTACTATTGTATCAGGGCAGGAGAGCGCTGCCAGCTCGATGACTACTCCAGCTGGCAGTGGCACCGTTCAGGGGCTGCACAGGCAGAACTTGCTGTGCTTCATGCACTGAGGTGCTGCCAGGTTTTGCACACAAACTTGAAGTGTCAGGGGCTACTTAGGGCTTAGAAAGTGTGACAGTCAGAGGTCAAAGGCAGCTGCACAACTGTGCCAAAGCCAAGTAGCAGGTGTTTCAAGACAAAAGCCTCTCATTCAACTACTATGCAATTTTGCTTTGCAAAAAGCTATTCTGCAGGCTTTGTCTGGGGAGCTGAGGTTTCACCTAAGGTGCTTCTTTATCACCAATGTTAACAGCAAAATGGCACGCATGGGATAGTCAATGAGACTGCCAGTGAAAGTCAGGCTTCCACCTCAGATCTTCCTCAGCATTGAATGGTTCACCTGGAGAGCATCCAATGTGAAATAATAATTGAGAAAAAGAATCTGATATCCACTGGACAGACTTCCCTTCCCCAAAATCCACCCCAATTTGGCCCAATTCCACAGATAACATGACCTTTGAAGACTGCCGTTTCTTATCCCAAAAATCCACTGCATGAGGCTGTTCATAGGGCTGCTAGCCCTGATGAAGATGTGCCATGTATACAAGAATTTGTGTCAAAAGACTGTGAATTGGGCATGTTCCCAGGCATGTGCATAAAGAAGAGTTTAAAAATGAACAAAAGGAAGAACTTAAAACAACATGATTGGGGAAGTCTGAGTGCTGGGAGTTTTGAACCAAATTCCAGACTCTCTGAGTTGGGATACATTGGTGCAGGACCATAGTTTGCTGGTAAGTACAATGCACTTGCACAGAATGAAATTGCTTCCTGCATTCAGAAAGCTTTTTTTTTTTAATAGAAGGAAAGAAAACTGAAAAAACTGGGGAGCTTAGGGGAAGCTTAGAGGGGTTTCAGACATCACATCTGCACTATTATCTTTGCCTAAGTTCATAGCAAAACATGAGAATGGGTACAACCCATCAGAGTAATACAGAAAATGGATGTCGGAAGGAAAAGGGGAGGTAAAGGAATACCTGTAAATTTAATTTGATTCTAAACCTGTACATTATTTTTTGAGATTATCCATGTAATAAGCACAGGTTGAATGCAATGACCTATACTACAGTACTGTCCACAAAGGTCAGCATTAAAGACATGGATCCAACGGAATGATTATACCACTAGTGACATAAAACATAAGTAGTCTACATTAGAGGACATTATTTAGCAACACTAGGCATGAAAGCCGAATACAGATCAGTCCTAAAATGTTGAAAACTCACACAGAATTTTTTAATTAGGTGTTTTGTAAGGTTAAATTTCAGTGAACTGTCAAAACTTTAAAAAACAACTGCACTGCCTGATTGTAACAGAAACCAAGTGATTACTATGCCACTGCTTTCCAGTTTATACAAGCAAATATCACACTCAATTCTCAGACAGGCTTGTTTCACAGTGACAAACAACAGCTCTCCAGACAGCTTGTTCGGTGCCTCCTTGGAGGAAATGGCAGGTCAAGTTTAAAACTGTTCTAAACATACAGTGCAGAAAAAGGCAAAAAAGTGAGGGAAAGAATAAAACCATACGTTAGGATGGTCTGCTTTCTATTACATCTCTTTTTTTTCTGGGGCTAGTACCAGTGTCAGATCTGCAATGGCATTCAATGATGTATCTCAGAAGAAACCCTCCCGCACTCTGTGGCTCTGGTACTGTCATGACAATCTGTCACGAAAATGCAGAGGGATGTGTAAGGGAAGGTTTCCTTTCAACCAGCCTTCGTGGTTCAACCTTCCTACGCTGTTCTGTATTGTCATCAGAGACACGGGGATCTGAATCCCTGCACTCATCCAGTCTGAAACAGACATTGATAGTTTCCACTCAGGGTTACAAACCCTTTCATACCTGTATTTAGCCTCTTCGTTACAATGTTTTGATAGACCGTATGATCTTTAGACAGCTGAAACAGCCATAATTCTTCCAACTTGGCTGAACAGCACTCATTTGCCCTGATGAGCAGTGCAGCAGGACAGCTTCCTCTGAGTGCCTTTTGCTGCCTTGTGTGCGACTAGTGCTGTCAGAAAGAGGAATGTTCCTCACGTACTTCAAGTAAAATTAACAGGCTTTTACAGAGGATTTCAGCTAACCTCCCACACTAAGCTGCAAATTCTGAAATAAGCTCAACTTCTACAAATCAAGAGGAATCCAGATGGGGAGCTCATTAAATAAGCACAATCTGAATCTGAGGTGGGTTTATGGTTTTGGGTTTTGTTGTTTTTTTGTTTGTTTTTTTTTTGTAAACAACTACTATTGCCTATTCCAAATCAACTGTCACAATAACAGATTGGGTTCTTCTGCGAGGAGCTAGCTAGACATTTTAGGAGTAGACTGATTATTTGTGCATACTGCATTCTGGAATTCTTCATGAGTTATTAGCCTAGTACTATGAGAGATTTGTCATCCTCTCTTAGAAAAACATTAGAAGATGTTACATGTAATAACACATTATGCTAACAATCCCAAGCTGGCTACTTTTTGAGAACAATTTTCTCCTCCAAAACATGAACTGAATTTTATAAATGTGGCCATTTTCTTCTTTAAAATGCAAAGATCCTGCTGTTTTCCAAGAATATGTATTCTAAGCCTTCCAGAGCTTAATGCCAGAATTATTCCACCAGGGTCCTGTAATGACTTAACATTATTTAATCATTTCCTGTGAATTCTGACTTGTCTTTAGCACAGTAAAAAAAAATGCTTCCATTCAGGAAGTCTGTTTCATTTGTTTCGATGTGACTGATTTAAAAATTATTAAAGATGGAGGATTAAAGGTGCAGGAATAAGATACTCAGGGCCAGATTCTGATCTTTTTACTCACAGGAGTGAGCCCACTGATATGAAAGTAACTAATGTGGACAAAGCAGGTGTTAAGAGCAGGACTCCAGTGTTCTTCAGAAATCCTGTGACAGCATCCAGCGCTCCCTGTCTCCATTGCAGCTTCTTCAAATTTCGCCTTTCAATATATCGATGAGGTGGTTTTGGCCTACTGAGGCTGAAGGTCTATAGATACAAATAGACAAAGAAATTTAATTTGTCGCATTTCAAATGCTTATTTGCAACAAGGCCCTAACTACTGAATCTTCATCTAGTCCTGTGGATTTCTTTTTCTCCTGTTGAGCCCTAAGAGTGCCTAACAGGGCTTCAAACTTTCCTGAGACTGTCATCCCTAGAAAGCTCTGTCTCAAGGTCTGTATGAACTTGCTCTAGATCCTTTGGCTCAGATGCTACAGCTTCTGCTTTCATGACCTGGAGCTTCTGTTAGGTCCAACAAAATCCAACAAAGTGTCATTCAGTGGATGTCTATATAGGCAAAACATTAATAAGCAGTCAGGAAATGGGAAGCAGGCCCTTTTAAATACAGAATATAGCTGACGAACTGGCTTGCATCCAATCTGACTCTTCCAAACTGATGTTCCCAGTCCTCGTATGAAGCCTTTCTGTTCAGCGCTTCCAAGGGTTTCATTAAAGAATAGCAAGATCCTTCTCCTAAAATCAGAAATGCAACTCTAAGTTCAACAGTCAGAGCTGGTCGCCCTGTTTGGACTCCCCTCATACATAATATATACTTGTGTACATATTGGGTACACTGTCTCCTTACAGAAGCAAGAAATCATTTTGAGGCTTCTTTTAAAAGAGGACTGCCAGCACCTCCCCATGTTTACTGAAATGTTTGGAGGCTTTCCAGTGTGGGTGGCAGCTCAATTGTGCTAGCTAGCAATCCTTTTACAGAATTTGGCACCACTGCTACTAACATGCAGTGGTATGGAAGAAACATCAGTTAAGTGTAATTCAGAAGCACTGTAAATACTGTACCACGCTGTTTGTAAACAAGTCTCAGCAGGTAGAAAGTTTGGACTGGAGAAGTCATTCTGGGAAACTGGTCACCAGTAAGAAGACCTGGGTAGAAATAATGTGAGTTTCTGAGGGTTTCTTCTCTGTGAACAGGGCCTGTTTCAGCCTGCAGCTCCTCTCCAGGTCACCAGTACTAAACGCTTTTCCTTCAGCTGTCCTCCATGATGTCTTCCCTTTCCCTGGCTGCTTTTAGTCTCTCCTTTCTTCCAGTTCCAGCCTTTTTGCCCCCTTTTCCCACCACAAGGCCACTCGGCCACCTTACAACCATCTGCTCCCCCTGCTCTTGTTCCTCTGTCATGCCTCTTGTGGGAGTCCCAGCTGGACTTGTCTCACCTGGCCTTTGCTGGAAGGTAGGGGTCTGGCCCGAACCAGTCATGCACGCTCCCTCTGCAAGCAATGGGGAGGCAGGCATGCCCAGATCATGGGACAGTCCATCCCAAGAGATGGATCTACCCAAACTCTCGGATTAAAGGCATCCGCAGCAGCTATGGTTCTACCACATCCCACTCCACCACTTCCCAGGCTGCTGCTACAAAACAGCCAAAACTGGTGTCAAGGGATAGTCCCCTGGCGCCAGTCTCTTCAGCCTCTTCATCTAGCCACTGATTTTCATAAACTTCCAGGGGCTACTATTTCCTTGGCAAATTTGTTCAGAACTTCTTTGCAGTGAGAGTGAGGATAATGAGACTGACAGAGAGAAGGATGCAGGCAAAGACAAATAAGCAGTGTGACTGCCTTTACGCAACCCAGACAAGAAGTATTTGCTTAATTTTTTCTAAGCTACTCCTTAGTTTAGCTCTACATTCATTGATGCTTCTTAATCCATACATATAAATCTATATTTTCTGACTTCATCATCTCATATCTCAGCATCACATGTATTTTTTTGCCTTTTTGACTTCACAAGTCTCTCCTTTTCTGGCAGACATCACAAGCTCTACTGCAAAGACATGGTTTTCTTAACACTTCGAGTATGATTAATCTGCTCTTAACAGCCATTCTGTCACTCTCCCTTCTCCAACGCATGAAACATAACCTGCTTGGAGTCTCATAGCCCTTCCCCATCCACTACTAATCCCTTCACATATATGCTTCTGATGCAGGTAGAGCCAATGACACCTAACACATTCATTCTGCCTCCAAAGGGGCACCTTCATCCTGCATCTTTGCACTGAACCAAGACCTCTCCATTACACTCAGCTCTGTGGAGGCTGCAATCTCCCACACCCTCGCTCAGCACTCTTACTGTGTCCAGTTTTGGGTACCAGCAGGGAGCAATGCAAATGATCAGGTGTCTAAATAAACATGACCTATGAGAAAATATGTATTAATTGCTCAGCCCGAGAGAAGGCTGAGGGACGACAGGATGTGATTTACGTCAGATTACTGAACAAGGTCTGCTGCAATCAGCTCTCCACATCTACTGTGGAGACAACAAGATGTAACAGCCTTCAATTTCAGCAAGAAGCACGTAGGAAAATCAGAACAGATTGCCTGGGAGGGCTGTGAAGATGCCATCACTGAAGGTGTCTATAAAGAAAGATCAGAAGTTTGTCAGAAGCAAAGCAGGTGTATTTGATTCTGTGCCCAGAGGACTCACCAAACACTTTCTTCATGTCTCCTCTACGTTATTACTCCATGACTCAAAGATAAACACCTGTTAAGTAACCTCATTGTGCTTCTTCAAATATCGCTATACAAACCTCATTCATCATAATCCAGGATAAAAAAGGACCAGTGCTTATCATAAATTGTGCTCTCTTCTTCTACCTATTCAGGCATATTAACCCCTACTGTTTGGATCACCTTTCTGTTTCTCTTATCAGCGCACTGACTGTACTGACCACATGAATAAACATAAAATCCCCAGCCCTACACTGGTCAGTACAAATGGCATTCAAGAAAGACAGCCATGAGTGGGCCAGTAGTTCACCTTGAAGCCAGCCACATACTCTTCCCAAAACAGGATACAGAGTATGTGGAAGCAGCAAGTCAGTCCCAAATGCACTCAGAAGTTCTTGCTGTCCTGCAGGCAAGCCTGGCTTATGGCAGCAATGCTGTTCTTTATATTTTTCTTTTTCATAGTCTTTTAACTATTCATTAAAGAAAAGAAAATTTTATCGTCTAACATGATGCCTGAATTCAAATTTTGTTGCTGGGCTATTTGTTCTGTGAGCCATTTGGGGGAAATTTACTAAAAAAGTAATTACCTTTTTTTTTTGTAATTTTACTTTTTTCTTTGAAAACACAGTAGTAATAGCAGTGTCATAGCAATGAAGGATTTCTGTGCCCTCAAGTATGTCCATTTTTTTCCAGCTACCGTCATCTGGTCTGATGCAAGACATTATGTCTCCCTAGAACTTCTGCCTCTATTTAAACAAATGTTATTTTTCAATCATACAATGAAAACACTGCACCTAAAATGGAGCTGAGAAGAAAAACGTTGTAATTCACTGAAAGCTTTTTAGCATTAAGAACAGGACACAGGCTTTTTGGAACATCTTTCATATTGATATAGACAAAGAAAACTGAATCACTCACAAATAATGATCTTAACTGACATTTCTTACAACACTAAAGGCTCCAGGACTCCTACTCTGGGTTTGGGGAACAACCGAGGCTTTTCTGCTTGGTGAAGCTCTGCTGTAAGGCTGCCTGGTAGGATACAGTAAATTAAGTCATCCCTCAATTGCCTTAGATGTCAGAGGATGCCACGCACCTTTAGCACTGCAGTGGACTCCCGTAGACACCAAGCTGCTTGCTGGTGGTGTGGAGGTGGTCAGGAGTCTCCAGCACTGCCTCTCTCCAGCAGAAGCTCTCTGATCACAGCCCCAGTATGGGGCTTATACTGATCTTCCTCCTCATGTGGCTGAGCTAGGTCCACTTGTCTCATTCAGTCTTTTGCTACAGATAATAACCAGCCTTCTGGTGTTACTACTGTTTCTTCTGTGCCACCCCCTCTTTTGTAATAGTGAGATGATCTGGAAGAAGGTGGCTTGGTCTGCCAACCAGCAATGCTTACTGGGATGAGACATGGTTTATCTCCTCTCCATACCAGTCCATATCTATTAACAGGCAGAGCTTTCCTTCAGATGTGTTTGTTTTCTTTTCATGTCTGTCCATCATCTCTGACACAAGCACCCTGGATGAGTGACACCTATAAATGCTAAAGTGACATTTTTACAGGACAGATAAAATCATCAGTTCAGATTCACCTTTGTGAAAACTAGCGAGAACAGGAAGAGAGCTGCTCTGGCAGTAATGCACCTAATACTCTTGGGCTACATGAAACAAAGTTTGTGCAAACACTAGTAATACTATCCCTGGGGGCTGTTAGCAGTGGATTACCTTCCAGACTTATTTTCTTATGGTTTATGAACACATTATACACATTTGTACTTAAGTGAAGGTGTTTTGTCACTCATTTTGCTTCTTAAAAGCTTGTGTTTAAGTATGTCATTAATGTGGCCTACTTTGGCATTAAAAAAGGGAGATGGTCACCAGAAGAAAAGCTGCAATAGAGTGATTTTGGTCCTGAACTGCAGCATATCTGGGCACAATTACACATTTGGCCACATATGGGCACTGCCTCTCCGCCTGAGACCCCAGCCAGCCAGGGGGACCCAGCCAGAACAGGCTGCAGAGCACTGATCCACGCCACGGGGCTTACACATCCCCACGCCAACAGGCGCGCAGGAGTCAGCATGAAAGATGAGGACGTCCTTGTAAAGCACTGACATCAGAAGACTGAGCTGCACAGAACAGCCTCTCATTTGCCTTATCTATTGACTACTTCATTAAAATGTTCAATGTTCAGATCTGAGACTGGGATACAAATTGGAAGATAATGGCTTTGAGCTTGCTGTGATTATGCCTAGTCTAGGAAATAAATGGATTGGATTAATGTTATGCATCGAAAAACTGTCAAAAGGTGTTTCAGAGCAAATGCCAAGAAGGAAAAGATGAAAACCTAGATATATGAATAGGAATAAAAAGAGTGGAGGACATTGACAGGGCTGATAGGACATTGATAGTGCTGCTTTGGATGCACAACCACTGGGAATGAAGGAGCTGATAGGCAAATCAAGATGTATGAAAACAACAGCTGCAACATTTGAAAAGCTTCATCATTTGAAATAGCTGAACACCAAACCTCAGCATGAAGGGAAGGCTGAGGAAAGTTATTGTTTGTTTTTGCCAGCTGAGGACAGGTGTGAGAGACTGAGATTGTTTTCTACATATTTTTTCACCAACAAATGTTTGTGTAGTGACAGAATCGGTTAAGTTCAATTGGAACTTAAATTGCAGGTTTGATTTTGTACCATTCAATTTTCCACACAGTTTCTTTTATACAGTCAATGCCAGCAAGAGCAGCACAAAGTAAACAAAAACCAGACTACAGTGACATGCCCAGAGATCATACTACCAGATACCAGAGTGTTAACTGAGACTCGAAGGAAAGGAAATATGGCCTAATTTTCTCACAAAACAAGGGAAATTAAAATATATCCTTGTGTATACTAAAAAGTGATACCTTAAACCAGAAAGGATAGAACATGCTGTGTGAATGAGACAAATCTAGGTCTTCTTGACTAATTCCTACCTCAATCTCATTTAAAGCCTCCTCATTTTTTTCTTACACTTACTATGTTCTTATGAGTTTAAAAAATGCTGCTATAATGCAGAGGGGTTTCTGTATGAAGATTAGAGTCTTTTCTGTCTGCCTTAGAAATATTTCCTAAATTTGGGTTGAACAGGTATTTTATTTCTTCCCACAGAACCACAGAACCACTGAGGTTGACAGCGACCTCCTGAGATCATCTCCAGTGACACCTTCCTGGTCAAAGCAGGGTCAGCTAAAGAAGGTTGTGCTTGACCATGTCCATCTGGGGTCTGAGTATCTCCAGTACATAATATCTATTTTACTACTCTTCTTTTTAGCTCTCCTTACCTATCATTCTCGAGCTTTATGGTTTTTAAATTTGCATTATTATGTTTTTTAAGTTACATCTAGCAACAGCCCGAGAGCTGGATTTTGTCAGGGGACACAGTCCATAACACAACTGGTAACACAAGTCGGTATGAGACTGCTCCTCGGCCCTGTGACTCGAGACAGTCCTGTGAAGACTGGGTGGCTGGGAACTAACCAGTCTCTGACTGGTTGTTTCAGCAAGAGAGCTAGTGGCATGGCAAACGTACATATTCACCTGACTCTGAACAATGGGTTTGGTAGTCTGAATTGTTATATGAAAGTTTTTATTGTCTTACACTTAACTTTCAGAGCTTTATCCATCCCACAACCTACCCTAAGGCCAAGGCGGCCAACAGCACCCTGGCTTGTATCAGAAACCGTGTGGCCAGCAGGACCAGGGCAGTGACTGTCCCCCTGCACTCGGCACTGGTGAGGCCGCACCTCGAACGCTGTGTTCAGTGCTGGGCCCCTCACTGCAGGAGGGACATGGAGGTGCTGGAGCGTGTCCAGAGAAGGGCAGCGAAGCTGGTGAAGGGTCTGGAGCACAAGTCTTACGAGGAGCGGCTGAGGGAACTGGGGTTGTTTCGCCTGGAGAAAAGGAGGCTCAGGGGGGACCTTATCGCTCTCTACCACTGCCTGAAAGGGGGTTGCAGCAAGGTGGGTGTCAGTCTCTTCTCCCAAGAAACAAGCAATAGGACAAGAGGAATGGCCTGAAGTTGCACCAGTGGAGATTTAGATTGAATATTGGGAAAAATTTCTTCACCAAAAGGGCTGTCAAGCACTGGAACAGGCTGCCCAGGGAAGTGGTTGTGTCACCATCCCTGGAGGTATTTAAAAGACAGGTAGGTGTGGTGCTTAGGGACATGGTTTAGTGGTGGACTTGGCAGTGCTGGCTTAACAGTTGGACTTGATCATCTTAAAGGTCTTTTCCAACCTGAATAATACTATGATTCTATGATTCTATGAAATGTATCCTTCTTAAATTCCTCTTATTAAATCTCATTCCTGAGCATATCAGCACATACTTTACAGTTTAGACACATTTCTATGTTAAAGGTAAGATTTCAAATGAACAATATATTAGAAGCAAATTTCTCAGTGAATCAAAATAGCCAAGGGCCAAGTGACAAGTTAACATTTATTGCTTCTATTTAGGTGCCAGATAATCTTATTCATCTCTTATTTGGGAAGAAATACTTCAGCTGGGTATGCAATGTCCAAACCAGCTTCATTTTATACAAAAAGAGGAATTGCATCCAGTCACTGCAGTGACATTAAAACATGTATATTGATCTGACCAGAGGTCCCCAGAAGTCCTTGGACATCTTTTATTCGGATTCCATTGATTTGGGAACCAGACCTCAATGAATCAGAAGAGGTTTTTTCCTGATTTGTTACACTGGTTTCCATCTCTGCACATGTGTTTTCTGCACCACTTTGTCACTCCAGTTAAATTAGAGGATAGATTCCAGTTAAATTAGAGAATAAATCTAATTACAATTATAAGGCAAAACCAATTTCAGATTAAGGCAGGCATATAGTCTCCCCTGAAGGCCTTCACATAATTATTGTGGATTTCAATTACAAAACAATTCAAAGATCTGTAGGGATCATTTTATAAGGGAAAATCTAAAAGAGTAAATAGGACTAGCTTGGCCTAATAAAAAGTTATTTGTCTTTCAACCAGTTCCACAGGAGAAAAATATTTAATGAGTCTGCTCTCAGGATCAGAATGAACTGTGTGCTCACGTGCTTGCAGGCTTGGATCTCAGGATCTAATTCTGCAATTTTTTGTATAAGTATTCTCAATATAATAAGTAAAAATACTTCTTGTTAATCAGGAAAAAAAATGGTAACAGCAAACAAATAATAATGGCTTTGGAAATAATAATATGGAAGAGGATTTTTAAGAGCTCATGACTAAAGACTGTGAATAATATTTGATGCACAACAGAACAAACAAGTAAACATTTAACTGGGGATGAAGTTCCATTAAAATGGAGGGAGCTGTGCAGTCACTTCCCTGACATGATTCTAAATTGTATGGCATTGCAATTGTAGCCACAGTCATCAGATTTTCTTCTGCTGTTGGTGCCTTTAGAAGAAATGTAGCACAGCGCTAACTCAGTAAGACTGGAGTTTAAATGGCAATGTAAGAATAAAAATGGCATTGTTGTTATAAATTGCATGAAACCAGCACAACCATGAAAATGAATGAGAATTACTAACAATTTCTTTTAGTTTGTGTAATCTGAAGTTAAACAGTAAAGAACTGCTTAAAAATTTTATGTTGAAAAAAAAAATTTAGCATCTATGGCATCTGATTGATGCTATGTGAATGTCTGTGTTCAGAGACTGAAAGACCAGAACTCTACCATGAACAATCCTTTTGCAAAGAAAAGGTAGGTTTCAGGTAATAAGCTTTTCTTACTCTTCTTCCAATGTCTGCCTAATAATAAAGGGTAACACTTTTGCCTAAACTGGAAAAACGGGAAGAACAAAAGCTAAATTCTTTTCATGCCAGATCAATATATATGGAAGTTTCGAAGCCTACATAATGCCTTTTGTTTGACCTCCTATTTTTGACTGCAGAAAATTACGAGCACAATGGAGACAGAATATACCAACTGAGCAGGCTACAATAAAGGTTTCTAATGCACGTACAGAAATAGCCTGTATATATGTAAATAGCACCTACATACACATACATAAAGCTTTCTTCAGGTTTCCTGAATCAGTGTTGACTTCCCTAAGTCCTAAAAATAGCCTTGCAAAAGCTTTCTCCTTACAGGAACATAAACAATACTATGTGACTGTTCTATTATGGGCAGTGGTAGGCTGGTGCACTTGTATAAGCCTACAAGAAACTGATGTGGCCTTTGAAATTTTTGACTCTAAAGAACCTAAACACAGTAATTAATTTATGAAATGGTTATCTCAAGGAAAATAAAAACTAATGAACAGTTATTTAACCCTTAGAACACCAGAGGTCTCCAGGCTGTCAGCAAAATCAGTGCATTGGAAAATGCATGTTGACATCTACACCACATACTTACTCTCCAAAGGTTTACTTCAAGTATTATTAAGCAGAACTGTCAGCTTGAATGATTGCAGGATTAACAAACAGGTTGTCTTGGCAGCCAAGAAGCCTTATATTTCATGCCAAAATGACATCTGCCATTTATAATTGCTTGAAAAAGACAAAGAATCTCTACCACAGTGCTGCAAACTCATGTCTTTTATCTTTTACTCTGATATCCTGCACTTTGAGCTTCAGAGCTATTTACTTTTAATATATACAGAAAGAACTAAGTCTAGATATGACAAAGATAGACCTTGGCAAGGTGACAGTGACATTCGCTGCTTGCTCTTTTGCTACCACTTGCTACATTTTTAGGCACCAAAAACTTTCAGGATGGAAACACTCAGTAGGAAATTATGTCTTACAGCCAAAAAAATGGCCCAATGAACGTTGCCTTAGTATATTGGCAACATAGCCATGATCTAACAAGCTCTGACAATGCATACAATGTTGTCTTGTTTTCCATTTGATGTCTCTTGATCAGAAATAACTCACAAAAGTAAATAATTTGGCCTCAAGCCATCCTAGCAAATTAAAAAGAGAAAGGTACCTAGATGTATCTGTTAAAAAGAAGTGCTGCGTCTATAGGAAGTGTAAGAAAAGGAAACCCCTCTTAAAATGCCATATGTACTGATGTTTGTGTTCACACCAGCTTTGGAGGCCTCTGCAGTACAGGTGAGAGCTCACTCACAAATCAGAGAAGCCTCAGTTGCTTTCTTTCACTCTCACATCTGCCATTAGGTGTGAGCATAGCTAACGCGTACAGCCCCACACATATTGCCTTTATGTCCCCTCTGTTCTCAGTGCGCAGCTGCCTTGGGTGGAGGAGGCCCAAAAGAATGATTCTGCCTTTTTTTTTTTTTTTTTTGCCATGCACAACCTTCCTCCAGCTGCTCTATTGCCTAGAGGCAGCACATTTATTCTGAAGGATCACAGTGGAGCACTTATCCAGGTTCTCTGTACGCCACAGCCGTATATGATAAACTCATGCTACTAAGAAATGTTAAGACCAGACTAGAACAAATAAGTACATGATAGAGATCCATACATGACACATATTTCCATGTAACTTTGCTGAATAACTGTGTGTTAAATTTATCATTTAATTCTGGATTTCTCTGTAGTTGCGTGGTTGAAGTTCCCTCTGCATCCTTCTCCACTCTGTTGCGCACGGTTTCTTTGCAATTAAAAACCTTTCTGTGGTTTACCCAGGAGCTCAGTGTGATCACATGCAGTGGGACGATATTTGAGGGTCTCCATTACACAGCTGGTATGGCAGTTTCTTCATGGCATGACTTCCTTAAGGATAAAAGCCTTGCCTGTTGGAATCTAACACCCTGAGCGACTGTTACAGAAGTAGTCTTCACAACTACTTTGCTGTCTTCTTCAGCAGGGGGTTGTGTGCTCCAAGAAAACTGGAAGTATGAATGAACAAGCTGGGTACTGACTATCACTAGGTGTTATTATGGACCTGCCTGTCTGAAACAGATGGGCTGCAGGAAGAACTGGTAGATGAAGCTAGATTCTGAGTGCTCTCTAATTAGAGGATTGCTACCAATAGAGGTTTAGGTTTGGGGTTATGTTTGGCTGAGAGGTAAACAGCCACCACAGAGGTGGTTGCAATTGTTTTGTTTTTATTCACTTCAGTGGTTGCTTTTAACAGAAAGGGTATTAGCTAACTTGCAAAAAGCGGGGGTAATCCTGCTTCCTGTGACTGCAATTTTGCTTTGGAATTACCATAAAAAGCAGCCCCAGACTGACTTCTTCTCCAGGGTTTTTAATTTAATTATAAGATCTGAGACCTCCTGAATTTACCTGTAGCTTCCACACAGATCCTAACTTGTTTCTGTTCCTACTCACCCTTCTAACAGCATTGGATGTGTGAGTGTAAGGGGGAGATCGACAGTTGCTGGAAGCCTGTACACAGCCTGAAGTCTCATAAAATAATAACAACAAATGAAAAATGCAATAAAAGACATGACATGGCTTTTACTAGCTAAATCTAATTTATAACCCAAAAGCTTCCTTTAATATAAAATGCCATCACAGCAAAGACATGGTTATAAAGCTAATAGCAAATGCAATGAAAGGAAGGAGAATCCAGAAACATACCGCTTAGATCTTGCCAGCCACTTATACAACCCACAGAACTATAGTGCAGAATAAAATTTATATTTGCCTTAGTTTTGCTCATGTCATGGAAAATGAAAATAAAGGAAGATTTAAAAGGTGGATTTTTGGCCCATTTTTTGTGGAAGCTCACACTGGTATTAGCAAGAGGAGGGATTCAGTTTGGTACCAGCTCACATCCCGCATAGCTGCCATAGCCACTGAAGGTCAGGAGCCTTGAAAAGAACACAAGTGTCTTAAACAGGATTTAGACAGATTTTAGTTATCAAAATCCAAAATGGCAACGCATAAATTTCTGTTTCATGGGCTTTGCAGGAAACTGTACTTGCTAGGCACCCTCCGTTCTTACACATACCCAGTGCTCCCTCTTTCTGAGTCATCCCTGCAGCAGTGCAGGCACGAGGTGATGTACAGAAACAATACACACCGGTGCCCCTCAGCCTCCCTGAAGGTATCACCCAGCATCAACAATATTTTCTCATGCAAAAAGTGCTCAGACCCAAATCTCCTGCCCCATAGAGCTACCTGCCTGTGGGCTGGAGGTGCAGCCAAAGGGCTGACATAGACGTGATGCTCTTTGCTCTTTCTGAAGAGGATACAAGACATAAGTCTCTGACTCCATGACTACTGAAAAGGCTGGGCTACAATTTGAAGACTCATGTCCTAAGACTGTTTTTTTTTAAAAATCAGGAAACAAACTCCACCCCAACCCCCAAAGAGCATGCACAGAGCCCTCTCCTTAGGAGAGAGGCTTGGACTCCAGCTCCTTCACTGAGAAGCAGCCCTGACTCACGCACAGAAGCTCCAGCTCCATGACTGATGCTGGTGTCCAGGGTTTCCGACTGGTGAGCTCCAAATAATGCTCTGTTCAAAATGGGGACATTTTGGATTGCTTCTCCACATGTCTCACTCTCTCCACCAACTCCATATGGACATCAGGAACAGAACTCTTCTGGAGCTCAGGAGTTTTAGGATGAGACAAAGTTTTGTAGACCACGCAGTAGACTAAGCTGGGTACCCAGCCTCCTTAAAATGGACAGCCACAGCATCTGCCATAGAGGTAATCTCCTTGGAGGACTTGAGAGGCTTCAGAGTTCATGGGTCATGGTTATAAGTTCTGCAATTGTTCAGTGCCTCAGTTTCCCATCTGTGGAAAGAGGTCAGGTATATCTACCTTTTCCTACTTGTTCTCTGCTTTATCTATTTTGTACCATATCATGAGTTTTTATTCAGAAGAGTAAATTGTGGTACTTTAAATACCACTGACTTTACAGAAACTACCCATCAAATGCTTCATCAACCTAAGACAGGGTTACTTATAGTTTGTCAGCTGTCTGAGGTGAGGGACAGTCTGTTCTTATGGGTTTCAACAGTGCTTAACAAAATGAAGACCTAATTTTCATGGGTTTGTTTTCTGGGATCAAAACACTAACAAACTTTTCACAGGTTTTTATCCCAAACACTCTTCTTCTGCCCAGTCTATGCACGTGACTAACCCTTGAATATCACTTTTTCTAGGGTCATTTTAACAATTTAGCATATCAGATTAAATTAACAGATCAGTTCTGTGGAGATGCAGATACCCACTTGACTTGATGCACTCTAACACAGACATTTCTAACTGGAGATGAGAGAGTATCCAGTCAGATTTGTATGTCAGCAGCATTTGTGCCTTCTGCCAAATCGTACAGTTGCAGTTTTTATACCGCTGCCAAATGACCACGTGGTTGCTGGTTTTATACCACTGGCTTGTGCAGCTCAGAGCTATCTTCATTGACTTCAGCAGGCACAAAGGTGCTATGGATTGCAACGTTAAGGAATCTTTAACAGCGGGGGATTAAGGAGAAATGTTAGTACCGGATAGTAAATCCCTCAGTCCACAATTCCGCTTCACATTCACTGCTTTAGTATCCTGACTTCCCTGGAAGTGAAATGTAAATTCTGGAGAACTTCCCTTTCACTAAGTTGCCCCTAAGCAGATGTGCTCGCTATGTATTAAGTTATGATCCTCTCAATCAGAGGCTGACTGAGAATTAAAAAAAAGCCCTAGCCGCAAGCTATTGCAGATGTGAACTCTAGGAGAAGGAAAAGAAACATTTCAAAGCAGAGAGGAGTTTCTTGACTCGGAGGTAAACATCAGTCTAACATTTTTGCTTTGGATTTCAGGATGACCGCTGTGAATCACGAGATCTTGCTCCCCAACTGCTTCTGCTAGTCTCGTGTCATAAATACCCTAAGGTGATAGAAGCAGATATTCATTTTTACACAAAGGTCACATATGGTTTCCCATACAGTGCTTGTCTGCAAGGCAAAATAATCTGATTTGTTATATAAATAGAATTGCATTTTATTGCTGTGTTTTTCTGTCGCATAACCAGAGCTCAGGTACATATGAAGTTGAAAGTTATCTGTCCAAGACGTATTTGGGAATAAGATCAGGCTACGAATATGACAGTGTGACATCAGCTAACATTTTGGAAGCCCCCATCGAATGGGGAAGTAGCAATTAATTTCAGGAAACAGTATTACAAAGCAGGGTTGCAGAAAGATAACATAAACATGAGAAAACACTGTATTTTAAAGCCATTGACTGTCCTTTTTCTTGGTAAGTTAGCTGCAATAATCTCCAACAAAAAATGCCCTGAATAATAAATGTGAAGAATTGGATGGCACATGGAGTATATGTAATAGGGAGGGGGTGGAGATGCAATTACCGATAACTACTCTGAGACTGTACAGAATGCAGAGCGTAGGCTATTTGGGCACTTTGCCATGATTCTGAGTTAGCACAAAAGTTTTGCTAGTAAACCATGACAACCACTGTTTTTATTAGGTTCAGCAATGGAAATGTATCAGCTTGCCACACAGCATTAGGATTCAGAGCACTTGAAAATCTGGGATGCTGCTGCAGCCTGAAGGTGGGATGAAATGGGTGGAATGAAGAATTGGTGCTAGAGGAAAGGAGGCTGTAACACCCCCAGAGGATTTTTAACTCACCAGTCAAGTTGCATGAGTTAGCAACACTCATTTGGTCCCACTCCAAACTTGCAACACCTGAAACTCCTACCCTGGCAGCACAGCAATCAGCACCTCCGTTCTCCTGGGGGTATATGCACCTGAAGTGGAACCCAGTGCCCCAACCTACCAACAGCTGCTGCCCCAGGGGGACAACACTGGGGGAAAAAGGGGTCTACACTCCTGCCACGATGCCTGCTTATTGCATGGAGGCTCGATGTTCAGAGGCATCAGAGTTGATGGTGCTCCTCTAACTCATTCCCCAGTGTGTGATCCCATGAAATGGATGCTGGGAGGCTCAGTCCTGCAAGCCAATGCATGGGCATCTCCTCCTCAAGTTCTCTGCATTTCCTCTTCACCCAGCCCCCCCAGGGGGAACTCATCCAGGTTTATCCAGCCACACTGTTGGATAACTGAAAGCACTTGCAAAGTTTCCAGCCTGCCTGCAATAGGCAACAAGAACCATTTTCACTTTCACCTGTTGGACATGTATGGGTTCTTGCTTCCTATGGAGAAAGCCAGATTCTCAGAAGAAAAACTATTGACAGTAAGTTGCAGAGTTAAATGTTTCTCACTGAACCATGCGTGAATTAGAAAGTACAGTAACGAGTCTCATATGAAATACTCTGTAAGCTGTACCATGATGGGAGTTTAATTAGCATATATCCACCTGACTACTGTACAGGGACAGACCCTTTTTAGTTGGCATGTGGTGACTGGGAATAAAAACCACCAATTAAATGACTGTTCTAATTAGAAGCTGGAAAAAGTTATCCACTACAAGCAAACTAATGACCAAGCAACATGCTGTTTTGGGGGAGAGTAACCAAAGATGACCCAGTGACTTTTGTAAGCAATATTGAATTCTCAAAAGTTTCTGCAAAGCAGGAATTAATGGCTCACCTGGAACAAAAGGTGAAATATTGCTCTCAGCCACTCTTTTCCAAAACAACAGGTAATTCATTCAAAGTATTTAAGTCAACCTATCCTTGCAGCAGGGGATAGCAAAATACTCTCCAGCTCCATTTCTGAATATGATAGTGCTTCCCAAGGGAAGGAGATAGATGCTGTCAGTCTGTAATTCTGCAGTTCCCAAGACACAGACGTGCCAGATAAGCTGATCTAACAGTTTGCTATCACAAAAGCAGAGTCCCAGTGCACTCTGCTCCCACCTCTTCTGCTCCTGATTGCAAACTTCTGCTGTCTCTCTTTACAAGGCCTGGTGCTCACCTGACCTCCCTGTAAGCTGATTTCATTCATTATTTCTGGAGGAAACTAGAATAACAGGGCAAAAGAAAATTAATAGCTTTCTTCCAGGCTGGGTAGTTGTATTGGCTCCTTGTAAGGTCTGATGAGGCCTAGAACAGAAAAAGCAGGATTGTATGGTTGGGAACAGGGATAGGAAGAGGAGGGAAAGAATGTCACAGGACTGGAACTGCTCCTTTCAGCAGCTACCAGACATCAGACCAGGTGCCATCAGGCCTCCAGCTACACATTCAGTGCCTCTTCAGCCAACAGCCCTGTTCCTGCAGTAGGACTGAAAACCCGCAGCAATTACTGGCTTCAGGTATTCCCACTGACCAGGGAACTGCTAACTACCTTCAATTGCTGGCAGAAGTCCAAGCGTCAGTAATTCCAGAGCAGGGGACCAAGAACAGACACCTAACACAGCAGCTGCAGATGGCTGCACGCCCCGCTCCGGGTGCGGGGTGAACCTCTGCTGAGGCAGGTGGTCATGGACGTGCACGCCAGAAGAGGTTTGTGTTGAAGTTTGGGAAACACGCTGCATATCGCGCTCTCAAGCACACATGGCTCTAAGGCACAGAGGCAAAGTCAACTCTGGCATTTAGCACTCTCCGTACAGCCGCTTTTTATTTCATGACTTGCTTGAAATAAGCAATTCGCAGCCAAGCTGTGCACACAGTGATAAAGCCTTGTAAAAATGACTTGAAGCACAGCGTTCGGTGGCTTTATGGGGCCAGGGAAGCTGTATGAGCCGAGTCTGGGGTTTATGCCACATACGCACTCAAAGGCAGGAGTTTCAGAGGAACCTGCCAAGTTGTGTCGTCTATCTGCCTGCAGGTAGTAAAGCAAATGGCATTGACTCCAGTTATTTCTAAGGATCCTTGCACTTTTTTATCAGGATGCCAGTTACATGCATCCATTTGCGTGCACCCGTACACTGTGAGGTGTTCAGGGTGGAGTGCTCGTAATCGGCTTCTGGCCAAATAAAATCTGCACCGAGATAGTTAACAGAGTGCACTACGTACATAGGCCTATTTCAGGTATTTCCTTAGATTACAAAGGGATTCATTCAATCATCTCAGACTAGGAAAAAAACGGATACCCAACCTGAAAAGATAACTGCACGGCTCTTCGTTTCAGAGTTTAATTTGAAAGGTGCAATTAAGAAGTTATTGCTTTGCTACATACCTCAAACACTATCAAACATATATACTGACACTAATTCTTGACTGGAAAGATCTAATAGAGGCATTATACAACTGCCGTAGAACAGCATCATTGCTATCAGCTAGTCCATTAACAATGAGGAAATTAAGCCCTGTAGCCAGTTACAACCAACTAACAATATTTAGATCACAATTAATCAGTCAAAAGGGTATGGGTTAAATTTCAAAGTGTCATTAAGAAAATGGTTTCCTTCCAGAAGGACATTTCCACTTGTTCAACTGGGGGCTAAACTCAAAATGAAACATGCCACATGGTTTTTAGGGAAACCTAATTCCAGCAACAACTTCACATAATGAAGACACAAAATTAGGGCTGCCACGCAGCAAAGTTTCACCAGCTCCAAGAATGCCTTGCATTTAACATTAAGTAAGGTCAGACACATTCTGAAATGTAAGGTCCTTTCCTCACACGACAGACAAATAAGTGTAATAGCACATACTTCTCTTAATCAGGATGTGCGTAATCAGGATGGCGACTTATTAGGATACGTCCCAGAGAACCTGTTTAGCTTAATGATAGTGAATGGTAATGACAACTTCTTAACTGGGATAGTATTAGCAAAAATTTCACTTAATAGGATACATGCAGATTGTGTCAGGGGGTTAAGTGGTGTTTAACTAAGTGTGAAATTCCATGTCCCTTAATAAAGTAACTGTCGAATAATAATTACAAGAAGAAAATGAAATTAACTGTAATGAATAAAACTTGTAGCCTTGTGTTTATAGACAGCACTAGAGTGCTATATACACAAAAAATGTACTTCAGAAAAATAACTTCTTTTTTCTGTCCTGAACAAATTGCTATTTTTCAATTGTTTTTGTTATTAGAAGTGATTGATAGTCAGTTTTGCAAAATAACTCTTGAGCTGAGGCTAATCTGAAGCAGTTCATTGCAAGGGTTAGCTCTTCTACATGTGAATGACTTTACCTGGATAAAGGTGTGATAGGTTGCTGATCTTTGGCTGGATGGACATAATGTAGAACTGCGTTCACAATGAGAAAAGTCAATATATGAGTTTCATTATCTCATGATGCTCTCCAATATTGGCTTAAGACTTAAAAGTTCAGTGAATGTTCATCAGTAAATCCATTTGCCAAGAACCCTCATGATGAGAAATAAGCAAAGCTGCACTGGCAGGCAAGAGGCATTGTATTTTACACTTCAGCGGCATTCCACAGAAAACTGTTTCTAATATTAACTCAAGGGTTGTTGCTACCTCGTGACTGACAGAATAGTTAAGCTCCACACCAGGCAGAGCAGACCTAGCACATGTCTTCCCCCTACCCTCCTCCTCTGCTAGCAGGCACCCACAGGAGGAAGACCTATAGCTGCTTCCAGGCTCATCACACATGAGTGCACAGCATCATTGCCCTCAGTATAAAACTGGTCCTGAGCATGCCCCTAAGCCAGGCCACCCACTGAACAGCGAGCAAGTTGGAAACAAACTGTGACTGCTGCATCTGTGGTAATGATGCAACGCCCTGCCTCACGAACAGGACTCACATGGAAGCTATAACTGAGCCCTTTGCCCTAGCCAACATAAGTATTTGTATGACTTGGCATCCTTCAGACTTCTTTATTATGGCTGTTTCAATTCAGGACAGCTTAATGA
This sequence comes from Ibycter americanus, assembly GCA_035590275.1. Lineage (NCBI taxonomy): Eukaryota > Metazoa > Chordata > Aves > Falconiformes > Falconidae > Ibycter > Ibycter americanus. The sequence continues at coordinate 39,345,026 of JAVJGI010000040.1, forward strand.
GGGACAACAAACAGATGGTAGATGCCCTCATTAATGAAAATTCAGTATACTACTTCTACTGTGATATGCCTTGCTTTGATATTCTGGGAAAAGTTGGCATTTAAGATTGGCTGCTGAGTTAAAGACTCTAAAGGCCCCCCAGCAAACTGCCCAGATTAATACTATTTGCTGTGTAAGGGATAGCTTGCAAAGTATGGGGTCCAAATATTTCTTAGCTGAAGTTAGCCGTTCAGCCTGTGTGACTGCTCCCAGACATTTTAGAAGTGCTTTCATGTCATACAATTAGTTGTATAGTATAACACAGAACCAATTTACACAGGTGAAAGCATACCTTTGGATACTAAATTCCGTATCTGCTAGGGTTTTTACTAGTATAAGTGCAATGTTCAAGGACAAACACCCCTGAACATCACAGGGACCCGTAGCAGGGCAGGGGCTAAGCTGTAGTCAGGCATCTGTCATAAGACATTGCTTCTCCTCCTTAACTGAATAACTAAACATATCTATGCAAGATCAAAGCTTGGACAAATTACCTTTAATGTAATTTTAAACGCCAACATAAATATATGTACACTGTTTTGGTTTGGTTTTCAATTCCATGAGCATCCTATGACAAAGAAGGACTTCTCGTAAAAAGTAAATACATTGTTAGTGCTACTGAAGAAAACAAAAGAGGTTTGCTTTTTTTAGGGTTTTTCTGAATTAATCTTGAACGTGAGTTTGCTAGTATTTTATATGCCCTAGTTATCATCATTAGCAAGGTAAATTACAACATTGTTTATTGATAAGGAATACAAAGGCATTTACTTGGATGGGTCCAGAAAAGCATAGTCTTTATTATAAAATTCATTTTCAGTGATGAATTTGCAGGTTTATGTCAATGCAAATAAAATGTTGGCTGTTGTGCATCATTCCTATTATTTATCATTAAATGGATCAAAATATATGGATCAGGTCAAACTGTTTCATTCCAAATCCATCCAAGCCCAATTATTTTATGTGGACTTTCTGATTATATGAAAATATAATAAAATTATGTATAATGATAAATGATGCATAAATTATAATATATATCAAATTATAGCAATATATAATTGAATACATCTTGATGATATATCACCAGTATTTCACTGCTTTGAAAGAATAAAAAAGCAGTGCAATACTGCTGCTTTCATTCATTTGCTTGTTCTTACTTTTTGTTCAGAAATAAATTGTTTTCTTTATGCATTTCATTCTGGTTCAGAACTTGAGAAATTACACTTGATTTTTCCGACTGTCTCTTCAAACTGTACATCAGTGGAGTTATTTCTGATTTACCAAGTGGAAAACCAAGAAATGTGTTAAAAAAGGTCTAGCTGTGGAACTACTACCCATGCAGCAGGAGATCTGGATGTGGTCCATTCATCACTGGGCATTATTTGTCCCTCTGTGCTCTGGAACATGGTGGATTTGAGTTTTCTATAGCTCTAGACATAAACGTATTGAGCCTCTGGCAAAAAAGCCTGTCTCTTTATTGGGCAGCTGCAAAGACTAAGACTAATGGCTCTGGAGTCTCCAGAACCCAGTGTTAGCTAGGATAGCACACATCACAAAAGTGGGAGCTCATCCAGGAATGAAATGCATTTACTATGCAAAACATATAAATTATGTATGTGAAAAGTAATGTAGCTAATAGAACATTATTGCATAAAATAATAACTCACTGCAAACAAACTTCTGAATCCATGTGAATCCAATTGTTCCTTCTCCTGTACTTACTGCATTTTATTGGCCTGACCAAGATAAGACCACTGCCAATTTTCTTGGTGTTATTGTATGCAGAGCATCTTCAAATGCATGTGGGTACTTGCACACCGCTACAGTCATACATGTGTCCACCGCCCTGAATAAAATGTCACACCCACAACCAGCTGTGGAACAACTGTACATTGCCACGTTACTTTTTGAAGTGCGAAACTGCAGCAAACAGTCTGTCTGATTTTCAACTGTATTTTACAAGAACAAGATATCTTAAGCCTCTGGTAGGATAAATACAGTAGGTCACACTCAAACTGTGGATAACCCCGTGGATTATTCAAGCATCCAGTCTATTTTCCCATGGCATTTCCTATTGTAATGAGCTTCCCAAGTGAAGTAAACCAGACACGTGTCTCTTTCTGCTTAGACATTTCTAAGGAATACCTTGAACTGTTTCTGGATTGCATGGGAAAATTAATAATAATAAAAAACCAACACCAAAACCAAGAGGAGATAGGAATTATGGAAAGGCACACACATCACAGCTGTGCAAGCTCCAAAGCCTCGTAATCTACAACGGTTCTCCTCCACGCTGGTAATCTTTGTTATATGCTGGCTGAGTTGCTCAATCCTTGGATAAACCAGCCCCAAGACTGTGTCTGCGGAGGCAGGTGCCACTGGGGCGGTAGGGGAGGGATTGGTTCAGCAGCAGACTTGTAAAGTCTGATTAAGTGATCTGCCACTGGTGAAGTCCTTCAGTGACCTGCCTGCTATTTCTGTGTCTAAGTCATTTGTGAAACAGCCCCAGCATGTGATGCCTTTGCTGACGCATGCACACACCAACTGGGCAAGGTGGCTACTGACTTTTATCTTACAGCGGGGAAAAAAGCCTACGCACACCTATTTTGTCTCATTTGTTTCTAATCCAAGGATTGAAAATGTCATGTTAGATTGGAGTGGGAGCTTCATTAACCAAAAGAACCCAAAACAAAACAACCAACAAACCAAGGAAAAAGAAGAAAAGGAAAATTAAAGAGATTTCAAACTGATTTTCAGATTCTTTGATAAATTTGAAATAATTTCCTTCCCACAGCAAAACTGTCAGCCCATTTGAAAGAATCAAACTAGCTGCAAACACTGCACTCAATCTCTCTGATTTTTCACTGCTTTCTTGTGTGCATTTAATGGGAACAGACTGACAAAAAAATAACTGTAGAATAGCTAAGATGCCTGCACTTCCATGAGGAAGATGTTCTGGGAAGGAGAGGTCAAAAAATTCAGTTAATGACAACTTTTGTCAGTGCCACACCAAAAACCTGTCCTTTCAGTCTCAGAAATGTGATCTCTTGCACTCCAGATGATTCAGTAGCTTGCACTGCTTCATCTTCTCTTTGTGAAGTATTTATCTATTTCGGTAGCAGATCTGGAGTTCTGTTAGACATAATTAAACCAGGACCTGCACATACAGAGTAATTCTTCAGTGAAGATTCTCACACTTGAAAGTACTAACACAAATTTTTTCCTTTGGAGAAATGGAAAATGAATGCATTTCTTGAGTGTTTTTCATTATGTAATGAGATTATAATGATTCTTTTTAAAAAAAAAAAAAGGAAGTACTTTTGCTTATCTGAGTAAGTCACTAGCACCATCAGAAAACCTTCCCAGCAAAGATGAACAGGCTGATTTCCCTTGTTCAGCACGGTCTAGTGCCTTGTACCTACCTCTGTGCCTTACACAATTCCGCAATAATTATGCTTCCCAGTGCTAGCTAGGTTGAGGGCATCCTTATGACAACGATGCCAGAAGCACATGCTGACTACACGGTACTGATGTAACTCAGGTTTCAGCCTGCCAGAACCACTGGCTGTGACTGGCAGCGATATCGGGAGCAGCAATGGCTGTGAGCAGTGGGATTGGCCTGTGCACCCACTATTGCATATTGAAAACCCTTCCTCATGCAATAATCTGGTGGGAAAAATAAGTATCCTGGTGAAACAGCACACTAGAGAAAAACATGATCTCTCATGCTGTTTTGCTTTGGCATACCGAGGCTGTGGCTTTCTTGTACTCCAATACAGATATTGCTTGTTACTGGATTTTGGGAAGCCTCTTGCAACCTTTGGAAAGGGTAAGGGGAATCCTTCTCTGTGAATAATCTCCTACTCCACATTATCTGCACTCAGATGGTATTAGATTTGGTGAATTTCCAGGAATTGTTTAAATGGGAAAACTATTTCTTTGTCAGTACCATTGCTAGGCAGGTCTCACACTGAATCCTCTTTGATGGGGTTTGCAAGCACTCTAAGGTAGCTGGGGACACATATCCAATATTTTTAGGTGCAAAATTAGAGGTTGTGGAACATTTGATTCTGAAATTTTAACTTTAAGCACAAAACCACAAAAAAACCTGTATGTTGCTACTCTTTTGGGACAATAAAAGGCTGCTCTTTGTTACCACTCTGTCCCTCATGTAACTACAGTCAGTAGAAACCACGTCTCTTTCTCAGAGTACTGAGGAGACTACTCTTGGAGCAATCACATGGCCAACTTGAAACAAAAACTTGAAGAAAAAATAATACACTATCAATATTAAGCTTATATCAGGATGAAAGCATCAATTCTGATCTGACAGAGCCTCCCTCAGAACTGCTCATTCCCTGCAGTTTAAAGTTGACAGACACAGGCAATGCTCATGCAGCCAGGGCTATCAGGAACATGCTTTTTCACAAAAGAGACCTGAGCTGCTTCTTGACCTCCTGAGATTTCGCCTTGCTCAGACTAATATGGGAATAGACCTCTGCATGCAAAATCAGCACTAGCCTTTTGGAAAAGCAAGACTGTTGTGGAGCATTGTAGAGGGTTAATTAACATTGATTATATACAGGTGTGAGCTTGCTTCAGGGCGGTGGGTTGGCTGATGGGGATAATGTACAGCTGTGGCTTGTTCCTGCTAAGTAGCTAAATAGCACTGAGGAGC
>JAVJGI010000040.1:39350586-39385196 GCA_035590275.1 Ibycter americanus
CTGCCCCCCGCCCCCTGCCCCCCCCCCCCCCGACACACTGTCCTCACTCCTGGAGGATACTATGGATAAAGCAGATGCCTGGAGCCAGGTTTCTCGATTCTGGGTGCTCTGTTATATAGTGGCTATGGCTATAAAACGTATCCTTCCAAGTAAGCTCCTCTGCGAAGGTAATAATTGCTCCTGCAAATTTCTGTACAGACTGATATGTTAAAAAACCAGCATTACCCTCAATGTTACTCAAACACCTGACCAACACAGCAATCCATGATGCAAATCAATTTTCCATAGAACATACCCTGAAGAATTAATTAGATACACAAATTCCATTAACAATTGCTTAAATGACTTACATTCCTAATTTTCTGTACACCAACAGAAAATGTATTCAAGGCAGTGAATTACTATTCCATCTCCTGGTATCTACGGTAGTGCCAGTAATCTTGCTCAGTTTGATTTTTACGTAACTATGAAATGTAATCCTATAGTAGTTTATTATTCATTAATATCCACTTCATGCAAAGTACTCCTTGACTTCTGAGGGTAGATCACTCAGAAAGAACAGTCAAAAAACGAGGGAAGGGTTAGGTGCCAGGCTGTAAAAGGCTGAAATTGGTATTTCTAGCAATGACTTTTTAAAAAATGTGAATGATTTCGTCAACTGTCTCCTACCTAATGCTGCAACTTTGTATTCACCACCTGTACAAGAAAATATCCATAACCTGTATTTCAGATCTAGTTTGCAATGCACTGTTTGTGGACATCACCATTTCAGAATACTTTCAACCACACTGTGAATAGTGGCACTGTCAAATTAGGCGAGCTTATCCAGAAACAAACTCTCTGTCTTGAGATTGCCCATATTTTTCCTTGCTAATGGGTTCCAGGTCTATGAGGCCACAAGCAGCTGAAGGAGATGGAGCTGGGGAAAAATTATGTTAATCCATTTCACATAATATTAGTCCTCTGAAGAGCAGGCAGCTAGTTGTGTAGGCTTCTCTACAGTTAGTGCCCCCAAATGGCATTTCATCCCTATTTTAGAAAAAAAATACCATTTACAGTGGACCACTGAATATGAGGCAACAAATTCTTTTACTTACTCCTTCATCCAGAAGGAGAGAGATACCTGAGTCCCAAGATCTCTGCTTCATTCTGCCTTGCTCTTTTGAAAATTAAGTAAATTCCATTCCCAGGCTAGTTAAGCACAAACAAGTTAATACCAATGTTTGGCACGAATACAAAATCCTTCTTCAGGAAAATGGAACTAAAACCCACCTTTCCCAGATTTTTAGTTTAACTGTGCTAATGTAGAAATAACACTTGTAGCTTTTCCTTACTGAAGATCAGGGATCAGTGGATGTTCAACAGAACAGAAGGCTGACCCTAAGGCAATTTCACAGGCATCCTTTCAGCATTTCATTTGCCTTAATGGTGACAAGCAATTGAGGGTCCATAAGAAATCTAATGGATGGTAAAGGCAGTCTGGTTCAGCAGGGGTGCCAGTTTAAGGCACTCCTTCCCACCTTACATGTGAAAAGCACCTGCATCTGAGGCTGAATGCTACAGCACACTCCTTTAAGGCACAGAGACTGTCAGCTGGGATTATACTGGATTACACTGGTTGAAGGAAGCGTTACCTGAGAAATGACTCCTTGTGCTACTTAAGATTAGATCAACTGATTCTACGCTAATAGAAGTAACTTTACAAGAGGGAAAAAAAAAGTCTTTATTTAGCGGATGATGAAACTTTAAGAAAGATGCAGTATGCAATTATGAAGAAGTCTTGTGCAGACTTTGTCAGGTAGATTAGTAAAAGTAATGAATGAAGGGAGCATGACAGATGCTATTTGAATTTTAGTGATACATCTTGAAGTCTCTCAAAACAAGTCTTACTTTCCTAATTAATACAAATTACCCTGGATATAAACATTATCGGGAGGATTGAAAACTGGCTGAAAACAAACAAAAGGTGATGATGAATGACAACGTATCGAGTAGTGAGAATGTGTCTACTGAGGATCGCAGGAATCAGAGCAAGACATAATTGTTGCTAAGTATTTCCATTAGAGGAAGGAAATACTTAGAGTAATGAAATTTACACATAATGCAAAACAGAGAGGAGTTGAGTATCCAAGTGTTGATAATAAATTAACACAGAAAGGGTCTATAAAGATTAGAAATGTGAACAGATTGATGGTGAATTATGATTTGCTCTGGGAAAATGCAGAGCCACACATGAATAGGAATATACTTTGAGGTTTGTCTACATGTGAAAAGTTGCCCATACAGCTGTAAAGAACAATCACACTGGTAAAACCACCAGGATGCATCCCTTCTGCAGTCATTCTACTCTGGAATAAAAATAATTTCTTTAGTCTCAAGTCAAGTCACTTTTATTCCAGAAAATCAGTTCCCACGGGAAGTCACGCTGGAGTAACTGGATGCAGCTGTGCCGCACACTGGACTGGATGAGGGGGTTCTGCAGCAGCTCTGCCACCAGCACGCAGGGTACACCATCAGGATGCTGCAGCCTGCCATGAACCTCCACACGGTGGACTCTGCATTCTCCTTAGCTATGCTGGCAGGTCTTCTCTCTTTAGAAAGCCCCTAAAGCCAGGAAGGCAGGAATGCTAAGGGGCCTGCAAATGCCATAGGCGGTAGCTCAGACATGATTTTGCAATGCAAAATTGCAGCAAAACTGTGTTGGAGGGTGCAGAGGAATCACAGTAGGAGAAAGGAGGTGGCCTGGTGCTCCCCGTGGTGTTCCCTTTATGTAACCCCCTTAACATGTCTGTCCCAGCAAGGTGACACTGAGCTTTGCTCACTGTCAGAAATACTCAGTTCAGTGGAGGGACTTTTGAAGAGAAGCGGTGGGAAGTGCTGACTCACGAGGAAAGACCAGGAGTTACACATGTAGCTGGCTAAAAGCAGGCTGAGTGGGGAACCCTGTAGTACTTCATAAATACATGACTCTCAAGATGAATTTTCCTGGAGTGACACTAGAAATCATAGCATGCAGCTAAGAAAGGAAACATTTAGAGTAAGAGCCAGATAAAACTTCCTGACAAGGAACAACATTAGCCTTGGCAAACACAAGGGGAAGAGGGAGATGAAAACTCACTTAATATGTGGGAGCTCATGTAATCTGATTTTCCTGACTTGAAGGAAAGGTGAATTCACAGCAGGAACCAGACTGAGTGGAAAGTAGAAATGCATAATATTTGACTCTTACCATGAAGAGGTCAAAGCTAAGGTGCGAGCCCTTTCTCTGTAGCCTCAGGAGGCTGTGCAGACACTGAGAGTTTGGGTCCCTTCCCCAGAAGGGCCATACTGTACCTGGACCTCTCCTGCAGCACAGGGAGCTCCAAGGGCACCGTGCAACAAAGCCTCATGCAGGGGCATTTCATTCCCTCTGCCTTGCGCTATTTAATGTTGAATACCTAGTGGGCAGACAGTTCTACAAGGCTCAAATAAATTGAAAAGGCTCAAAGTTTAGACACTAGCTGCTATTAACTGAAAAGCCCGGCTGACCCTTGAGACAGAGTTACTGCTGTCATGAGATAAATCGTGAGCACAAAATCCTTCTGCTCCTCCTCTGCCTCAACGTATGGCAGACACACAAAGCGGGGTAGCTCTCTGCTATGGCAGATGCAAAACTAGGGGATTACACCTACCTGGATGATAAAGTGGCACTTCGCTCAATTTGTCTTGCTAATATTCCATGCTGCAGCATGGAAACTGTTCTCAAAATAGGCTTCTAATTTCTGTACAGATTAAATGCAACCAAGCTACTTTACTTGCTGATAATTTATCTAATACCTCTTAACTGTGCTGTCACATTCACTGCAATGAGTTGGACACAGAGATATCAGGTGTCCTGTAGAAATTCAGAGAATTACTAATAAAGCAGCAGCTGCTTGGATTAGACTTACATTAGTACTGCTCTTCCAGGCTGGCACCTCTAAATCCTTATTCTCTTGTTGTCACAGCTACATCCTGCCCTGCCTGTCAGCATCCATCTCATGCTTGTTGAATTCCTGTGCCACGTCATATCTTAGCTTAGTCCCTTGAGAGAAAGGAACAAAATATGTTGTGAAGGATCAGGATTCACCACACCATGAAGGAAAGGAAAGTCTAGTCCTGCCTTCCCAAGGAACCAGCTGAAGTGTTACCTAAAGTTAAGCAACAGGGACCACCAGGAAAATTTCCAGCAGAAAAAACAGAGAAATAAAGTTTTGTATGACTTTTTTGGTAGATCCATGATCTTGTATGACTGAAGCCTTTACTTTTGAGGCAGCAGTGAACCCTTTAGGCTCACAGATAAGAACAGCATATGCTTTATAATTCTCCCATAATTTACTTGCAGGGATTTCTACAAGGAAGAATGATCTTGCTTTTAGTTTTAAACCATGCAAAAGAGAAATACTTCTTTACGAGTCTGTAATCTCAAGTACATCTGTGTAAATGAGAAGTAGGATTATTTTTACTTCAAAGCCATTACTCTGAACTTACATGTCTGAAAATGGGCTCAGAAACAAGTTGCAAAGAACTCAGGAAATTACAGGTATATGAGACACAGAGAGACTCAATGTTATTTTGTATTTCAGAAAATAAGGAGCATCTCCAGAAAGGAAGCACCTATCTCAGTATCTCAAACATGTGCTTCATGCCCCTACCACTGAGAAACAGAAACTGGAAAACTCAAACAAGCAGATACTTCTGCTTTGCTTTGCAAAATGAATGCATCTTGTATGCTTTTAAATGACCAGTTAGCTAATTCTAGAAGACAAGGATCAACACAGAAAAATGCATTAATAACCAAGAATTTAATGTCCAGAAATTAATTACAAAGGTCCTGCCCTGCAATAAAATAATGCAGCTACTGATGCTTGTTTTCCAAAGTCCTGGGAGGAATCTGACCAAACCACTTGGCCAAGCCCTTCCTGCCCAGCTCCTGCTGGTGGGGAATCTCCACAGCTGGGGCAGAGAAGAGAAACAGCAGGTGGGACTGAAAGCCCAAGAAAGTCTTCTGCAAGTCCTTAAGTGGAGGTGCCAACTGGTCAGGAAGTCATGCTTTTTTGCTATTTTGTTAAAAGCACTACATTAATCCTGTTACTTATAGCATCAGTATGTTACTTTCAGCAAGAAGTGACTGAAGTTGAATTGGCTTAGTGTGACAGAAGTAACTAGAGATGCTTCTAAGTCCCCTTCTTGTGTAGGGCAAGGCACATATAGGTAGACAGGAGATGTGAGGTATGCAGACCGAGAACTCCATGTGGCTCATAGTTATCTATCACTTATAAACAGCTGACCATACTGTCTTTTAATTCTATTTTTATCTGTTTTATCCTATTTATTATGGTGGTACTTACTATTCTAGGCATTTCACAAAACGAGCAAAGATGTTCTCCCAGTAAGCATTCCTTCTTGCTTATTAGGGAACAGTGATGATTGCAAGTAAAGATGGTGCTCTTAGTGATGTAAAGAAATGTCAGTATTGCTGTCCAAAGCCTGCCTCTACAGTAATGCCCAGAAAATATGATGGTCTGGTGATAAATACTGCTTGCTGTAGGCCTGCCTGTTTAAGGAATAATAAAAGAAATATTAAAGAATCAGACGTGTGGCTGGAAGCTAGCACATGCTATGAACAGATGCTTGCTAGTAAAGACTGGTAGTTCATTCATTTTGAATTAAACTGTAAATCAAGTAACTATGGAAGTGTGGGAGGAGTGGATTAAAAATTTAACAAAAAAGCTTCTGGTTTCTTAATTCCATGATCTGTCACATCCCTCCATCTGTGCAAAATGTGTGGGTGTCGTAGAAAAAACCTGTAAGGGTAGGATGTTAAAATGGTTTACACTGAGGTTCCTGTGCAGCGTGGCTGACTTCTACGCTTCCCAAGCGGCACCATTTCAGAACACCTCTGCTTTTCTACAGAATCAAGCCAGACGTATTTATCACCAGTCAGACAAAAAGCGATTTAAATAGCTGGTCTTAAAATGGAAATAAAGGCTTTATCATGCTTGAGAAATGCCATTTACTTTAAAGCGAGGTTTTCTACTTTGTGAGCACTAATTTGAGTAATAGAAAATGCCACTTGATAAAAAATTCTGCCAGTTTGCATTCAGAGAATCTTAGGCAAAACAAAATCCACCCTTTGAGAACCAACAAGAAAGACAGATCACACAAGATGTGACTGAAAGAAAAATGACAAATGATTCCAAAGTTTTATTTTTAGTGTTACTCCACAAATGGAACTGGCTTTTTCTAAGCTCCAAGTATCGATTGCTACACATTTCAAAAAATGATGAAGGGAGGCTGGTCCTGGGAAGTGCTCTCTGACGGTGAAGTACAGTGCCTGGAACCTGACAAAATTAACTGAAAAGTGAATATATTTAACAGTCAAAGGAATAGTTTTAAGTGCAAACTCCAGAAATAATATCATATAATTCACATATCTTCCTAAGTTGCTGGATCTGTTACTTATTTTAACTGTCTGCATACTCAAGCATGGAGACACACATCAGAAAATGCGAAGCAGTTCGTCCCTAACTATAGTGCTAGTCTCTGCGCAGGGGAAGACCACAGGAAAACTCCTCTCAGCTTTGAACACAGCACGTTATGATGCAAAGCGACTGGCAGCAACACAGCTGGCTAAAGCAACAAAAGTAGCACCAGACGACTTTGTACCGCAACAGGTTCCCACATGCAGCTCTACTTCTGTCATGCATGATCATCTCCATGCCCAGAACAACAGCCCATCTGGATGAAAAGAATAAGGAAGTAAAAATCATTGGTATATTGCAACAGTGTAGAGTCAAACCAAACTGACCCATAAATTCTCCCTACTGCACAGGGATCAAAGTAGGTAAGATGGGTTGACGTGTCCTCTCTTGCTTCAGAGCACACATATCTCCCTGTTAATAAAGAAAGGTATTAATACAATCACAATCTCCCTCTATCTTCTAGGTCAGATAATTCAAAATTCCCACCTGGCTGGTGTTTGGAAACTTTCATTACAGACCTTTCATATTTCTGGTGTCTCGTTATCTCTGGAGGAGTTTCTTACACTATTGGCAGCCATTCCAGCTTGTCTCTGACTGTAAGACTATTCACAGCATCAAGGAGGGAGAAAAATAAAATAAAGACCCACTCAGCAAAAGCAAATTATGATAACTGGAAGAAGCGTACACTGAAAATGAGATAAGTAAGAGTCATTCAAGATGTGGGCTACATCAGGGAAATCCTGGTCCCCAGGGACCTAACTGGCTGGCTGAAGAGTGGGGAACTGCAAGAGGATATCTACAAGAGAAAAACAGAAAGAATCACAAGAGAGATTTTTCATGAAAAGGGAAAAGCAATCATAAATGCCAATGATAATTCCACCCCTTCTCCCCCTCTCCCTTTTCTCCGCCCTCAGTGTGGAAAATGCTGTCTCAGCCCCACAGATATATTTGCCTTTCCTACTCTGTGAGCTGGATCCAAAGCCTGCTAGAGACTGGTTTCAAGGTCTTTTACTAGCTCAATGGGGTCTAGGATCTGATGACCCTGTTTATGGGAAAATCCTTTCCAATCTAACGAGCTATCAGAAAAGAAGAAGGAAAGGAGCCAAAGAGCCTACCATCCTTTTCCCTCCTGCTATGTGACAGACTGAGCAAACACATAGTTCCCTTTAGTCCTGACTGTACAGACCAAGATCTAAGAAGATCCATGCAGATATCTGGAAATTCCTATTATGGATACTCTGCAGTCCCCTTTAAGTAGTGGGGACAAAACTGAAATGGCTTTTGCAGAATAGCTGGAGCAGCACAAAAATCATCCCAGGCTGCAAAGCACAGAAACACAGAATCGCAGAATGGTTGAGGTGGGAAAGGACCTCTGGAGGTCATCTGGCCCAACTCCCTGCTCAAGCAGGGTCACCTAAAGCCAGTTGCCCAGCACTGTGTCCAGGTGGTTTTTGAGTATCTCCAAGGATGGAGACTCCACAGCCTCTCTGGGCAACCTGTGCCAGTGCTTAATCACCCTCACAGTGAAAAAGCGTTTCCTGATGTTTAGAAGGAACCTCCTGTGTTTCATTGTGTGCCCATTGCCTCTGGTCCTGTCACTGGGCACAAAATGGGCAAAACCCACTCAAGAAGCTGGATGAAACTTGAGTACTGCGAATTTGAGCACTAACTTGCTGCTTCTTCACTCCTTGCATTTCCTGAGCTGGTTAATTTAAAGTTAGCCTGGGTTTGCATTTAACCTGTTTCAGTCCTATGAAATCTAAGGTCCATAAAGTAATCTACCTTTTTTGGTTCCCTTAAGCAGTATTTCAGATCAAAAATATACTCTTCCTGATGATTATGGTACTTCAGAGCAGTATTGTAGGCAACAGCATCCCCCAAAGTTACCTTTCAGTTGCAGATATGTTGCAGTCAGACACAAATAGCCAAAAAGTATCATATAATAACATAACCTATGAGAAGACTCCTGTATATTCATATTGAGTATCTGTGAAGTAGTGGCTCTTTCAATTAAATCTTCGACCATAACAGTAATAGTTTTAAAAGAAAAATGTTTGCAATTATGAATTCATTCGTGAATTTGTTTTCCATTATGTTACCAGTTTTAGACTTGCTGTATCTTGTATCCAAAATATTCTTAACAGGATCAGTCAGGGAATATTTACATTTTAATTAATAAATATTCCAATAAGCTGGAGCTTATTATTGGCAAAAAACAGGGAAGGAAGAGTGGGTTACTGCTATTTAATTTAATGTCACTAATCAGCTCTCTTCACTGTGGCTTTTCTACAAACAATTTACTGCGTAAAAGTATTTTTTTGTCATGCAAATCACTCTGAACTAATATTATACAAATTTATTCACGAAAAACTGCAAGTGCTTTTCAGAACAATAATAAGCTTTAGGTGGTTTATATCAGAAATGGTTTTTCCAAGCTTGGAAACCACTGAAATGAGAAACAATGCTCAGAAAAAGTTCAGTTCAACAAGATCACAATCTGAACAAAATGGGTCTAATTCTCACCACCTTCTGCCACTATGGCAGCATTAAGGATTCCTATAGCATTATTATAAGCTACGTTTCCATGCCCTGTGAGGCTGCCTTATCAGACGGATGACAAGTAAAACAGCCTCAATGTAAATGCGCATCTCTTTCTCCATGTTTGTAAATTCATAGTAAGATCCATTTAGTGAAAAGGAAAGAAGAAAATGGATGTCCCAGTATGGCACTTCTGAATGCTTCTGTTCCAAAGAAGAAAATGGAGGTAAAATCAGTAGAGGTAGCATGTCAGGCTTGAATGATGGGAGGAGGGAAATGCTTCTTGAGAAAAGTCAGCTTACAATATTGATTGGTAAAAATATCTCACAGGGGTAGCATTTGACACCTAGTCCTGACACAGGATATACAGATGCAAAATGTATAAGACAAGCCAAGTGACTCTAACTATCTAACATAGTGTGTAAAGTAGAGCTGAGAAACTCAGGAGGCTGTGAGAGCTATGAGGGCCTCCTGAATGCCCAGGAGGTCCCCCCTTGGCCCAACAGCTGTAAGAGGCAGTAACTTTCCAGTCCAGAGGAGCTCCAAGCTCAGCAGGAGGCAAGAGCAGGGACACTTGCCTTTCTCCAAGGATCAGGTTTCTCAAAGTTGTGCTAGTCTTGTGCGCCACGAAACATAAGCCAATATGCTGGCACTGGAACCTGGGCTGAAAGGTGTACAGTAAACGAGTGAGCTAAGGACTTCAAGCTAATCCTGTATTGTCATCACATTGCCATGGGACACAACAGGGTAAGCAGTTACCTCAGCCCACCAAAGGCAGCTTCAACCTGGAGAAAGTAACATGTGAGGTAATATTGGAGAGGAAACCAAGTTCCAGACAAACCTTTCAAACTTCTAAAATCACTAATGGGAGAAGAATGACTCAAAAAAGTTAAGCAGATCTTAAATCACATTTGTTTCATTTCCTTCTGTGTACACTTCCCATTATTCCCATGAGAAATTTTAACTGATGTCCCTCAGGTTCTGTTTGGGAAGCTGTACAGAGCTCCACCTCTTCACCCCAAAAACTTTCCATTTGCAGAGGGTTACTCAAAACAAGCCTGCTGTAAGAATTGTACAGACACCATGGGTATAATTCCGGGGTCAAGCCTATTTTGGTAGAAAAGGAAACCTACCTAAAGGAGCAGGCATGCCCCGCTCGGAATATGGGATGCAAGACACATACCAGAACTTAAACATGTCTGGTATCATTAGTATCATATTTTCCTGCCCAGATCTGGGTTTAGAACAGACACTTTTTTTCCCAGTTAATTAAATCAACTTGCAAGTCAACCTCAAACCCTCCCAGAAAATGTAAGATGGGTTTGAAAATAAAATTATAACACGGTTTAGAGAAAATGGATTAGCCTTCTTTTTTTTTTGGACCATGCGTTTAAGTTTCTTCCCACAAACGTGACAGCTAGAAAATCCCTTAAAAATTACAGCAGAGTTTCTAACCATCATTTGTTTCTGAGCTTTTCACGTTGAGTATCATAGGGTCTGCAACCAGCTGTGAAGACGTGCCACTCTGTATGGAGCACAACTTCTGGATTTCCCTGAACTCCCCTCATGAACCTACAGATTCTTTGGTTCATTCCTTGAGAGTGCAATATACAGGAGCTCCCTGGATCTGCACGTGGATTACAGCTAGCTGGCTGTACTTTCCGAAACACTTTCGTTGTGAGAGGCAGTTCAGTGCCCAGAGCAGATTGCTGCTTCTGTAACTGCAAACTAGGCAAGAGAGAACAATCCACCACTCCAGCCTGGTACTATGCGATACAATGTATATTTTCCAAAAGCATCACCTGGGCAAACAATGCCAATCATTTAAAGGTAAAGTTAAATGTTTTTAAGTCAAAAATGTTTCACATAGAGAAATATTAGCTGAGACCATGTGTGGGATTAAAAGCTCAACTAGGAGAAATTTATATGTAATTTTATATAATGGCTGCAATTTCATATACAGTAATAACAGCTGAATCATCAAATGGCCAATTATACATCTAACTGGTCATTTGCATTTGCAGCAATTATGACTGCAATATAATCATAGTAACTAGTCTTGCTGTTGTCTCCCAATTTAGCTGAAAAGCTAGGTCTACAGCTTTGTATTTTAAAACAATCTGTGCGGAAATCAGGACTTTATTTAGTCATTTTTTTACTTCAGCCCAGGGACCGTGTCTTTCCTTTACAGCATCTGATACTGCTGTTTACACTAAGACAAGGTAAAGTGACTGACTTGAAATAGTTTTGTCTGTCATGATGTATTGCAAGAAAAACCTGGAAAGTTTCTAGAAGAAAATTAAGGTCTTTATATATACTTGGAGGACTGCCATCCGTGTATAGTTGGTGAAATACAGTAGTCACCAAGAACAGAGCTCCACTGCAGATTCAGTCATATTACTTCTTGGTTATTAGAGACAATAAAATGCAATGTCAGCATAATCTCATAGGAGACCATAGATTTGATTCGAATTCCACCAGAGTCAAGGGAAATCTTGCCGTAGGGCTTGAGGAAGCTTTGGGTCAGATTTTGTGCCATGCATGCTGGGTTTCTCAATGTGCAGCTCTGACCGGGGCGATAGGGAACAGTACTCACTAACATGAGCCTCTGCTTCAGCATTGCAGCAAGGTCAGTGCGTGGCTCCAGGGATGCACGCAGCACTCCTTTTTCCCTTGTGCTGGGAAACCCACAGTATTGGAGCTGTCAGGGAAGGAATCCACCTATCTGCCTGATGTCAGCTATACTGCACTGCCTAAGGCACTGGGAAATATGTGGAGTACGTGACATGCCTGGCCCATATGTGTCACATGTAGGGCTAACTGAAAATATGGGCTCATGTCTCACGTCTCACATGGTGCCAGCACATCCCGCAACTACTCCTTCTGCAAGGCTGGGCTTGCATTCAAAGAGAAAACTCTCAGACAAACCTGGTATCAAATTCAGAATCAAGCCAACGCCAATGTTTGCATTAAGGATGTGATACATACACTGCCTTGCTGGGCAAGGTGGCAACAAGCAGAACTCCTTCAACTTTTCAAATGTGATAGGATCCTGTCTTCTAAAAAGAAGAGCATGAGATGTGTTAAGTGGGAAGAAAAGGACACTATCCTTCTTCTTTTTACCTTCCCCTTCACACACTTCTGTAATACTTGATTGTTCTTATTTTCCCCTGACAACTCTCATCTCCTGGGTCCATAGTGAGAGTTTATTTAAAAAAAAAAAAAAATTAATTTGAAAGGTCATAAATATTGAGTTTCCTTTCCAGTTAAAAGTACAGAGCAGCTGAAATTGACGTTAAAGGGTCATCCAAAACCAGCCATTGATTTTTTGATAGTAGATGGGAGTTCTACACTCAGAAAAATGGCAATGAGAGAAAATATAAATGAGATATTGAAATGATTTTATTATTTTTCCTAGAATATTAAGCAGCTTTGGAAACTGATGCTGCTTTTCTTAAAACTATAGGAAACAGGTTAGTCTATTTTTCTGTTTTCATAATCTGCCATATTATGCAATTCTCAAACTTTTTAGCAGCTTTTGCAGAATTTTGTGACTTTTCCATAATTATTCTTTTTCACAGAATTTACAAAATTCCTCACTTCCATTGAGTCCAAGAGCTGTATTAGAAGATGAATACCCATTTAAAATACATTTTTACTGAAGAACTATTAAAAACAAAGTCTGAAAGATCTCTGGCATTTTGCACTTCCCTTTTTTTCTTTCAACAGTTTCGACTAGCTCTGATGATACTATAGCACTTCAGTCACTGCAAAGTTTCATTAATGAATGCTTTAATATGGCTAGATGTAAAGAATTACAGTGAGTGCAAATAATTGTAATATAGAAGTTTTATCAATTATTTTCTCCCCCCTATGCTTTTTCCCATCTATTACTTGAATCTTTGGGTCCTTAGACTCTCCTGTTGCATATGTTGTATATATGTCTCGCGTTAGTAAAGCAGACTATCCAAAAATATGACTGCACTTTTTCAAATATCTGGTGAGATGACATCAGAAGATGCTACACTCCATGAGACGCTGTTCATGGAGACTAGGTCACATTTTTTAGCTCTGCCTGTATAAGCTTGGAGGAGAGTGTTTCAATCTTTTTAATACAAAGGCTTTGACGAGATGCTCAGAGATGGCTGGAGGAAGGTAAAACTATTTAGCCTCCATGAGCTGCCAAACACCCCGTGGATGTGGGGTGACCCCACACAGCTCCCTTGGGCCATGAAGAGGGAAAAAAACCCAATACTTTTGCAGCGGCCCAGCTCCTGACTTTCAGAGCCACTGTCACTCGCACCTCACTGCTCTCACCTCCCCACCTTGGGCTGCAGGTGAGGAAGAAATACCCTTCACTCTTTCAATCTGGGCTGACTGCGTGTCTCCACACAACTGCCTGCTCCCCAGCTGGTTAAAATACTGGCTAGTGATAGCTCACTGCTTTTGCAACATGAATTGCTTCCATGCCTGCCTTAAAATACACCTAAATGGAGCCCAAATAAATCTAATGTCCAAATGTCCCTGTGTCTCTAGACTCTGATATCATGAACCTTGAATAATGACAAGATGATGAATAGCTGCATGTTGCAATTCAAACTTTTATTACTAATGAATTTCGAAACAATACTCTAGTACAGTCCAATTTTTTTTTTTTTATATTGCCTGTTTTAATTCAGCTTTTAAATGGTTTTCATGAATCTGCAAAAAGGCCAGTTTTACACTTTTATCTTACAGGGGTCACATATAATTTCAGCAGAAGCTGGGAGATGAATTATAACACATATATATATTTGGTTTGGTTAGGTTTAAAAAATATACTCAGGTTGCAGACCTTTTAAAATGTATATTTGATTATTTTTCCTTAATAGAAAATATCCTTCCAAATTGGGTTGCAGTCATCTGTCGCATATAAAGACAAAAAGAACACATTTGCAAGGCAAGTTGGAAAAAGGCTAAGGGAGACAGAGAAGATTTCTGAAGACTTGAGAGAGCTTTAGTTTAGCAAGAGAATTGAGTTGATAGTTACTGAAGAGACATTTTAGTTATGACTAGAGAAGTATGTGGCACTTAGAAATGCTGAAAATTGCAAATTTTTTATGGGCATTATGCAATTACTGTCCTAAAACACGTCTTTCCCTTTTACTGCATTATTTACTAGCTGGTTGTAAACTCTGAAATCTCTTTTTGTGTGGATTATATTTAAAACTTACAAACTTAATTTGACTGTAACATCAGTGTCACTTTGCTAGTGAGGAGGATGGAGCTTCACCCCACCTAGAAGTCTCTGAAGTACATGCATACAGAAAACCCACTGGCAGAAGGGGGCTGGGTAGCCTCTGCCTGCATTGAAGTGCCTTCAGCTGGGTACTGCTACTGCAATTCCTGAAATCCATCTTTCTTGCCCCAGTAGGGTGACTGACAGTGCTGGGGTTTGGGGTCCAGGCCACCCCCCTGGAACAGTGAGTTAGGCACCTCCCAAAAGGAAGCAGGAGAGAAGACATGCACAGCCAGCCAACAGCACTCAGATTTATCTGTGCCAGTGCATTAGGTTTATAACATAATGTAAGTCATCTTACCAAGGAAACTCCCTAAGTAAGTAAAACTCCCAGGGGTTGTACTGGTGCAGCATCCCTGTCCATGCTGAGAGCCCCAGGGAGGCACCCAAAGACTCCCCGGAATGAACAGGGGAGCTGCTGGCAAGTTCATGGGCTCCCTGGGCCAGGCGCTTGCTGAAATGTTGATGTTCTGGGCATTCTAGGCACAAAACTTCCATTTTTGCCCCTAAAATCAGTGTTCCTGGTTTGCTTCATCAATCCCAAAGCAGAAATGATGAGGTTTTCTATCTGTGTGCATGTTGGATGTGTTTTTTCCTCAATAAAGACATAAATGTATTTCTACATTAAATATTTATACATTTTAAATTTATAAATATTTAAAAATGTGTAATATATGGATTTATACATTAAATACACATGTCTATATACACACATTTTTATGAATATACATTTTTTTCATACTGCCTCCCTCTCAAGAGAAAAGGTATTGAATATTTTGCCCACTCTTTTTCTAATCTTTAATAAAGTATGTATACCTGACAGGCTGTGTCTGTCACTGTATCACAACCTTTGAAGACCCTGCAGTGCTTTAGGCACCACACAAATACAAGGATTGTGAGGTTAGGCAAGAGCTTGCAACACACAAGCAATGATGCTACTTTTTTTCTATTTTGGCTAAGATTTCTCCTCAGCAAGTATCTTTTTTCCCCCCTGAAGCTTCTAATTTTCATTATTTTCAAGTCTAATGACTTCATATTGTGACCTGTCATATCAAGAATTTATTTACATATGAAGCAGACAGTAATGCATCTGCTGAAGAGCAAGAACCCATCACTGTTTCTTTAAAGCCAAAAGGCAACTTAAATTTCCTCCTGAAAACCTGCACATAGGTCACAGCTGAAAGGCTGTCAGGCTCAGAGCATGTTTTTACATATTTTGTTTATAATATGAGGCTTAAACAGATTACAGTATTTTGAAACAGGGCAAACCCTCTTTTTTGCAAACCACTGAGACAGCTGGGTACCCTATGATAAAACCAAAGTGGAAATCCAACAGGCTTCACCAACAGAAAAAAATCAAACCCCTTTGGGAATACGACATGCCTGGAAATCAGGGGTGAAGCAGGCAATTAACAGCCCAGAGAAAAAGCTCATCAAGCCTCGGGAAATCTCTGTGTCTCCCTTCATCCCAGAGGCAGCTGGGAAGCCCTGGAAAGCACTAAGGCTCAGATTGCTCACTGCTGACATTGGTAAACACATACTCATATAAATAGTGCAGTGACTTCAGAAAAATCACTTGTGTGAGTAAGAGCCAGTGTGTGGCAACAGGGCTACACCATCCGGCCCTGCATCAAACCTAACAACATCCTTTCCAGCATCTTTTATCTCAGGTTCTCAAGCTCGGGTACTTGCAATGTTCCTATCATCAGCCACTTGGCACCTGGGAATAAAATCACAGCTGATTCCTCTTCCCTTCATTTATTGTGAGCAGCCTAAGTTGTAAGAGTGCAAGCCTAGAAGGAAATCTCAGAGACCAAGTGTCAGGTAGGGAAGTGGGCAATTTAACCGCAAATGCTTTCCAACAAGGAAACGGAGTCCTGCAGGGGTGAACAATTTCCTATGGCCAAAGAGTAAGTCAAAGAAAGGGTCTGGAAAAGTTTGCAGAGTATGTATGCCTTGGGACAGCAAGTGTGATACACTTTTGTGATACCGATGGCCAGTATTACAGGGGCTGAATCAGTATTTCAGTTTGCATGCTTGAATTTAAATTTGTGCCTTCTTTTAGGATTATGACCAGAATCCCAAAGATGTGACCGCACCACCTTTCATCGGTCTCACAGGCAGCCAGACCTGTATGTTGTTTAGCAAAGCCAGGCCTTGGCATCCCGTGGCTTCGTTTTTGCAAAGCAGGCTCTTTTCTGGGCTTGTTTTTGGGACTACTGCACATGCACAGCTGCTGGGTGGGCTGTTACTAGCTGGTAGGGTGGGAGTCACAGATCAGCTGGATTTGATCACTTTCCATCACCACCAGCAGGGTTTGAAATGCCTTGCTCTGAAAAACATGACAGATTTCAATGAGAATACACTTCTACTGGGTGAGACAAGGGATGGAGAGGGAATGGGGAAATCCTGCGGCAGGGGGAAGCGCGGGCCCGCCACTCCTTCAGAGGCAAGTCACAGTCACCAGAAGCGCTTTCAGCCCGTCAAGGCAGAGCGCCTAACGCGTTGTGCCACAAGTGGGTTGGTGTTGACATTACTCTTCTACGTGGCATCCTCCTTCCCACCTGCGGGCTGCTGCTGGCTGGTTCAGGTGCGCTGCAGCAGCCGCTGGCTCGCGGGGGGCTGACCCGCACCCCGCTCGCGGCAGGGTGCCCGGCGTGGCGCGGCTGAACCCACCGCACGGGGCACAGCCTCTGCCCGGGGGATGCAGTGGCGACTGCCCACTGTACGCTCCCCTCTACCGCAGCCTGCTGGGAAAGGCAAATTTGGGCTCGGTCTGGGAAAGGCCTGAAGCAGCTCAGCACACCTGTGGCGGTGTTTGAGAGACCGGGGCTTTGCTCTGAGCAACTGAATAGCATGTACTAACAAATGGGGGCAACTGCATTTAAAAATGGGCTTGGAATGGTATTTGAATCTCTAACCTGCCTAATAAAAATCTGATGTTTGTATATAATACTGATCTAATACTGTGCATTTAAAAGGTCTGACTCTGAACGCTCTTTCTGAAGACAATTAAATTAAACATCATGAGAAATGCACAGCACTCCCTTCCTTGGTGCCAATTCAAGCTACAGCTGGAGGAGTTTCAACTCTGATGTCACTTAGATGTTTTTATGGTTCCTTCAAACACCCGTAGTATCAGAAGGCCAACACACTCACAGGGACCAGAACTGCACACAGATCTGACACGGGTCCTTGTGAGGAGGTACTGCAGACTGCTTCACAGTGCTCCTGTTCCCAATTTTAAATGCACATCTCCACCGCATGCTCTTTTTAAGCAAGTATTTCTCAAACCCCTGCTGGAGGTTAGATCTAAAGTGCTGTGAACTGATTAAAAATGTCATGTAGTTGTTTTAAAATTGTATGATGTTGTCAGAGAAATGGCTGCATGATGAGACAGTAACTTCCTTTATGTAAAAGTAAAAATCATCAAGAGTTACTTGTGCTGAGTACAAGGTACTCCTTGAAGTCTGTGAGATTTTCTCTTGCACATAAAGACAGCCAGCAAGGTCAGACTGTTCATGTACCTTCATGACATGGACAGGTCACGTATGGATCCTTCTGGGGACTCCTGTCACCCTCAAACAGCCAACCCAATCTTTCCCCTGCACCAGGGGAAAGTCTAGAAACCAGAAGACTGTATAATCTCTGACTGTGTCTATTGATGTGATAGAGATGATGTAGAGACAGGAGGAAAAGAAATTAGACAGAGTCAGGGTACAAGATTGTGCAGGGTTGACCTTGGCTGGATGCCAGGTGCCTACCCAGCCACTCTACCACTCCCCTCCCCAGCAGAACAGGGGGGGAGAAAACAAGACAGAAAAAAAACTTGTGGGTCAAGACAAAGGCAGTTTAATGAAGCAATAGCAAAAACCTCATGTGCAGAAGCGAAGGAAAACAAAAGACGTTCTCTACTTCTCATCAGCAGATGATGTTCAACTACTTCCTAGGAAGCAGGGCTTCAGTACCCGTAGCAGTTGCTTCAGAAGACAAACATTGTAAATAATTAATGCCCCCACCTTCCTCCTCCTTTCTCTTAGCTTTTATATCTGAGCAGATGTCATATGGTATGGAGTATCCCATTGTTCACTTTGGTCAGCTGTCCCGGCTATGTCCCCTCCCAAGATCTTACCCACTCCTAGACTGCTGGTGAGAGTGGGGGGGAGGGTGGAGAGGCAGCCTTGATGCTGGGCAAACACTGCTCAGCAGCAGCCATAACACTGGTGTGTTATCAAATTCAAGCACAGCACTATGAGGGCTGCTATGCGGCTCAGGCAGACCCAATACAAAGATATAAATGACAAAGAAGTTATGGAAAGAACAAATCCAACTGAGCACAGGGTTGGGAGTTAAAACAAAAAGGGTATGGAAACTCTTGGAGAAGGAGAAAGAGAGGAGGACTTGCAATGCTGGAGGGAAGACAAGAAACTGGGCTGGAGGAGGATAATACAACCTGAAGAAACATGGGAAAAAGTGAAGCATCAGGAGATACGATAAAAAGGAAAATACGATGAAAGAGGAAAACAGGGAAAAACTATACTGACAAATCCCTGCTACTCAGAGTATGCCTCCATGATTCCTCAGTGAATGCAACTGCTTTCTGAGTGTGTGCTAGACTTATTTTGCCATGAATGATAGATTTCAGAAGAACTTTAGATTTCAATATGTACTGTGAAATGTTCCCTGCTCAGCCGTCCCTGTAGAGTGGGGAAAATGGCAGGAAATCATTGTGAACAACAGCAAGTGTTATTTTGAGGGAGACATAATGGCTTGTTTGGTTTGACATCCAAAACAGATATAACTGCGACAAAAGCATTTAAATGCTAATCTGTCATTTACAGAGGGTAAACAAAAACTAACACGCATAAAATCTGTGGTGCTTGTGAGCAAGTGCTCTAGAAGCCTGAAATACTGCTTAATTTAGAGAAGACAGGCATCTCTTTGCAGGCAGAATTTATACCTGAAATATATGAATGTCGAGAGCAAAATTTAGATACTAAAACCTCTGTTTCCTGGTGGTGGACTTTGATCATACAGTTAAGGTCACAGAAAGGAATAATTTTTCATTTGCAGTGTATTTCTCAGAGACGCAAATATGCAGGCAAATATTTTCCTGGAGCAATTAATGCACAGTCCTATCAAAACGTATCTCACATTGTGACCGGATTTGATAGATTACATAAAGATCCTAAATTCATCACACTTTTCTGCCTTCTGTATATCCTCATGCCCACAAAGCAACGGTAACTCTGATCAAGGGCCAAGGAAGCAAAAGGCAGCTTTGGATGAGTCTGGAAGAAATGTGTTTCCTTGATCACGGGCCAGCCTGTTTCCTTAGACACCTCCCTGAGCAACTGAGAAAAGCTTGGAGAACATTTCTAAAATCACAGTGCCTGCCACCAGCCTCCAAAGTGTCACACGCAACCAGAGGTCACTGGGAATGATGCTACGGTCAAGTGGCTCACCCCAGTGCAGTGATGGAAAGAAAGGGCAGGTTTCTTTCCATTCTGGGATGAGTCTCCTTAGGTCAGTACCTCTAGTGTCAGCTTCCAGACGTACTGCACAGCACCAGGTCTAGGCCCTCAGACATCACCTTTCTATAAATAAAAGGAATGGACCTGAGATTTATGTTAGTATCACAGGTTTTGTCTCTGTTGCAAGGAGGTCTCAATAAATTTATAGTTTCATTAAAGCCTGTAAAAAGAAGAGGAGAGTAATTCATTGCAACGTATCAAAAAGTACCTTGAAGTCCTTAGAGGTTTCCATTAACTTCCATCAGGGCTGCCATGCTGTACGGATACACAGGCAAAGGGGAAAACCTCTGACGGTGTTGTGCACAAATGGAGCTTGAGAAGGAAATGCGCAATTTAAGAGTCACCTGCTAGTTTAAAATTTACTTGAAAACTGCATTAGCCTTGTTGACCTTCTTGCCTTCTATAACGATTCTTAATTATTCTGTTCTGTCCAAGTTTGTGATTAGCTTCACCGTACCTATGTTTGTTTCTTTTTTTATATACTTTTCTTTCTATTATGTCTGCTAGTATGTGGAAGTCTTCAATACACACATAGACGAACAATGAAAAAAGTCTCTACAATGAACAAAATGTGGTCATATAACTAATCTCAAGCAAGCAGACAAGATGACAGGAACAGAAAGAAACTCAGCCACCTGCTTGTAACATGGTGTGGTTTATCTGCTTATTATCTACTCACGTGGCTTTTGTCATGCAAGTCTCTGCGCTCCTGATAACTGATGAGTAACCTGTACAGAAAACATGCTTTTTACAGAAATAGAAAAATATTTTAATTTCCAGTTGATGAGTGGCTACTAAAACACACAAAAATAAAACCTAGTGTGGTTAATAGGACATTCTCTAACGATCTGTCCGGTTCTGACCTTGACAGGGTCAGACTGTGGCAGAACTGGTTTTAGCCCTGGGCCTTCACTTCTTGACTTTATGTTTGTCTTTTCCCCATTCACACTCTTCTGTAATACAGGAAAAAGCTATGTGTCTTCTTTGTATGAAGAACTGCGCCTTCCTGTGATCTTAACATGTCCTGTTTTATAACTATGTAACCTAGAGCCCTGGAGTATAAACGTGAAACTTCTGTTCAGCTGGCAACTTCCCCAAGCCCCTCAAACGGCCACCCATTTGCCCTGTGCCATAGGGAGGTGCTGGTTCTGCCTGCTGTTCGTTCCGCGACTGAACACGGTGAAGAGGCGAAGGCTGTGCCTTCCCTACGCACAGCCTGTGTCACCACGCAGTTAGACATCTTCCTAGCAAACTGACATCACAGTTGACAAGTTCAGAACCAAATCATCCTCCACTGATCTCGAGGCACTTACCCATGGGAGAAAATCATTCATTTGACAATCATCACCAAAATTTGATGTCCTTTGTGATAGTCTATTTGCGTTTATGTTACGCATTTGAAAGCACTGACAGGATAAAAATCTGCGGAAACTTTCCTCTCCAAGAAAGTTTCCAGTTCACTTTCAAGCACAGAGTTTCACGGTATTCTGGAACTGTCTTAGAACTATTCTGTAGGACAAAGAAGCCAACACAATATTCAATATTACATTTTGAGAGTCTGTGAAATTACTATATTGCTTCAAAATGTTTAATTATGCCCATGTGGGCTTTGACATTGCTCTTTCAACTGACAAACATAATCTCATAGTGCGTCTAAGCCTCTCCACACAGATCTTACAAGCTTTACTCTGTTGTCAATATCCTGCCTTGGGTTTCATGACCTAGGTTCAGTGAATACTTCAGGACATCCAGCACATGGCATCAGACATCTTGATGACACCAAACCTTGCACACTGCGGTTTAATGACCTCTTGTATTATTTTTGTCTGTTGACTTTCTAAACCCATCAAAGCAGATTACAGCCACTTAGAGTGTTCATGTCTTCTGAGTCCTCCGCTCAGCTTAATTCAGCAAGGAAATCACCTTAGCTGCCAGATATTCACTGTACCCCAAAATCTCTCTAAAATACATCATAATCCTTCAGTTGGACTAAGAAAGGATCCCTTTTCAAAGACAATTACACAATCTGTTTTAAACATCTTTTTCATTCTTACATACATAAAGGACCAGATTTTACTTTTTTCTCATTCTGTTCTGTGAGCAGTTCACTGATGTCAATGGTGTAAGGTATGATGGCAGACTGCAGGCTATCACTTTTAGTTATATAGTTCTTGTTTAAAGTCCCACATTTGTAAAATTACTCCAGAGCAATACAGCACAATAATGTACAGCACAGTAATGTACAGGAACCGAGCCCAGGCAACACAGGTACACATATATCTCAGGCATAATTCTTGGTGGTTTTGCATACTTATACCTGGGATAAAATTTGCTGTGATGAATACAAATGTGTTTGTCTTGATTTAGATTGCCACTTCTTTTTTAATTGGAAAGGCGATTACAGCAGGATTTGCTGAGAGCTGTTGTTGTGTCCCCATTCTCTCTTGTTGCCTTTTCTCAAGTGAAGAAAAATTAATCAGAATAAATATTTGTGTTAAGGTGGTAGCAAAGTCAATGCTCTACCATTGCCCGTTGCCAAGTATTATTTCAGCATATGCGGTCAGGATTGAATGGGACAGGGAGAAAATACAAGAAATAATTTTTTTCAACCCTTTTGCTTGGACATACCTTTGCTTTGCGTGCATAATCTGTAATCACCAATTCATACTTGTGAAGAGAAACAAGCTAAAGAAAACAAGAACTTCTGTAAGTAGCAGCTAATGTTCTGCTTTAGCGAAGAGGTTAATGTGAGCAGTGTATTTAGTTGTTTTGTTTTCTCCATAAAGAAAGATGACATGCTGCATTTATGCAGGAAAATTTACTTCCACCTGACTAAAATTAGATAGTCCACATTTATGCTTTGAGTTTATGTCATTATCCCAGGAACGGTGTGGGAGTTTAAACCTATAATCTCTGCATACACAGGGAAAGGATGAGGACTATTCTGAATAAATGTGACAGCCTCAGAAATTCAGGTCTTCGCATTTGACTCATTTTCTAATGAACTTAAAGCATAGGTGCTGGAAAGCAAAAGTGGAGGGGAGAGGAAGGACAAGTAACCAAGCGTACCATATAGGTATATAATGTATCTGCCAGCCTGCTGTTTAGCCACTCTGGAGTCCTGTAATAGTATTAGCTGACACAGACGTGTGACCGTGCTTATCAGACGTCACTGATGGGCTAAGAGACACGCTGCAGTGGTAAGCCCCAGCACTCCAGTTTACACTGCATGCTGCAGCTCCAAGTGGGAGCTGAATTAGCTCCTGCTAGTCATCCTTTCAGATGGCCAGCTACTTAATAGGTAACAAAACACTGCCAGGTGTAACAACTCCTGATAGATTTTCTGATTTTACTGACTTTCTGTTGACAACTTCTGCTTCACTGTGTTGACATTTGTCTTTAAAAGTGAGCTCAGAGCTCAGAGCCTTTGCGGTCTACCATCAGCAAATTGTATGGGGTCAGGGGGGGAAGGCAACAGCAGCTCTCAGGCTGCCATAAATTACACCAGTTCTCAGTAAATTAGTTGTGTGGATTTGTGAGATAATGACAATTTTCAGTTCTAGCCTTCAGACCTGTCTTTCCATGGTAGCTTTACATATTGCAACATATTGCAAACTATCTCTGCTTCCTACAATAGCCTGTAAATCCAGAGGCAGGAAGTAAATACCCAATCCAAACCCAGTGTCAGTGTTATTTTGTTTGGATCCTACCTCACTGCACTCAGCTGCCGTGTGTCTTTCCAGAACCAAGCTCTTAAAGTAGGCTCATGTTATAAAAACGGGTGCAAGGCAATATTAAAATGTAATGGAAAATATTGCTGTTTCTTTCAGATGCCTATTTCCCACCAACCTGAAAAATTAAATTACTTTCTCACTTACCTGACACATCTATCTGTAAACCTGATATCCTATGTTCCAGATCCATCATAAGCATGATGGTTTGGATCATGACACAAATAAAAAACTACCTGCCCTTTTCATTTGCTCAAACTTCTGTGCTAAATTCTTAAGAGAGTGCTTAATGGATGTAAGAAAGTTTTCAGAAATTCCTGAGAGGCTGGGTCACATCTTACAAAACGAAAAGCAACTGTTACCCCAGACAGCATATAAACAGAAACCATTCATCTAAAAGCCAGAATACAGCAAGACTCCATTATGAGGTCAATTTTGGATTAGTAAAGCCCTAGTTCCTCCTTAGTCTATGTTATTTCTCCATCATATTTCAGTCAATGTAAAGCCAGAGTAGACCAAATACAGTGGGTTTGTTTTTCTGTGAAATTATTAACTAAGTAGTCAAGACAACAATTGCGCTTCATTTCTGGACACATCTACAGTCATGTGTGTTCACATTTATGCATGGGTACACAGGTGTATGTAAAGCTCATGACACTGACTTTTCAGTAAAATTAACAAGGCAAGCCCTCTAGGGCCAATTAGTTTTTATTGCACAAAACCTTGGCAAAAAGTTCTCATTTCCTCCCATTTAACAGTTTGGACTTGAATTGGCTCCATTTCTGTCCAAGTCAAAATCTAGCTGTGTTTTCAGCCACAATGGGGATGTTAGTCCACAATGAAGAGTGTTTCTCCGATTCAGTGACTCAGTGCCTTGGACCCATCTTTTACTGCGGAACTGGTGCAAGGTCAGAACGATGCAGCTGAGTTCAGTGGCCAGTCCTTATCTAGTCAGAACAGCCACGCATAAGACAACTTGCAAAACGTAGTAATTTGTAAGTTTTATCCAGAATTAGAAGAAGATACAATTTCTGGGATTCTTCTGCTGTCAAACCAATTGTCATTCTTTCCTTGTCAGATGTCCTTTGATCTTTGCCCACTGTTTTGCCGTTTCCCTTAGCACAGTATTATTTTTCAGGTTAGATGTGAACATGAGAAGCAGACCAAGGTTCTCTAGTTGGAGTAGAACCGTTTCTTCCATGTGCCTTATACTGCCAGTTCAATATACATCATGTGTTAAGTCCTGAGAATACATCTGATCTGAACTAACTCATGGCTAATAAAACAAAGTTATAGAAATGTGATTCACTTGAGAAAAATATAGAACACTGTATGTCCCTGTGTTGCTCAACAGAAACAGTAACAGAAAAGTTTATGCAGACTAGCAAATTATTCTCACAGCAGAAGACATATTGGGAGACTGAATTAAAAATGAGCACATATGCTTTTATTCCTGGAAGCGTGACATCCACAGCATTGGCAGTTTGGGACCCAGTGTAACAGATTCCTAAGCAGTTTCCACCCTTCTGGAGTACCAGATTAATTCTCCACAGATGAATATGATGTAAATATGAAACACTTGGCTCCAGCTCAAAGCAGTCAAAAGTGATTCGCTGACTATCCCACCAGCATTTCAGCAGGCTCTGAGCTACCTTATTATTTCTGTCAGCAAACTCTCAGATGGCCAATGCCAAAAGCTTCTGCTCCCTTCCCAACAATGGGGCAACTGCTAGTAGCATACTCAGACAAAACAAAACCGAACCAAAAAAATTAATAAAATATAGCAGCTTAATTTCAGATTCTGCATTACTGAATTAACTCAGCCACCTGAGGGGATAGAGGACCTGGCTGTACTCTCGAAGTATGTAAAGTGCTGCATCAACTGTGACAAGGAGCTTTGAGAACAGCCATAATCAGCAACAACATTGTGCAGGTAGGCTCCTTATGTGGTGTATATGCGATGTAACTTCTGAGTAGCAACTGATGAGAAGGAAACAGTATTTTCTTCTTTTCCATTGCCAGTCCATGCTTTGATCTATAAAAATATCCTGCTAGCTACTTCGGGGTAGGGCAGATTCATTTCCTAAGTTGATCACACAACACAAAGCTTGGATATTACACTCCTGATACAAATGAAGAACTACAAAAATGACCAGATTAATGTCACCAGTCTTACCAGAGACCATTCATATATGTGAAGATGCATTTCGGCTTTTTTTCCCTTAGGCATAACATGTACATTATCAAATTGTCACAATGTCTTTGAATCTGTTCCAATTTTCCCAATAGTGTGATAAAATTTTTTGACTTATTTTCTGATTCTGTGCGTATAATGACCATTTAACAGCACTATTCTCCTGTTTAGAATTCAGCATGTTTTGACTTAGTTGCCTTAAAGGCAGATGAATTACAAAGTCTACCACATCTACATGAAGCTACCAACAGAACCGAGTCTGACCCGAGTGAGGTTTCGAGGATCTAGAAAAAAGGTTGTTCACTGTTTGCTTATTTTATAGAAGGTGGATGACAAGACAAAAAAGTGCTGTATCTCATCTCTGTTTCACCAAACCAATCATTGTACTCAAATGCTGAATTTTAAAGAGACAACTTGCAGTTAGGTACTTGCTTAAGTTCAGATCAAATAATATGTACAAAATATAATCCACAAGTAACATGATGTGATGAAAAGAACAAGGTATACACTATTTATTCTGTAGACAATGTGGTAATGAGTTTTAATATTAACTGTTATGGTTTCAAGGAGACTGACTACGACAGTTTCTAAGAAGTGGCATGTTGTATGCATGTGACCAAATTTACTGCTTTTGTGGTATAATGCAATGGAGCAGCTCTTGGGAAGGAGCATCCCTCTGTGTGACTAGCTGCAAACTTTTTCTTCAGAAGCTAAGGACAGCTTAAAATTAAAAAAAAAAAAACAAAACAAAACAAAGCAAGGCATAAATATTTATTTTGCTGTCTTCCAATACCTGCCTAAGATTTTATGGAAAACACTTTGCTGCTGTGCACTTAAGTAAAACATTGTAGCCCATTAGATGATGGTTATCCACTGAGACAAATGTAACTCCCATTTATTTCAGCACAAACTGAAGATGACTGCAAAGAATCCTCAAAGCTTTGTGCCAAATCCAGCTCTTTCCTATCAGTATTTTGGAAAAGCTGCAGTTTCCATCCAAACAGAAGAGGACAGGAGAACCTATGCAGACAACTGACCTTGCTGGCTCACGGGATGAGAAAATGTAGAGGTCTCTTGAACTGATATGGTGAACGTGGAGCAGGACACTGAAACCTGTTTTGTCTTCCCTTCCTCCTACCTCCGCCGCTGTTAAGCTTTTGAGAGCTGCATTTGGTGATGCAGCACCAGAAGACAAGCCCTTCCTGTGTCCGAGATCCATACTGCTGAACCAAGGTACCTGCTTGAGCCTTGAGCTCCTCTGGTAGTCAGCGGGGAAGGACGTGTGACCTAAGGCTACCTTAAGCCCTGCTGAGCTCCTGTTTTCCCTGGCTATGGGATGGAGCTGGAGACAGACTCCTGACTCAGGCACCTCGCTTTGGGTGCTGGAGGCAGAAGGGATGAACCCTTAGCTCTCCTGCAGCAGGACTGGGTCTGGAGAGCCAGTTCAGCTCCAAGTAACAGGACTCCTACCAACATAAAGAAGGGCTGAATTCAACCTTAGGCTGCTGCAGATTTTGTATTTAGCAATGTTGCAGAGTAATCCAACTAAGCCAACATTTTAGAAAATGCATGGAATGTCTAAAAATTAAAGCTCAGTACCTAAATGATTAGACACCTAAGTAAAATTCAATTAATGTAAAACAGTTCAGGCAGGGTGAGTTTAGATGGTTTACCTCTTATTCTTCCATTCTTTACACTTTTTTACAAGTGAAAAAACAAACCTTGGAAGAAACACTCCTTTCACTGACTGCTATTTCAGCAGCAACTGAAAAAGCTGGAGTAACAGGAGTTCAGCTACTAAGCACTTAAGGAGAAATATTACAAAGTGAGACATCTTGGGGTTTATGACAAAAATGTTTCTGAAGGAACTGCTTATGTTTTCTCTTCCTCTCCATAAGATTAAATTCTGGAAACTGCTGACAAGCATTATATCTGAATATAAACATATAAATACATACAAGCACAATCATATATGTACATATGTATAAAAAGGCAGAAGTCATGGTTCGAAAGCTGGACCCCATGGGAACACGGGGCTCATGTCAGGGCAGGGCTGTGGCTTCTCTGCTGGGCTGGGGCTCTGGGGACCACCGGTGAGATGCGGCTCGGGGTGTTGGTCAGGTCACCCACCCCAGCAGCACTGCAGCAGAACTGAGACCGTGCTACTGCTCTGCTTCTGGGCTCGCTGCAGGAAATCTCTCATGCCTTCTATAGCTCTTTTGTCTCCTGAAAATTATACGTAAGATCTCATTGAGGGTTTTTCTGGCTTTATGCAATGTCTCTAGGCATTAAGAGATTGTAAAATACTGGTGAATGGGATCACTCCCTACCACGTGACTAGCTGACACTTGAAATGTTCTTTTGATTCCCCTTCTGTGTGCACAAGTTGTTAGACTAAAGAGCCAGACACGGTATCATTTTCCCTCACACTAATCACCTTATTTCCTATTGTGAGAGAAACCAAACCTCCATATATTGTCTCAAGTGACATTTCTTAAATGCCATAAGATATAGAAAAAAACCTGTTCTTTTATGTTTTAGATTGATACCTTGACTTCTCTTTCATTTCATTGCACTAAAATACTTCAGTCTACTGGGTAATAAATATTCCCTTACTAACCCTTCTAAAAATCCCTACACAGGGACTAAAATTTGCTCCGAAGACATTTGATTCTAAAGGACAAACAACTGAGAGATTATTTTTCTTTAGCAGATTTCCTAATCACATACTGCCTTTACTTCACTAGCTGAGTATATAATGAAGTCCTCTAACAACTGCCATATTTCAGTATCTGTAGACTCCTGGAACAGAATTTTTATGAAATCAGTGGCAAGAAAGAAAATTTGAAATGCAAGACTCCAGATACAAAAAATGCGAGCTCCACTTACCGTATTTCAAACGTTGTCAGATTTCTACTTACAGGATTTATTCTATTCTAAATCCAGTACAAAAAATACAAATTTTACTGATGAAATAATTTTGAAAAATGCAGTATGTACCTCCTGGTACAGGGAATGAGGGGGGAAATTACTGAACTGTAATACTCTCCCCAGTCTTGAACTTGTTCTCTATGGGTGTCAACTGTCAGCCATCTGAGAAACTGCAGGGATGGAAGCAAAGGGAGTAACTGCCTTCCAAATGAATCTTGGTTTTTAGCTAACCCCTAATGAAATCAGCATTTGTAGGACAGAACAAGCACTACTTCACATTATGACAAGGAAGGCTTCCACATCAGCCTTGCCTGAAAGCAGACCTGACAAAGACGCTCCCTATCATGCACCTGCTCAGCATTTGCTCTCCACAAGGACTGTTATGATTAATGAGGGCTGATTTCTTTGCTATTTATCAATGATTCACACTAGCATTCAAAAGAAAAAAAGATTCTCCTTTATTTCTCAATGCAAACATTTTATGACTCTGAGAAAGCCCAGTAGCTAAATGCTTTCAAACTACAAAAAAACCCCAAACCTGAAAATACAACAGACTCAAAAGATCAAAACCTGGCTTTACCAAAGAAAACCAACAGTTATCTTGTGTAGACCCAACGATGTAACAGAGATGCTAACCAGCTGTCAGGGAGCAGCGCAGAATCGTCTGCTGCATTGCCGGGAGCGGGCCCCAGCTGTGCTTTGTCACTGGCAGCAAGGGGAGCTGCTGTGAATTGGGGGGTGTGCATTTTTCTTGACATTTCCCTTTGGTGTCTTTTTAAAACTACCTTTCTGCTAATTAATTTCACCTCTGAGCTCTGCAGGGTAACGCCTTCTCCTTCAGGTTGCAGAGTGACAAAAAACCCCTACAGTCGCACCTTGTTTGATCAACTGTTTGGGTACGAACAGCACAAGGACACCGACTGACTAAATAAACTCAAGCAACCAAAATAGCACTGTTAACCAGAAATAAGCAAACAAACACAAAACCCAGCTCAGGGGCCATTTGACCTTGAAATATCCCAAACATGCTCAGTAATGCCCTCTTGGTCAGAAAACTCCCAGCACAGCATTGCTGCAGCAGTACGTGAAAAAGGAGGATGAGCTTTCCCATAAGAACATAAGTGAAAATGTCCATGCCAGAGGGGAGCAACAGCTCACCTAGCTCTTTATCACACTTCTGAAAGTGCCCAGTGCCAGGGAAAGAGTATAAAAGCAAAGACCTCAGGGGGAGATTTTCCTCGGTATGTACTCCCAACCTCAGCAATCCGTGGCTGGGCAGTTCCAGAGCTGCAGGTTAAACCCATCTCGCTGCCTGTAGCAGCACTTGAGGGATGTTTTTTGTGCTTATGCTCTCTGTTTTCTTTGTTTGGACATGAGTTTCACTTTCTGAAAGCTTGCTTGTATGCAGTAAAACTCTGTGATTAGCTGTTTTACCATGCCAGCTTGTAGGATAATTTTATTTTAATAAGTGCTAATATAATTGCACCAGTCTGGGTTGGGGTTTTTTTCCCTACCACATTCACTCCTTTGAAGTGGATTCCAGTAAATTTCCTCCACTTTGTGGAACCTTTTATTTTGGAATTAAGTGTTTCCCTAGTGGGTCCTTTTTATTTCTGATTTTTAAATGACAAATTTCCAAACAATATGTTCTTTTTTAATAGCTTTTCTATGGTTATAGTTTGAAACATACATTTAAGGAGTCTAAGCATCTGCTCTTTATATCACACCTTATCATGTGGTTTTTGCCTTTGCAGCCACTTTGATTTCCTTCCTTTTCACAATCCCTGTCTTCACCCAGATGAAGCAGCAGGTAGGACAGCTGCAGGATTCTGGGCTCCTCCTGACAGTGTGAACTGTTCACTCCTAATGTATAGGAGCTTTCCTCCAATGTGGGACTTACTCTGCCATTCATACAAACGTTGCAACTTGGTATTACGGGGTTGATGGGTTTCCTTCCATCAAGGCTCTGAAACAGTTCGCTGATGTCCTCCAATAAAACTAGGCATTTCCTCCATTTGCCTTATATATTTTAGAGTTACATGATTTACATAGCATCTTAATATATATTGCTCTGTCTATTTTTACATATCTGGCTTAATTAGGACTTTGCCAGCACTGTTTTTTCTTGATCTTTGTCCTGTTTTTAATTAAGAAGAGAGGTTTTTTTATTACTTTCTCTCCAGCGGATGATCACCCTAATTTTGTGTGCTTCTTCACCTGCCATATTTTCCCTAGTCTTTGCTTGAAGAAAAATTTCTATAATGTCTTCAGTTCACTGGTTTGTGATATAGAGAAATGACTAAATGCAATATTAGGTGAAGACTTTACCTAAGTTTACCTACTGCATCAATTCTGGTTTTCAGAATGCCCAGCTCAGCCTTTTTCTGAGCCATGCAAGAGTGAGAAATTGGAACAAGGCGAAGAGAAAAGTAAGAAAAGCTAACTCCATTCACAGATGATTTATATGTACCATGTAAGAAGACATCAGGTGCTATTGAACCTCCAAAAGCCCAGCTGGCATGCTCCAACAGCACCTACTGCTCTAACCATGTCCCTGCTCAACTCTCTTTGCTGCACCCACATGTTTTTCCTCCCTCCTGCCCATCACCTACTCAGCCTACAAGGTCTCTGAGATGGGTGCAGTGTACACAGGTATTCTCTACTGGCTGCTGCAGCACTACTGTAATGAAGATTAACTGTGACCACAAGTCACAGTGGAAAGGAAACAAATGTCCTGTCCAGATAGCAGTTGTAGGATAGGTCTGACAAATTATTTACTGTTCTGAATGTCAAAATTATTGGCTTGACTCAGTATGCAACAGCCTTAGCCCTTCCCTTGTCCAACTGCTGTAAACTTTGTTTCTTCTCTTTTACAACATTAAGCAAAAAATTTGGAAGACGCAGATCTGATATGATGGAACTTCATGCTGAAAACAAATATCACTGAGTATGCCGGTCTGTCCACAACACACACCAACACTGAGGCTGTCAGCATGGCCCTGCATCCAAATTAATAAGCCTTGTCTCTTATCAAGGTGAATTAATATGAGGGCAGCACCAAAGGGTGATGCAGCAATCCAGCTGCTGGTTCTGGGGTAGCCTAGCTGGAATTACCTTAGGAATTTTTGCCCTGCAAATCGTCGGTATCCAGAGGAAGCCGACTGCACCAATTATAAATTCAACTTGTCCAAATTATACTGGAAGAGTAGGCAGGTTGTAGCATCTCAGAGGAGATGCCTGACATCTGGTTACCAAACAAAAGGAATTTTCAAGCCAAAAGACCAGGATGGAATTAAGAATCTATGTCTATAGATAAATATCTAAAGCAAAATCTGGATGTATCTGAAGACTTTATTACCCTTTTATCTCCACTCTTAGTACTTCTTTTTGTTTTCCCACCCACAAAGTCTTTTTTACTGACTTTAAATATTAATTCATTTTTCAAGCTACACTGTAGACATCTGATCAAAAGCAAATGATTACTATGATAAGTAGCAGTTAAATTCCATAAGTATAGTGTAATCTATACATTTTCTTTTAAACAATAGCACTGAACTAAACACGTCAAGAGTCTCTGGGATCAACCGACATGTACACCATTACACGCACAATATATTGGCTAAAATGTCTTTTTTCCCATTAAAAGGAATAGAAACAAGACATTTGAGTCCCTTAGCCTTGTAAGCTTGAAAATCTCTGCCAGCGTTATTAAATGAGAACATTACTTAATAAGAGAGGATAAACTCTGCCTGCCTTAAGTCTAAAATAATGTAAGACCAGATTTCCACAGACAGAAAAGATGGTCCGGATGTAGTGGGCTGAGTGGGATATGAAAAATTTGGATCCATCTTCCTGTTTTGTCACGGACTTTGTGTGACCTTAAAGTAGCTGCGGTGTACCTCAGGTCTACGTTTGTACAACCGGGCTTCTCTGCTCTGTCGAACAACTGTAAATCTCAAATCACTCAATATTACAAGGCACTCAGTACTGAAACAATGACATTAGGGACAGATGAGAACATACATCTACTTGTCTGCACTTAATTTGTAAGCAAGGCTCATTAACTTTACTCCCCAAATACTACAAAAAGTTCATGCTTTCTTTAATAGATGTGTTTTCACCCCGGGGTGAGCTTGTGACGCTAAATCTTTACTAGGAGTGATTTACACAACAAAAAAGCT
The DNA here is from genome assembly GCA_035590275.1 of Ibycter americanus. Taxonomy (NCBI): domain Eukaryota; kingdom Metazoa; phylum Chordata; class Aves; order Falconiformes; family Falconidae; genus Ibycter; species Ibycter americanus. The sequence continues at coordinate 39,383,477 of JAVJGI010000040.1, forward strand.
GACAGAATCATATTAAATTTTTCTCAAGCACAAGATATATCCCTCCCTGGAGTACCTTGGTTTTGGGCTGGTGTGGTGCTATGCTTATGTGACCTAGCACAGCTGCAAAGCGCCTCACTTTGCATGATAACTTTTATATGCACGTGCCTAACACATATACACAAGCTGTCAGTAAACATGAGGGAACAGCTGGCCCCTGCTTAGTTTAAAATTCTGTCCTATGCGGTTGGAGAAAACACTGCTTTGCTTTCACAGAAGGAATAATCTCACTCACAAGCAGGTTAGTTGTTAGACCTCCTCTTTCAGCAGATGGCTGGCACTGCGCTCAAGTTCTGTGCTGTGAATTAAAAGACATGGCGATATGGCCACTACTATCTCTTTTTGACCAAAAGGTCTGACAATAGAAACAAAAAGTTATGTGAAATATTGAGTCAAGGGTTTTTAAGAAGAATTGAGTATTATTGCCATGGATTTTAAGTGCCAAAAGCCTAATATGTACTAGGACTTCAGCACGTTTAGATAGTTGGTGACTATTTTTCTCTTACCCCCTACCTTGTCCTTGGTCTTCTTTTCTGCTGATCTCTTCTGGCATTAGGCAAACGATCTGGTGACTTAGACTACCTATTCCATTTTTCTGGAACCCTCACCATACGAAATAATGTCAGCGCTACAGCTCAAATATTAGGTTATTATACAGGATGCAAACATAGTTACCTTAATTGTATGCATTATTCCAACCAACACACAGCTTGCTGCTGATACAGGTTTCCTTCCTTTGACACGTGCCAACCAGCCAGAGCACTGACACCCTGCTCTGTCCCCATGGCAGGTTGTCTCCAAAACATGCTGCAGCTCAGCTGCCCCACAAGCAAGCCCTGGTGCACAGCCCTCAACTCGCCCAGTGCCCTTCTGCAGTGAGGCTGCACGCAACGCCAGCTGCTGGGCAGAGCCTGAGCTCTCGACTTCACCAAGCCTGCCAGCCTGGAGTGTTTCCTATGGTCAAAGGACTATGCCGAAGATACATGCTATTGTGCCAAAGAAACAGCATTCACCGGCACAACTGCAACTACAGATTTGGCATGGAAGGGGAAGAAAAGGCTGCTTTTCCTGTTCAAACACAACCTGGCTCCGTGTTTTATGTCTTCATTTTGATCTATTATCTCACTCCCATTTTTTTAGAGTACTGCAAATCTCCTTTAACAGCAACTGTGTTTCAAAATAGCACCCTTAAGCCTAGGAAATCTACCTTATCTGCGACAACTCACCAAACAGTGAATGCCAAAGTATTTGACATCATTGTATAAATTTATCAGGGTTTTTCATCCACTGAGAAACATATATTCTTTTTTCCCTTACGTGCTAGATCAATGTTATGGCAGTGCACACCAGAGTCAGTGGTGTTTGCCTTTCTGCTATAAACCCAAGAGACTTTGGTGAACAACCCTCTACCAGAGGGGAGGTTTCACTTTAGAGAAGTTTGAAAACAACAGTTACGGTAATATTAAAACATAAAAATTTTAGCAAAAATATTAAAAATATTGTGAGATTGTTCTATATAGACTTTAAGAAAACAGAAAGGCAGCACTGTGGGTTTTTGCTTGACTCTCCATCTAGTTGACTTCTTCATGCATGTACAATAGGGAAAAGAACACTGTGTTTATACAGGCATGGGAAATGAAGAGGGGAAATCCTGATAAAAACCCTCTCTTCTTCTTCTGAG
>JAVJGI010000040.1:39385296-39414865 GCA_035590275.1 Ibycter americanus
CCTGATACAAACCCTCTATTCTTCTTCTGAGTTTTACTCATGTACCTCTGTGCAGGTTCAGTGTCATTTCTGTGCCCGTAAGTGCTATTTGCCTATGACAGAACAGTGGGGGAAATGTGGGAGAGAAATGTTTCTTCCATCCATCATCGCCCGGTTCGAACATCGAACAATTACCATGGGTACTCCTGTAGCAAACTGGTCTGCCACGGGGACCCCCCAGTTAGCATACGCCTTTGAAGCACTGCTCCTCCCGACAGGATCACTCCTGAGTTCAGCCTTGTTCCCAAGGGATAACACTCCTTTTCACATAACTGAAATATGGGGAAAGGTTCAGAGCTTTTGAAGGTTTTCTTCCCATCTTCCCTTTTACAGAGGGAGGGGGCAAAGGCATCAAGCAGATTTGCAGTCGTGCCTCCTGCCCGCAGCGACCGGCGCGGGCTCTCCTGCAGCCTGCGCTCCGACTTTCAGCTTGACTGCACAAGCAGAAGACATCTGTGCCTGCACGGCGCCCTTCGCAGCTGCACCGTGCCTGTCCAGAGAAGCCCTGGCGGAGGACGCCTGAGTGAAAGACTGGCGGCCGTGAAACCCTGCTGGCATCTGCCCTCCGTGAGCCACTTCTGTCACACACAGCCCCCCGCTCAGGAACACAGGCTGACGTAAGGGCCGGGGGTTGTTTATAAATCAAATTAGGGAGGAAACAGATGATGCTGGAGTTTTCAATGCTGAAGTTACATTAACGTGAATGTGGTATTGCTGAAATGTATCAGACCGGACACATTATCAGGGATTCACTGCAATAATGGATATTTCTAAGATTAGGCTTATGCTTTCAACTTCATACCCCCCTAAACTAAAAAATTTATTTCGAAGTAATGACAGAAATCAGTCTGAGAGGGGAGGGCAGATGTGAGTCAGACACACTGTTCTCTTCAGAGGAAATTAATTTGCTTTCAGAAAAGAAAAGTATTTCAGAAGAGCTTTTTCTCCATACAGGCATTACTAACATCAGTGACACAATATTGTAGTAAGACTTGTCCCACCATTCCATCACTGCTGGTGTTAACAAGTACTAAGAATGTTTCTGAAAAAGCACATCTAACCCTCATCTATTCTCTCTATAATACACTTACCAAGCAGATTATCCTTTGGTCCAAGATCTCTCATCTCCATTAGCTACTCTAATTAAAAAACTCTCTCTCCAACACACTTATTTAATCCAAAACTACACAGAAAAGTACATAACAAACTGCATTGATTCTTCCTTAATTCAACAGACTGAAGAAGCTACTGAAAAGATAAGAGGAATTATTCACCATTTCATTATTATTGCAGCAGCTACAGCATTTTGAGTTAATTTACCGCATGTAGTTTTGAATGAAATCTGTGCACACCAGCCTCACCATTAGGCAGCAGAACATATCTACCTAAAATTCATATTACAATAAACTAGTATCAAGTTCATTGCAGCATGTATAAAGATTGACCTGAGGGTCAAATGTTGACTAGCAAAAGTACCTATAAAATACAGTATTTACCATAAGAAACTAAATGCAACCAACAATTAAGAAATTGCCCCTATCTGTATGTCTGTGCTACTGGGCTGAATTTTCCCACTTTAAAATGGCCAAACAGAACCATAACAAATGGGAATGACTTGACCATTGGTGCAGACTTTGGGCTGTTGAAATTTGCTATGGATTTTTTTTTAGTTAAAAAATTGGGTTTCTATTAAAGTATCTTCTTTCTTTCTCTCTTTCTCTCTTTTCATTCTTCTGTTCTTATCTACTGTTTTTTCAGAACTTGACATGTTCATTTTCCTCTATGGGTGAGATTTCTCAGATCATTTTTCATGGTGCACCCACCTCCTCTTCTGGAAACACAGTCATGAAGAGAAGCAGGAATCTCAGTGCATAAGGCTAAAATGGGACCAGGACAGACATCCACCACCAGAGCTGGAGGAGTGAAAATATTTCTGGCAAAAATATTTCTGAATGCTCGCTAGGATGTCCTAATATTCAGGTAAGGGGACAGGGGGCCTTTTTCTGCATCTAATCCATCCCCTAACCACTATGCCTATTAACTGACACACGAAGGGCAAGGGCAAGCATTTACACCGCTCCCTGCAGTTTCCTAACAGGCTGCTCCAGTGGCCTTATAAATGAATTTACAAAGTGGTTCTTTTTTCCCTTTGTTTTACTATTTTGAAAAATCCACTTTTAAGTCAACTTAAAAAATGTTTTAAAGACCCAGAGAAACTCTATTGCTTGGCATTCAGTTCACAGCATTTAGCTTGTACACCTTCTGAAATTGGTCAGCTCGGTTCAGCTTTGTTTCCCATATCATTCATTGACCTTTGACAGAATAAACAGTAGAAGTGTAGGGAAATCTTATTCTATTTCTTGTCAAAAACAACTAGGCCTTTTCTCAGATTATAATATCTTTTATAATGAACTTCACTCTAGCATGAAACCACACTACACTTGTGTCTTCAACTTCACACCTTCGTGTATCATTTATTAAAGCAACAGAACACCAGTCTAGATTTTTAATGCTGTCTGGAGAAGCATTTTCTTTCTTCCCAACACACAAGTTGCTCACCAAGGTGATTCACAGAACCTTTAAAATCATGGCTTACCTCCTGAGGAACCAGCGCTCTCATGGCCCTGGTGCCACTCCCGACCCCAGCTCAACACCATCAAACACAGCAAACTGCACCGCACAGACCCGCCGTTCGGTAACGGACTCCGAAACTACATAGAAAATCTTGAATCATAAGATGAAAAAAAAAAAAGTTGGCCACATGCAGCTCATTGACCAAAGGCAAGGCATGTGAAGCCACCAGTGCTTAGCGTGCAGGGTTATTAAGTGTTCTGCCAGAACACAGGGGAAAACAGTAGAAGCATCTCAAAATTACTCCAGGCTTTTAGTCATTTTGGATTCATGAGCATGGCCTACCCATCCCCAGAGCTTTAAGTGGGTTTCCAGCCATCTGAGTGGGAGATGCAGAAGTGGCTAGTTATAATTCCTGCCACAGTACTGCAAGTGCTTGCCATTCCTGCAATTACCTTATGTATCATCAGCACAGAGACTAAACCGCACCATGCTGGCCCAAAGGGCTGCCAAGCACAGAACACACTGCTAATCAGACACATCCTGAACTTACAGGCTCAGCTCTGAATGATGTCTAAGTTGCTTGTCCCTCCTGCTTCAATTCTAGAAAAGGCTGTAGGGTTCAGTCAGACAGGACTGGCCTCATACCTATGTACTCCTTTCATATTACATGTTTTGCCTTTTTGTGCTAAATGCTGGTAGGAAAAGTGTAAGCACTCTGAAGTCAATGTCAGCGTTTTGACAGAATTCAGGGCCACTAGCCAAGTTTTTTTGTGCTATCATCTCACAAAACATATTTGCATGCATACATAAACACAGCACAGACCAAGGTACTTTTGGAACAGGTTTTTTCAAACGGCATTGAACTCCACAAAGAATTTATATCAAAATTTTAAACAGATAATATATGAAAATATAAAGGCGTTGTGAGAATAATAGAAATGGAAATGAGTTCCCAGTTCTTCTCAGCACAAGGCTGTAACACTATCAGATGATCTCTTGCAGTCTGCAAAACAACTACCTTAACTACTCTAAATTAGCAATAGCCACTGTTCTCCAGAAAAGCCTCCCCCAAAGCCAAACACAATGGTAGATGCTTCACTAAAGCAGAACAAACAATCACCCAAGAAGCCTTCAGTAAGCAACCCAAAAGGCCATTACAGTGCTTGGGAAAGAAACTGTGTAAATGTGAGTTTGTCAACAAAACTTTACGGCATTGTTGTCTGTCACAGAAACCTGGTTGACTGAAGAAAAAAAATGGGACCCTCGCAGCAGTTCACCAAAAATACCATCTCTACAACACATTAAATCAAGGTAAGCTGGACTGTCCCAAAGCATGTCAGCAGCCACCCTGTCTCATGGGGCATTCTCCAAGTGGCCAGCGACACCCGAAACTGTCACTGCAACTTGGCTGTCCTTGAGATAGCTCTGGTGTGTGCCATCCCTGAGCTATTTAAAGCAACGTCTAACCCTTGTGGTTGCATCTGGAGGGACCTAATGAAAGATGAGTGAGGACACTGAACTCTGGGTAACAAATATGCCACAGCGTTCTGCAGTGAAGCTCATTACTGCCTCGGAGAAAAAAGATCTCCCTTTAAGAGCTTTTTTTGTGAAGAACTTGGTCCTGTTGCACTTTTATTCAACTTGGCTTTTAGAGGCTAGAACAGAAAAGCTTAAGATAATCCTAGAAGGGTTTAATATTAGTCCAGTGAAGTGCCAGTTTTTAGGCAGGAGCTTAGAGGAACACAACACCATTTCCCACAAGCAGCAGGCATAAAAGGTTCTCAGTGAGGAATGAACTTGAGCCTTGGAGATCACGTCAGGCTCGCCCATCCTCAGGAGTTCACCTTGTCATTCAGATCAAAATTTCCTCAGACTTTAGGTTTGCATCCCATGTTCTGGCTCCTAAAGTTTAGAAGAAATCCTGTATGAATATTTGTAAGTAGCTACAAGATGATTTGAAAATTCAGTAAATATGATTCAGGCAGTTTGGAGGTGCTGAAGTACCAAGAGAAAACCACTGCTCTGATTGCTTCCACCACCTCACACGTCTTCTCACTGTACAATATTGTGAGTTAGAAAAAAAAGACCCAGCTGTCAATATTACATACATGACACATAGGATATGCATGACTAAAAGATCCAACAACCTGAAACACACTTTTTGGAAATAAGGGCTAGTTTGTTATTATGTAGACGTAATGGTTACAGTGCCTAAGTGTACTTTTCAAAGACAACTTGCCCATTTCCATGGTTGCTCAAAACCACGAGATGACCTGTCTCAGGTATGGTATGTGGAGTACAGGTATTCACTCAGTCATAATGCCATCACATTCATATGGAAAGGATACTGTACAGTCAACCCAACAATGTCAAGTGCAGGGCTGCTGTTTGGGTCCCAACCAGTGCAAATCAAATACACTTAAATGGAAATACATTTACCTATCCCACCTGAAAACCTGGCTTTATTGCACGCCTCCCCAAAAAGAGAGTCACCAAGGCATATAAAGAGTGGACTGTGGTGGCTTCATAAAAAGCCTCCACTGGGATACTTTTTTGATCTCAAAGTCACTTTGAAACAGCTGTGCCAGTGTCACATGATTGTTTTCAATATTCCCTCAAAGGACATGGGGTTCAGTGCTATGCATCAAATATTCACATATCTTCATTAAATAGAAAGCTCATGAGTCTGCCATATGTCATGATAAATACCATGGGTTTTTTATGAAATAAATAACATGCAGAAATCATTTTGTATTCCTGGTCACTTGGGAGAAGTTTTTTTCTCTTCTACATCTTGCAAAAAAAGCAGAGACTCAAACAGAAAGGCCAGTTTTCAGATTATCATATAGATTCGTTATGCTCTCAGCTTTACAAAAGCAAGACGAAGCTCGTTCATCCAGACAGTAAGAGCAGCCCTTTATGTCCAACAGATTTGGTCTGCATAATACCATCACCTTCACAACATTTAATTTATTACCGTATCTCCCTGACATCTGATTGTTTCCAAATATCTGACATGGGAGAAGACCATGCCCTGGCAGCTGCGTATGAAAACACAGAACGGAAGCGCAGCGTTTTTAGGACATGTGATCTGCCCCTGGCTGAAGGGACAGGCACAACACCCCGGTCTGTCCACTCAGGCATGACACAGCTTAAGTGACATGTCACAGCTGAAAATCCAGTTCACGAGATGCCTCTGACAATACTGAGGGGCATGCCGTAATGCACAAAACATTACCATCCTAACCAGAAATACTGCAGTACATATTTTAAAAGGTATATGCTATTGATGCTAGTCTATACTCAATTTATGGTAACAGCTATAAAAAAAGGGATATGAGCAGTGGTAAAAAAAGCAGTTATCATAGAGTTAAATTGCTCTCCTAACTTAAGAAGGATACATGGGGCTGGGGTAAATTTGAATAATGCTCTCTGTCCATTATGGCAAAGGATAGCTGTTCTCACGCAGATCGTACCTGCTGGTAATTCACTGTAATCTTGTATATTCTAAATCCTAGCAGGCTTCTGTGTGCAAGAGCTACTGTGTGATTCTGTGAATGGTGTCACAAGTACAAGCACACTCTAGTCATTACTATAAAACTTTGTTTTGCAAAATGTTACCATTAGATATTGTTTCCAACTATGGAGAATGGATTTCCCCAATTTTTAAAATAATTATTCTTCCCTTTCTGCCCCTTTTAACAAGACTCATTATGAATCCTCTTTAACTTTCCTTACTGTATCCATAAAACCAGAGTCAGTGAAGCACCTTCTCACTGCTCCAGGAAAGAAAGATCCCTTCCCTCTGTTCATACAATGAACAGGGATATTCCCTGGTGCCAGTGCTTGAAGCCAGAGATAGACTGTCTGAATATGAGTCACTGCATCTTTGCCCCTGGCACTGCTTCCAAAATTCCAGCATCTGATTTACTGAGAATTAAGTGTCAATAATAAACAGGTCAGTTCAAAGGATGCTTTACTCATTTTATTCCAATAGTAGTTTTTCGTAAGTTCTTTTAACAGTTTACAGCAAGACCTTTCAGCACACCACAGATACGATCTCAGGGTTGGAGGGAGCCCATATGTAACGGAGGCATTAAACACCTCTGGAGCAAGTCAGATCAGATGGTAGCTGTATTCCCATGATACCCAGGCTGACCAAAAATGCTGAATCATGGGTTACATGATACTTCACATAAGAAGTATAAAGAAGGTAAATAATCTTTTAATGACCAACTCAACAGTGAGCATATACAAGCTCTTAAAAAAAAATCAATTAGCTACTACCAGTCTACTGTGTTCCTTGATATAATATCTATTGAAAAAACAATATATTCACTTATCTTTCAAGACATTAAAACACTTTGGTTATTAAATATGAATGACTAGGATCAAAAATAATCTCTTTGTCTTACAGTCACATTGACTGACTTTATCATTTGGCACAAAACATAACTTCACCTTAAAAGCAAAGAGTAGCAATAAGTGCCCTGGGCAGCAACGATGGTGAGATGAAGATACACATGTATTACTAGTGACTATCCTCTGTGCTTTAGCATAACTTACTTTCAGCAGACAAATGTCTTTAAAGTATTGGGAGTGACAATACAAACTATAACATTGCTGGTAGTACAGCCAGATAAAGGCTTATAACAAGAGTCCCCTCCCAAAAAAAGTTGAAACCATAGGTCAAACAGAAGTTCAGCCCATGCATCTGCTACAAAACACCATTTATGTTCAATGAATATTATCATGGGGAGACCTTATCACTCTCTACAACTACCTGAAAGGAGGCTGCAGCAAGGTGGGTGTCGGTCTCTTCTCCCAAGTAACAAGTGATAGGACAAGAGCAAACGGCTTCAAGTTGCACCAGGGGAGGTTTAGACTGGATATTAGGAAATATTTCTTCACCAAAAGGGTTGTGAAGCACTGGAACAGGCTGCCTGGAGAAGTGGTTGAGTCACCATCCCTGGAGGTATTTAAAAGATGTGTAGATGTGGCACTTAGGGACATGGTTTAGTGGTGGATTTGGCAGTGCTGGGTTAACGGTTGGACTTGATCATCTTTAAGGTCTTTTCCATCTTGAACGATTCTATGAATCTATGCTCTGAGGTATACTATATACAATACGAAAACGTGTAGGAATTAAAGTACAAAAGCCATTCCTTATACTTTAAAAAAGGCACAGTTAATTTTCTGTCATCTTCATCCTTGGTCTACAGTTAGTTGGGAAAGCACATAGACTATAAGCTTTTGTAGGGAGAAATGTTAACAAAATCAGGATGACACAGAATATGTAAACCTAAACTGAGAAGAGGACATAAGCAAGAAAAATGTTTTGTTCGTATAACATAACAAAGGAGGTAAACATAACAAAAAGTACTTTTTTCACTTGAACACTTTAATATTCTTGTGCAAACATTCAGCTGTTGACAGACACTTCTCTTATGTGTGATAGCTCTTCTTTGCAATACAATCAACCAGCTAAAAGTTTTCCGAAAATCCTCTGAGTGTATATGATGTGATCTTCAATCCAAAAGGAACCAGTAGTGTACCATTACTTAGGGTTCACCCCTAAATGAACACTGTGACAACTAGGAGATAATTTATAAGGACTTGCAAAGGAATACTGAAATGCCTTATATCACACTCCGCTCTGTTCTGAAGTCATGCATAACGACTCTACTAATTTGCACTTGCCCCAAGACCACACTTAAGATGCTCTACAAAGTCTAAGTAGGCATAAGACTCAGTGTGAATTACATATAAAAGATGGAAAATAAAAATCAGGCCCCTAAAGTATAATAGGTGTGCCCTCTCTTGGCAAGTCATTGTAGCAAGCCTAGCCGTAATACACCTGGTAGCTAAATAAATATCAGTAGCCTGAAAGACCTCTTTCATCCCTTCGCCCCCCCCCCCCCCCCCCCCCCAAAACCACCCCGGGGGGGGGGGGGATTTTTTCACCTAGCTGTTTAGTCACTGAGTGCAGCACACACACTACTCATGACTTCCAGTCAGGCTTGGGATAATTATACTGTCTGTAATCCACAATCCACTAGTTAGCTGATAAATTAGTGTGCTTTCTACAAAGGAGGAATACTCATGTTACAGTCAGTAATGCAAAGCAAAAAAAGAAAAAACCAAAACCAAAACACCAAACCAAAAAACAAACCCCAAGAAAAGAAAATCAACAAAATAAAATAAGGACAAATGAGCCATGCAGTGAAACAAATAAAATTGGCAGAGAACACTTTCAACCCCATCAGGTATCACATAACTTTCAAGAAGGTAGACCCCATGCTGCAGAGCCACAAAGGCCAATATGACACAGGTATGTACATCAACAGGGGTTATACAAAAAATCAAGGACTGTGTGTGACTGACCAGTAATTTTTTTTAATGACTTAACTTATTTATACTACCTTTCATACTTGATCAGTTAATAATCACGCTGAGCTTGAAGAAAATATACATATGAGAAAGAACAACTTGCATAAGAAAGACCTGTAGAATCAATCCAAATCAATTAGTCTGTAGTTGTACTCAAAGGGCCAACCTGTGATGTAAAATACCAAATGCAAAATCTGAGTGATATCTATTGGTAACATTACTGTCAGGTGCTTCAAATACTTTTGTAGATGGAAGGTGACTGAGTCAGTATCAGGTATCTTCAGGCAGTCATAGGGTCTCCATTTCTCCTAGATATTCCACTTATTTCTGACCCTTCACTCACTTATAGTAGAACATTTGCACTAGAAACGTTCCATATTTATTTAGAATTTAATCAAAATGAGTTTCATCAATATGAAACAAGTGTGAGAAAAGATCCAGGCTGTGAGATTCTATAAACAAGAATAAAAGGAAGAGCTTGTGCATTAACACTTTGAAAGAAAATTTATAGTTTCACTGGACTCACAGTCGTTCCAAAGTAAGGGTCCTCTGATTTTAAGTGCACTGCATAGAACAATATAACAGAGATGTAGTTAAAAAGGCATCAGCTCCGCTAGGTTCATCCTTAATATCCCAGTTAAGTGCTTACCCACTCTAAGCACTTACGCATTCCAGCTGCAGTCAATTCACATCACTGAAATGAACGTTCATGCTCATATCTGTTGAAGACTTTCATACGGTTGATACATTGGTCAGAGCTGCTGCTGCTCTGAGAAGGCTGTTACAGGTCCAGCAGCTGTAGTTAGAAGACCAAATGGTGACTGTTTCTAACTCCTGGCCAAAAACTCCGAGGCAAAAGACAAAGACTTTTCTGGAGAGAAATGGATGTACCATCAGCCCTCTCTGGAGAAGGTCCGTTCTGCTTCAGACTTCTTGGCCATAAAGTTTCAAACTACGTTTTGGTTTTGGTTTTGCTTCACTATACATTAGTAAAATAACTTTTTTCAAACGTAGTTTTCACAAAACACTGGTTATGCAATATGCATAAATAAATGCCTGGTCTAAAAACTCAGGTGTTACTTTGAATCAAAGAATGCCAGATTCTCACAAAACTCTGTGGCTTGGGGACCAGGCTTTGGGACTTACTTGGAATGCAGAATACATAAAATTCCCGTTCTTCCTAAATCCTAGCACTGCTTCTCATTTCATATCACTGTGCATGTCTGAAATGGCTGAACTTCAGGACATCTTTGTCTTAATCCTACTTAAAAGCTTATGAATGAGAACACAGGAAAATGGAGGCAAATCCTGTATTCCTCATTTAAAACCTCTACTGAACTCACAGAGAGCTTTGCTGGCGTGAGGACTAAGCAAGAACTGCTGTGCCTAGAAAATATTCATTGGTGACTGAGATGAGGTGCATGCCAGCATTTACTAAAGTTAAAAAAACTCACAAAGTGTGCCTGTATTGTGCAACAGTACTTGACCTGTAATGTTCCTTTTTCACTAGCTAGCCATAGTTCTCATTTCTTGCCACACATTCTTCTTGCTATCTCCTATTTATTGTCAAAGACCCTATCAAATACCAGCTGCTCATACACTGTCACCTTGCTGCGTCTCACCTTGCTGTAAGTGAAGTCAATGGCTAACCTTCGTTCACCTTGAAAGGAGCAGGATTTGTCCTGAGATGCCTGATCCAAAGCAGGACTTCCCCTTAATTCAGTAAGCTTTGGATCAGACCCAGAAGGGATCTTAGCAGAATCAAGAAGTGGCAAGACACAGCCACCACATATCAAAACCACACCTGAGTGTTTATCTCGCATTCCTAATCTTTTACGTGAAAGAGATTAAAAAGCAAGCTGTTCCTGTCAACTGCTCGGGCGCTACGCACCATCTGAATGATTGAACAGGCATCTGTAGGACGGCTACACATATTGACATGGTTTCATGTCTTTCTACAGAAGTTCAAAAGGGAGCAAATATTTGAATTTGAGGCTTCACAGCAGTATTTCCTTATCTGGTTCCCAACTTTCCACTCTTGAAATCCCACCATTTTTTCTGCTCCTACAGATAAAAGAAGATGGTTGTGCCTCTTGTTTCAGAATAAACCAGCAACTTAACACATAATGGACCAAAAGATGAGAAATCTGAAAGTTACATTATCCAAACACTTCATATAAAATCTTGCCACGAAGCCTAACACAGTCCGTGATGGCTCCAGACTGTGTGGAAGTACATCCAACTGATTCCAGCTTATCTTGTTTTACATGCAGCTCTGGTTGTTTGTTTATGTTCCCCAAGTCTGAACGTGCTGTGACAGTTTTTACTCTCCTTTATGTCATTCAGCCATTTCTACAGCTGTCTTTGGGATGCCATGGGTATATCTGACTATAATTTTGGCTCATATATATATCTACAGACTGAGGGTCACTAGAAAGATTAACCAAGTGCATATATTACGGGGATTTCCAGCTGCTAAAATCACAGAAACCACATCAAATGGCATTAATTTAGACAGAAGGCAACTGAAACAAAACCATTGCAACATGGATACAAGTGCAATATGAAACTCCCTGTAGCAAGAAAGCATAGAAAGCACAACATGCAATCAAACCAGGAGATAAGGGAAAAGGGAAATAAAAAGGTAAAAGTAAGTATTTAGACATCTGGGGAAATGAAAGAAGTAGTGACTTTCAGTTGCAAAACTTGAGGGGAAATCTGGCCTGAGTGGCCAAAGGGGGATTTCCTCAAAAGCTCAGTTGGCCTAACTCCTTTTAAGCAAATCCATGACGGGGTGCTGTTAAGTCATGAGAAGATTTCAGTCAGTGGCAAGCACTCATGCAAGTTTAACCATCCTATATTTCTGCATTTATCCACCAAGCAAAAGAATGAATGCGAGTCACAAGGAAAGAACCTAAGACACAGTATTTTAGTTTTGTGCTATTCATCCGGTCTGTATTACTATGTTGACTCCTACCTAGTGTTAGGAAAACACTAATTAAGCATGTATCTCAAGCTCTATAGAAAATTGTCTTCTTTTCCGTTCAAAAAAAAAAAAAAAAAAAAAAGATAAGAGACTCCACAAACAAACACTCAGGTTTTCTGTCCCCTCAAACCTGCCTGCGGGGCACAGTGTGGGTTGTACTGAGGCAGTGCCTGCGCTGGGCAATCTCCCAGCTCGTATACAGCGTGTCCCGGCCACATGGCTCCACAAGGAGATCCTCCCGCTTGTGTCCGGGAGGAAAAAAGGTCCGTTACAGACCACATCAGTGATGTTTCAGGCTGTGCAGGACTGAGAAGCTGGTCCTGACTCCTGCAGGCTGTGTAGCAGCTGTGTCACAAAAGTGCTGGGGGGGGCTGATGGATGCTCGCCTGTACCAGGGGATTGCGGTGTGTAACACGGCCTCCATGAACCCTTTTTGGCACAACTTATGCCCATCTGCTTCCCCTCTGCTCTTTCTCCTGGAGAGGAACATATGGCCCAGAATATGTATCTCAGAAGCAGAAAATGTATTCATGTAGTTTTCTAAAATATTCTGAATACCCTCTTTTTTCTCCTATAAGCTTTTATTCCAGTTATGAACCTTACATTCTGGCACAATAAATAATTTTTTTACAAAAGTAAGTCCTTGCTTAAACAGTACACAGCCCACAATGAAAAACTAAAATAAAAAAAAAAATATTGTATATTGCACTTCAATAGTAAGAAGTTGCTATTGCAAGAAAAATCATTGCCAGGATTCTGGGTGTTGTGTATTCCACCATCATATTGTAATACTCACCTTAGTGCAATAGTGTTGCATCCAATAACAAATCAACAAAAGAAGAAAATAAAGTCACAGTTAAGCTTAAGATGAACATCTAAACACCAAACATTTTCGATTTGAGTGGTTCAAACTGGAGACAGGCTTCCACAACTTGCCTCACATTACATAGTGCCTCACATCACAAATAGAACAATGAAGTTCCTCACGAAGCAAGAAAATTTTTCTTTTCAGTAACAGTACCAACATCTGTGTGTGCAGTCCCGCTTCCCTAAGAAGGGTAAACTCTGCCACTGTATCAGTGAGACTTTTCCCAGCTTGTCTGAAGACAGCAGTACTGGAACAAGGCTTCATCTGAATGTTCCCTCATTTCTGCCTGAATATATACAAATTTTACATATATATATTTATGTATGTGTGTGTGTATATGCATGTACAGACTATACACTTGTTTATATACATATACATATATACATATAAATATATATATATGTGTGTATGTATATATACTTTAACATTTTAATACTTTATATGCAGAACACTCTAATTCTTGACTGGAAAAATGTAGTATTAGAGAAAACATACTACAGTCCTTGCCCAATGTAAAACCATGCCAGACAGTGGCTGTTGACACTATTCTTTGATAACCTCTCCGGCACACCTTATGAGATACTGACACCACACCTATGCAATGCCTGCCATAGGACAAGCAGCAACACTGAAATGTATGTTTTTCATAAACAAATGCTTTTCTAACGAGAAAAGTAGGTAGTGTTCTCTGGCTGTACTTTCATGGAAGCGTTTAATATTAAGGCCATTAACAATCACACAGATGTTTCTGACTATGTACAACAAAAGTGAAGTGTAGTAGTTGCCTAAAATCAACTGAAGTCAACAGGATTCCTTCTGCTGAATTCAGTGGGTTCTAGGACAGATTTGGGTGTATTCACTTCATGACACATAGATTTTTGGATTTTTATTTTCTCTAAACATTTTAGTGAAAGTTGTTGATTCCTGCATGTCAAATACATGAGTCGTGAAACCATTTTCTACTGTCTTTGCATTAAGCCTACTGTTTATCCTACCTTTGCTGCCACAGATGAGTTGGGTTTCTCCAGCAAGTCCCAGAGCTTCTTCCTTTTCTCTGGGCAGCAGGTATTATCAAACTCTTCCCCTTCTCTCTCTCGCAGTGTCTCTGCCTCTCTCCTCAGCTCCTCATTCATCTGCTCTTTCTTTTGATGGTATCTTGCCTGGCAGCAAGATTCTAAATATATCTCATCAATCCCCCAGTAATCAAGTTCCTGGCCAAAAGAAAGAGCACACATTTCTTCCATCATATGTAGTTTCCCTGTCCTGTAGAAATTCAAAATGGAAGTGAAAGCCCCTGGGTGTCGATCAAAAAAATATTCGTTTTCATTTAGATTATAGTCATCACATACTTCTAGCAGAGATTCATGAGTATTGCAGTCTCTGAGCTTTCCTAATCGTGTCCTTGGAAGTCTGTCCAAAGTCCTCCACAGCACTTCATGGTTGAGCCCACCAACATTTATTTTAACTCTCCGTGAGCAGGCTTTGCTCCTAATGATCTCCACTGGTTCTGGAGGCAGAGATAGGGTAGACCTTGAAGATTTTTTGTTGATCCCCGGTGTAGTCTTCTCAGCCATTCTGAAAAAGATGCAGTCGTAACACCAGTCTTCAGGAGAATGAGCTTGGAGACTACAAATATTTGGGCAGAGTTCTCCTCAGACAGACAGCTCCATTCCTGAAGCTAAAAAAGACAAAAAATTAGAATATTGCAATGTACAATACATTCCCCAATCTCTCTCTGTCTTTCTCCTTCCACGCTTTCATATGCAGATGAAAATTTAATGATGGTAATTTGCTCTCTCTATAATGAGACTCTTTTGTGGTAGTATACAGAACCACTGGAACAACTGGAACAGCTAAGAGCGTTATGTTTAAGCAAAGAAAAAATTCACTCGAATTTCTGCTTTCATGAAAATCAACTGTGACAGTCAGTACAGAGGACTTGGGGTTTTGTTGTATTGTTTGGTGGTTTTTTGAACCAGTTTCTGATGCAGCCATGTTAGCTTAATTTTATTACTTACTAATTAATTTGTGAGGTATCCTAAAGGAAAGATTGTAGGGATATCTATAAGGAAAAGTGAGATAGAGGCTAGCTTCCCCTGTATTGAAAAATTCAAATTTTGGAGATACTGAAACTGAATAAAACAATTACAGCATATCCTGTGAAACCAAACTGCTTCCCTCCTTCTCCCAACTCAAATCTTGATTTGCTGTATTATTTCATGCCCAAACGTTACTCACCAAGCAATTCATTGCCATCCTGACAAGTCAAATTTCCTAGCACCAGACCATGCTGAATCCTTTACAAATAAGTCAAAAGAATCCTAACTCTTCAGCAGCCAGCTGACCAGTAATATATGTTATATAGGCAAGGACTGTGCATACTGTTCCCTAGCTCCTCAGGAAGGCTCTTCTCTGCCCCACTTGTTCACCTGTTCAGTTGCTGCAGAGCCATGATTGCATGACAGCAATCAGCAATCTCAGTTTTAATAATCCACTAAGTGCATTCTCACTCCCCGTGCCTAGTGCTTCAGTGAACTCCGAAGTGCAGCTGTTTGTCACCAGATTGGGAATACCAGTACCAAACAGGAAGGGATCCCACACATCACCTCTGCTATGGTCAGTTATCCGACACGGTGCTTAAATAATAACCTAGCAACGGCATCATGGCCCAAAGGGAAAAAGAATATTAAGAATGCTTAGAGAAGCTCCTCTCCTGAAGTAGGAAAGTCCTCCTTAGGAATTTCCCTAAGTTGACATCTCCTCTTCCCATTCTCCGCAAATCAACAGTTCGACAGTCTGGTCTTTTTCCTTGAAGTAAAATAACTCCAGCTTTAACAAAGCATTTGCTGTGAACAAGAATTTGATCCCCTTTGCAGAGTAAGCATGAAGGTTGTGATGGGAGGGATTGTTACCTATAAATACGTCAGGGGCAAACACCAGGGAGGGAGAACTATTTGTACTAAAGGACCATAATAGCACAAGAACAAATAGGCACAAATTCACCATTAAAAAAGGTAGAAATTTGAAAGGGAATTAGGAGGTCACAAAGACCAGATCCTCAACAGAGCAGTGAGGATCTAGAATAATCTAGAATAAATCCTAGATTATAATAGAATAATCAAAGTATCAGGAAAAACAAAGAATTATCTCAGCATGTCAGATGACATAATTAATGCCAGTGTTGACTATGTTGCTAGTATAAACTTAAAATTACTAGATCTCATTATATCTAAACTTTAAAAGTTTCTCCACCAACAGATAAAGCAATAATAAGGCTCAGCCATGTATGATACAGGTATTACTACACTTCCATGTCCAAAAACATCAGGGAAAAAAAAAATACCCATCAGAGTAATATTTACATTTACAGAATGTCTTTTTTTTTTTTTTTTTTGGTTGAGTGCATAACTCACTGTCTTGTCAACCCCCATGATGGCAGCAGCCCAAAACACCACCACGTCTGCAGTTGCACTGTCAAGCTGAACCTACTTCAAAAACACAAGGGCCACATTACTCTGCCTCTTCCTATCCTGCCTCCAGCACTGCACTGTGAAGCTCCCTCCTGATCTCCCAGTGCAACCCACAGCACTTCTGTGCCTATTTACGCAAGGGTTTAAGCCTGTAACATTTACCTTCATTCATGAAAACAATAATCTGATAACTTCACTTACAAAGATAAATGTCATATCAAAATCAAAGCCCTGACATCAGCAGGTTTACATAATGCATATTGCTTTCTGTTGTGTTTGGTTTGTGTTTCGCTTTTTTTCTTCTTCACCTTAGGTTGACTTTTTCTCTGGTTTTACCCTCCTCCTCGTTGCACTCCTCACTGGGGGGCTTTGAGAAGGTGGGACTCAGGTCTCTGCAAGGTTTCCTCACTTAAGCATCTCCTACTGGTCTGTGATGCATTTATCAGTCTCCTGACATAAAGGCAACCACATAAACACCCAGCAGTTATGAGAGGGTATTTCTCCACAGAGGAAATATTTACAACCTTTTTTGAAAAAATCCTTTTAGGCTTTAATGCACAATGATGTTTCTCCTGTAAAGGATGTCTTATATAACAAAACACAAGAATTTAAGAAATTCATAGAGAGGTTCTGTCATGCTCCATAAAATCAGTCAAGCCTTCATGCAGTTTCTAGAGGTTCACTAGTTTATTCACTATTGAAACTCAGAGACTTCTTCTTTTTTTAATTAATATGTGTACCCTAATATTAGCAATACCAAGTAAAACACAGTAGGAATCAAGCAGTTGATCTGATTAATCTTAGGTTAGCCATATCCTCATTTGCTTTTCTGATTACAAAAACTAAATATATGCAAGGCTATGCATTGTTTTAGCTTTTATGCAGTGTACTTACCACACAGATTTGTTAAACAATGCAAAATTATAGTGTCACCAAGACCGGTCTAAAGCTGATAAAACATTTTCTGATTTGTCAGTGTAATTATTGGTTGCATCTTCCTACTTGAGGAAACGTGGCTTTTCTAAAAGGCTTTAAAAATCCTGGTTAACTGTGGTCATACTGAAGTCAGCAGTGAAACACCGTTACATTTACTGAGAAGACTGAATCCAAGGTGCTATGTATGTACATATGTACCAAGGGATGAACTAGCATTCCCAACATACAGCACTGTGAAAAGATCAAAAATAAAAAGCATTTTCCCAAATGAAGAATCCTGAAGTGTGAGGGCTATTTTTGCCTTTTTTTCAGAGCTTCTTTCATTGACATATATACAAGCAGCAGATTACACCAAAAAAAAAAAAAAAAAAAAAAAAAAAAAAAAAAAAAAAAAAAAATCTTCTAGTTTGCTTCCTAAGTGCCTTTCTTCACACCTTCTTTTGTTTGTTGCCAGTAATTTTTTAAAATTTCCTCCTGTGCAGCTTTTCCCCAAGCCTGGACTACAGAGCCTGTATTTAGCCTGTGCCTCTAACAAAAATGTTATCAATAGCCTCTATTTTAACTACATAATATTTTTAACTTTATAATCCACATAAAAAAATTTACACAAAATCACCAGACCTTTCAATACAACAAAACTGTGCAAGTGAGTTTACCTTTGCAATTCAGTAAATAACCTTTCTGGACTTTAGCTACTGCAACTAACTTGGGACACTGCAATTTTTGTCCTGAGGCAGCTAAAAATATTTTTCAGTTTAGTCTATTGCCTTAACCTTTTGGCTGTGTGCAACTCCACCATGCACTTTGTCCAGCATATGCTAGTGAGAAATGCAACTGCCCCTCGGCAGGCAGACAAAACCAGCCTGCTGCTCACCAGCACCGCTTAGCAATTAGTAGAGGAAGACACAAATTCTAACCAGAGACATTTAAGTGCAACTCCAGATAAACCCCATATTCTTTCCTTGCAACAATAAAAGGACTTCTTAGGAAAATGCTTGTAATATCAAACCTTCCAAAATCAAAGCCAATTCTTTGCATTAAATAAAACTTAAAATTGCAAAAGCTACTACTCAAAAAGCTAGGGAAAGCAAGAAAGAAGGTTAAGTGTATTCCCCTGTACCATATGCGTACAGCTTTTAATGGTGTGATTCCCCCCACCCCAATCCCTTCTGCTTTAAGTGAACAGGTAATTATCTACCATTTCTTTTCATCTTTCTCATTCAGTATTTGCTCTCTGATGCTCTTTAGCATGTCCTACTGCAAACCCAACACTACACGCACAGTGATGAATATCCCTCAGGGAGCTCCCACCATCCCACCTGAATGCTTCCAGGGTATCCCTGAGTTTCCCTTCACAACGTCACTAGGAGGCCATTATTACCAGTGCTTTATAATGGAGAAATGAAGGTCATAGATGCCTGAAGTATCCAATAATTCTGGCTGCTCAAATTGACATAGCTGCTTTTTACAGATTCCTTAGCATTTTTATCACATTTGATGGGCATGCCTACGTGTGCAGATTAAACCCTCAGGCAAAGGAATTCAGTTGCTTGTGCCGTCACGTTGCCGGAGCATCGCCTGGCATGGCACAATTAGGACTCTCCCAAACAATTTGCAGGGATGGCTGGAGAGTCAGCATGCTTCAAGGTCTGGTCCTAATAAGTGGCTTGTCTGCAGCCATCTGCTTTGGAGCCTAGGTGAGTTTAACTGCACGCCCAGAGGTCACCATGCCAGCTGGCCTCTTCCATGGACTGCACATGCAAGACCTTGTTCCAAACAGATTCACATCAAAGCTACTTCTGCATGCCTTAGTCATAAACTTCCCTCCCAACCTTTGCCGTACAAATTGCACCAAAGAAGGTGGAGATGCTACACTACATAAGCACACTTCACTGTTGGAGCACGTCCTCTCTGTGCATTTAGGGCACTGTGAGGAAAAAAGTACATGGCACGTAAGAAAAGGCTGTATCATGAGGTCCCTAGGAAAGGGGAGCAAATTTGCTTTCTTCTGACTTTTAAGAGACAAACGTTTACCATTTTTGTCAGAAGATGTCCTTTTGTCAAAACTCATTAAGTTGTTTGCAAGGAAAGATTGTATCAATTAATTTCCTTGCTTTGGAAACAAATGCAAGAAGTTTTCAGAATTTGTTGAAAGCCTGTCTTCAATATTTTTTAAACAAAATCTAGATTTCTGGCTCTAAATGTACTGATGTTTAATTTTTTTTAAAGGTTAAGAAAGCTCTGGATCAAAATGAGATATTTTGGAATTATTAAAAAAAAATAATTTGGGTGGTCCCATTCAATGTGGGGTTTTTTTTCAGGTCTGGAAAATCTAAGACCAATATTTTTTCTTTTTCCCAAGCAAGAACACTCCCTGAAATCCAGAAAAATCTGGGGACATAATTGTTGCATTGACTAGTTTGGCTATTAGAAATGACTTATTAAAGTGTAACAAAAACCAGACCTGCAGTCTGTATATAATGCAGACGTGTAAAACTTTCTGGAAAAACTAGCTTTAGCTTTTTGTAAGTGTAACATCAAGAGAAGTTCAGGCTGGACATTAGGAAAAGGTTCTTCACTGAGAAGGTGGTTGGTCACTAGAACAGGCTGCCCAGGGAAGTGGTTACGACACCAAACTTGTCAGAGTTCAGGAAGCGTCTGGACAACGCTCTTAGTCATCGGGTTTCGTTTTCAGTTTTTCATAGTCCTGCAAGGAACAGGGAGTTGGACTCGATGATCCTTATGGGTCCCTTCCAACTGGAGATACTCTGTGATTCTATGAATCTAAAAAGCCTTAGAGCCTGTGCCCATCTCAGTGTCTGACTCTTAGAGCCTGTAACCTGGGGTACAGCAAGTTAGTCAAGAAAAGACAGAGCAAGTCAGTTGTGACAAACTAGCACATTTCTACCAAGTAAACAAATTTTTGGAGCTTTAAATCCCGACTTATTTGATTGTATGATTGTGCTTTTTCCAGCCTCTGCTTTGCTGTAATATCTCTGCTACCACATCTTAGCTTTCAAATGTCTGTTTTTTGTTTCAAAGTACGAAGACCTTCAGTTTCTTAATGGTGAGCTGTGGGGTCTTTATTAATCGCATTTTCCCTTCATTTCAGTTTAAAAAAAAAATGGCTGAGATGATAACTAAAACTGAATAAAAACATCCCGCTCAGATGAGGTGTTCCTTATTTCCATTTCCCACCTTCACAGAAGTCACATCTCATACCGTTAAGGACTGGCAAGCTGAACGCAGGAAGTGTCAGGAAACATGTCAAAGTATTCCTGAGCATCGTATGTATGTCTCAGATTCACATCCATATGCAGGAACACATGCATGCATGCACAGGAGAGAAATAGCTGAGCTTTGATTGTCCAAACTACCAGTGATGGCACTTGGGCTCAAGTCCTCAGAGCCAAGTGGCTGAAACCACTTGAAGCTACGTGGCCTGAAGGGGCAAAGATGTAGCCTGGGCCTGCCTGCCCTGTGACGGAGCTTCCCTGTGATTAACAGCTGGCTCACGCCAGACCACAGCCATGGCCAGAGCCATT
The DNA here is from genome assembly GCA_035590275.1 of Ibycter americanus. Classification (NCBI taxonomy): domain Eukaryota; kingdom Metazoa; phylum Chordata; class Aves; order Falconiformes; family Falconidae; genus Ibycter; species Ibycter americanus. The sequence continues at coordinate 39,406,105 of JAVJGI010000040.1, forward strand.
GCTGGTGGGTGATGGGAACTGTAAGAGAGCTGGGTCTTTCCATGACCAAAGACCAAGTCGCACCTGTAACCTTGAGAGCTCTGCTTACAGCTGTGAATGGGTTGGTCTCTGGAAAGTAAGATCTTGCTTTGAGAATACATCCTGCAAAACCAGCTCTGAGGGTGTTACTATGGCTAACTGGTCTAAAACACTGATTATGTCTATTTCGTAACAGACCTCACAGATGATTTATTCCTGGTATGTGAAAATTTAAACGTTGGCTGCACAAAGTCTCAGAGATCTGCAGAAAACACTCGAAAGTGATGGGGCCTTTTATAGACGAACTTTTCAAATCGACTAAATCAGTCTATCTGCTAAATCCCTGTTCTCACCATCTTGAGCACAGAAGTGTCTTTTAGATGGATGAGATGAACTTCACCAAGGAGCAGCAGACTCAGAGGCTGAATGTATTCCCTTAGAGCCTTGGATAAGAAAAGTCAGACAGAAATAGGTAAGGACACAGAAGATAGAAATAGAGGGAGAGTATAACTGATAAAGCATTTGTAAAATCTTGTAGTCACACAAGCTTGGCAGTTTTGGTCTATCTGGGATTTTTGACTACCCCAGTAGCATTTGCAATTACTTAATGCAGCTCTTACTCCAGGTAAAGCCTTGTTGGTGGGCCCTAGATTCCACTACAGGTGATGTGGACAACTCCACACCAAAAGGCTGAATGCTCTTGACGGTGTTCAGTGTAATTTTACCCCAAGACTCATATGGAATTTAGGACTCAAGTGGCTTTTTTCAGTCGGACCTCACCATAACTCTGGAGCTGAGAGCTGGGTTTTGAGCACCCCATCAGACTGCACTGAGGTTTCAAAAGAGTGATGAACATGGCTTTGCCATCCGTCACCATCAGCCTTTATTCCAGACCAGCTCTGGTTCTCTGGCTTTCCTTATTAGCAATGCTCCGCTGTTGGTGCTTGTGACAGGCATGGCTATATGATCCTTACAAAACAATCCTGATGTGTTCCTGCTCAGTTTACAAAAACAGTTACATTTCCATTGCAGCCCAGGTTTAAGCATCTCTTGTTTAGGATGTAATTGTCTGTGGTGTCTGCACTTTACTATTTATGTTTACAATTGGTTGCTAAGGGCTGAGTTACTGCTTTTGCCAAAGATACTGTTTTTCACTGTGTATTTAGCCTTCCCTGGAAATTTCAGAGGGGATGAGCTGTCACAGAGAAGTACAAGGCGAAATGGCAGATCATTTTCTTTAATTTAAAACAACCAGATATTACAGAAATGTGATTATGTAAGATCCTCATTTCAGGGCTAAATCAGACTATATATTGCAACTAGTACTCTGGATCCACAGTTTTGATTAATGCTTCCATATAATTCTTTGAGAATATACAGATATTACATGTACAGGATACAGTAATAACAGTAAATACATTAATATTAATAAATTGGAACTTTGAATTGCAATTTATTCATCTGTTACATGATTTTTTCCCCTAATTGCATTGCAGTGCATTAAGATGATGGAAGAGATTGTCAACACATCATTTGTTGTTTGAGGAGGCACTATTGTAACCAGTTGTCCTAAAACAATTAGTTTTAGGGCTATTCTAAATGTGTTATCTTCTATAACTCTTAAATCTTCCACTGCTCCCTACCAATACCAGTGCTGCCAACTAGCTGAAAGCACTGAAGAACTTCACAGATGTCTTTTTGTTCCCCTGAAGAAAAGATTGCACAGTGTATTACTGAATGATGATTCTAGGTTTCTAGGCAGGGAAATATTACACAATGTATAATATTATCCTATATACATAAAGAATAATGTCTGAAGCAACAAGGCACATTGAGAAGGGTCAGATTTTATCCCTCTTTGAATGAAACTGCACCCAAAACTCTGGCTGCGGCACTTTGTCCAGAATCCCAGTGTAATGTTTGAGTTTTCTAATAAAGGTTAAACATGCAACGCCACCATCCTAGATCTACAATTAAGGAAAACATGGTTGTATTCTTAAGTGATTTCTTTGGAGATTAAAACATCTGGGTTCAATTGCTGCCTCTGTCAAAAATTTCATTTTGAACCATTTCTGACCAGACCATTCCCTGATTCAGTCAAGGGAAATGGTAGGCTTAGACCTACCTAGACAACAGATAGGAAGAGACGTGGCCAAAGATTTCAGCCTAAGACAGGCAGATTTACTCAAGAGATGCTTGCCTCAACCCAGTAACTCTACCCAGCAGGTGTACAGCCTACGTTCCCTATCTCTGGTGCTTCACAGAAGCACTGAAGCTGGAAGGAATGAATCAAGGCCTTGATTTTTGGTGACTCAGTTCTGACAAGTGCCTTTGTACATAGCTGGGAATGTCCCCAAGGTCACAGCATCAGCAAGCCTTCACAAAAAGCTTTTTCCATTAAAAATTAAGACACATTTAGCTCTAGGCTCGATTCTGGGGAATCCATCCCTTCAACATTTTGATGTCTTGAACTATGGAATGCCTTGAAAAAAGACCCCAAAATACTATTAAAAATTGTGCAGAGCCTATGACAACCTGTCATCTTATTTTGCCCATCTGAGAGAAGCGGTCACCCAGAAAGCAGAACACTTTGATTCCCAACCTTATCTAAAGTGTTTTGGTTCCACATACTGCACAAAGGTACAGCCGGCTCAGGGACTGGGGAAGAGCGCGCTGTTCTCAGGAACTCCAGTTTAACACTGTAGAGAGAAGCTACACTTCATTTTCACACTTTTAGTCCTACCACGAGTGGAGACAGCGTAAGTTTTGGAAAGCAGAATGTCAAGCCTAAAGGCAGCTGATACCAGGAGTATTGATATTATTGACCCTCAAATTGACCTGACAAAAGAAAAAAGTGAGGACTCATTACCATGTACAACCCCATGCTACTGTTGCTGTAATTCTGAAATCAAGACAGGCTAAAAGGAAACTTTTTAAAAACTGACACTGTAAATTAATTTGTTTAGCTCTGTGAAACCAAAATCTATTTTTAAAAGCCACAGCATCCTCTTAAAAAATGTGCTTCATCAGAGCCATTAGTTCAGGGTTTCTAATATTAAACATGCAAGCCTCAAACTCAAAGAAGTGTGTGGGAACCTCTAAGGCAGGATCAACACAATACTTCATGGTCAGAAAGAAGATACTCTGAACTCCCATCCAGGCCCAGTGCATAACCAGGATCAAAAGGGACACAACTCACCCACACGATAGCCCAAGCCTGGAAACCTTCTATAAGAGGCAAGTAACAGTCCTTCAGAGGAACTGCACAAGGCCCACTCTTTTCAAAATACACCTTGAGGTGGTGGTAGCAACCTACTGATGTAATTGCCTGGTTATTAAACTTTCACCCAGGGACCACATTCATCCCTGGTGACTCAGACCTGTGGTTTATATTTTGTAGGCTACCGCTGCTACAAGTAATTCCCAGGATGGGCGCAGGGATGGAGACCATCTCCCTGTTCCTACTGAGCAAGAATGAGGCAGCCTGCACTCGAAAGGCAACAGGCATGAGTTTGCAGCTGAGGGGTACGAGCAGTCCTTTGGCTGGGCGGAATCTTGGATTACAAGAGGTAAAATAGTTGTTTGCATCATGTTAATTTAAGAAAGGCCTAAAAGCTTGATTTTTCCCAGTGAGTACCCTAGCCACAGGACTATTGAACAAAAGCATTTCTGCTTCTACTAGGTGATCTATAAAGGCGTTGGATCAGCCAAACATTCTTACTCCTTCTTTAGTTCAAGGGTAGCAGAAGATACCCAGCACTGCTAATGCTACTTCAATGACATGCCTAGATCAGGACTAAAGTGACTATCGGTAGACAAGCTAGTCCTGAATATAAATTCAAGCACAAGGCCTGCACAGTTAAGAAGTTCACTCTATGTCAGCAATAATGAGAACAAAGAAAGCATAAGATGGAAATATCTAGAAGGCAAGACCTTCTAGATGGCACTACTGTCAAGGTAGATCAACTACGTATGCTATTAATCTCTGCAACCACTGGAAGAGCACGTACAATAGTGTCATTCATAGCTTTCTGATTTCAAGGCTAATTAGGCCAGTTCACTATTTTGAGTCTGCTTAAACACATTAGTGGGATTCTTCAAGCTGCTGCAGCCTGCCAGCACTTTCTGCTCAAACTGTCTCAGGATCTCTCTGGTATATGCAAATTTACATTGAACTTATGGTCATAAATTACAGCAGGATTATTCAGTCATCTGAGAGTACATCCAGCTGAGATGAGGTCATCAACCTTGTAGGTAAACCAAAACCTCACGCTTCAAAAGGGCAAAAGACACAACTAAGAAGGCAGACAGCAGCATTATGGCCTCATTTTGAGTTGTTGAGTTTGGTTGTAATTTTTATCTCTATATATTTAAAATGCAGCTAATTTTCTAAAAGTTAACTATTGATGAGGTACTGTGAAAAAGTATTTTATGAACTGCCTTGAGATGTCTTATTAATGTTCTGAGGCAAATTTATTCTGTATTTGGACTCTACTGCCATAATTGATTTCTATTTCTTAACTTGTTAGGCAATCAGGGGGAGAAGCTCATCTCCAGTGTCATCAAAGAAGATTATGTTTGAGAGCTTTGTTCAGTTAATTATCAGCACAGCTTTGCATTCATTTCCTCGTTATATGGTTTTACCTAAAGGGCTGATGTTTATTTTCCTAACAAGCTAATACCCAAATACTATGGGTATACGAAGAATACCTGGCAGTGGCAAGCATGACTGCCCAGGGAGAAGCACTGACCAGCGTAGAGCCTTCTCCTGTATCATGTGCCAGTGCTGTGATAAGAGAGCTGCTCAGTCCCTCCTTCTGGGCTCGGACTGTATCTACCCTCCTGTATTTTCACAGCGTACAACCGTCCCCCTGTCATGGTATTGTGAGCGTAAATTGGTAGATTGCCATTGTTCCTTGTAAGGACTACAATTGCTGCTTATCACAACCTACTCCTAAATATTCAGAGCTGCATCATGCCAGTGTGACATATATTATTTATTAGCTAATAGATTGTTGTTCTGACTCTCTTGCTGCTGCCAGCAGTGACGCTACTGATTACTCTTTATAGTCATCCGGAGGAGGAATAGGGCCATATAGAAGCCAGATACCTAAGTCACAGCTGATCTACCATTACGGCTAAATATAGATTTCCTGCATTAGAAACAAATAAATTTAAAACCCCACCGATTTTAGTGGCCTAAGACTCTTCCATTACTGTTTCCATATTGCTTATGCGGTCACCATAATCCATGAACAAGTAAGTTCAACATAATATTCATTATTTACTGAGTATGCAGTTAACATCATCATACTTTCACACTGCTGAAAAAAGTAGCTCCTCAGTCTAAAAACTACTCAGTTTACTCCAGCCCTCCAACCTTGGAAGAAAGTGATGTATTGCACAGGAAACAAGTGAAACTTCAGGAGGATGCCAATTTCGACTTGCACTGAAGTTCCCGCATGTGCTGTAACGAGCATTGGGAAGGATGAAAAACAGAATAGTCTTCACAATCCTTCCAGCTTTAATGGAGAATACAGACAGTTTTAAGCTTAATAGATTTTAAATATCTTGACTGATGCATATTATATCTAAGGCTTTTATGGTATTTAGTGGTCTGGGAAGTTATACTGAGACTGTCTGTATACCTATAGCTAACCAAGATAAGAAACTTCCATGTTCTACCCAATAAAAAATTAAGTTGTTCAGCTTCTCTGTTCAATTTTTATATTTAATCATATGATTTAATATATACGCATTTTACCTAGATTGAATTTGAGCATCACTAAGCAATCTATTCATTATAGCATGCAATATGATATCTAAAATTGCATAATAGTCAAGAAAAAACTAAAAATAATGAAATTCTTTCCAAATCCTTTCCATATAGCCAAAGAATTATAGACAAATAAACATAAAAAGCTATGGGATTGCAGAAAAATCTACATTTACAATAGGAAAAAATCTAGTCTGTAATGTCCCAAGCAATTTATTTTCACAGTATCCCATAGAACACTGTTGTAAGTCTTAGAGATTTCTGCAATTAAAAATCAGAAAGTTTATTTTGATTTACAGTTAAGATTATCATTAGGAAGTGAACACTCATTTCGACCTGCTAAGATGTGAGTTAAAACATGTCCCAAGGATTTATTATAAAATCCAAGAAATTAAATACCCAGTACCACTACCTCAGCAATAACCATAAGAGAAAGATGCCAGTCACTGATGAGAAATCAAAAATATTTTCTCTTAGGGTGCTTATATCCTAAAAAAAAGTAGAAACAGCACAACTCAACAAAGTAAACAACACCCAGTTTTTATTTTATAAATAAAATCCAAATTTATAATATTCAGACACCTATTATGTAAAAAAACCTTATTTCTAAAACTGAAAAAATTTCCTAAAGCAATACTATAGAAAAAGGGAAAGTCCTTTCAGAGGTGATCATTATTTAACTCCAAGAGCTGTGAGCATAGGGTTGCTGGGTCAGAAGGTATTATGCAATAACATGATGAGTTAATAGAAATGACCCCTGAAAACATCCTGAAACTGAAAACAGTTTTAGAATGCATGTATGTCTACTCTGATGAAGCTGGAGTGGCTCGTAACTTTAAGCGCTTCCCTTTCTGGCTCCCAGCTTTCCCTCCTGGGCTCTGCCTGTCGGGAGCAGCAGGTCTGTACTCTGGAAGAGCAGACACCTTCAGAGGGGTCTGCAGTGGGATCCCACAGCACTGTCGTGCTCCCAGTCACTGCGCCCTTCGGCAGATACCTCATCTCCCATTCCCTAAGACTATGTATTCCATAGACACTCACACACACACACAACCTGACAGCCCTTCCCCAATGTGCTGTTTATGTAAGAACAACATACGGCGTAAAATGCTGACTGAAATGTCCTCCAGCAAGGTAGCTTTAAATATGGTAGTGCCACAAAAAAATATTTTACCTGTGCACATAGTGACATGAAGCTGAAGGAAGTCACGCAAGATCAAGATTTTCTTCTAAAAGTCACAGTAGCAAGCTGTTTGGCAAAATCTCAAATGTTGGCAAGAAAGCTATTGCGAATCTCGACTCCTCGCCTTGCCTTGAGTGGCAAGCCAGAATTTGCCAATTAACTTGCACTTAGAAAAAAAGGCAGAGCATGAATAAATAAATACATATGATATGGCATTGTTACAGCAACGGGACATTTCAAAACACTGAGGCCAATGGAATTGTTCAGACTGAAGTGTGCTCCTCCAAACGGTACTTCTCCCTCATCTCAGGCTGAAGATGTTTTCGTTTTTACTGTCCACATATGTCTGAACAAGGCTAGCCTGCTGCGCCCCAGTGACAGCGTCCAGCTGAGAAAGAAGGAGGCGAGAGCAATTTGGACGCTGTTGTGAGAGCTGCCTGTGGAAGTATCATTTAAAAAAAAAAAAACCACAAAAAAACCCCAACAATAACAAAAAACCCAGAAGGCAGCTGCAAGTTCCAATAAGGCTGAGCGAAGAGGTGGTTTATCAGTCGTTGTTTGAATGGAAATGACAGCAGTGCTAAGAACCAGCAACAAACTTTCTTTTGTGTACTGCACTTCATCTCCCTGGGAAAGAATTCCAGAGCTTTGCTAGTACATCTCAGGTGATCACAGAGCAAACCAATCTCACAGGAGGCATGTACTGCCTGACCCTGCTCTCCTGAAAGTTTCTAGTAAAAGGATGATCGCGCCCCAGGCTTGGTAGGACATTTAGTTTCTCAGACCTTGCCTAGCCTCTAATGCTCGGTGCTAGCTCTGCGCTAACTTGGATATGATTTGCCAGCTGAGCAAACTTGAACTCCGAGTGTTTGTAAAGCAAAACCTCACCAGACAGGCTTTCCCCACTCCCAAGCCTGTCCAGCCTCGTTGCTGTGCTTCCTCTTCTAAACCAGTCCTGGCAGCTCCTCAGAGCTACAGGATGGGGTCACTGAAATCCTTTGCTTAGGTGTCCTTTTAATAGCAAGGTCTTGATGACTGTGTATTTGCTAAGGAATGTTGCCTCCACCTGATGCTACTGACACTTCCCTTTTCATAGAAACATTTCAGAAGTGACAATTTTGGCAGTGATGCTAGAGACGGTCTCATCTGCAATGAATTAAAATGTCCAAGAAACTGCAAATATACTGTTTATTTATATTTTAATCATTATGTAACTTGAGTTGAATGAAGTCCAAGACCAACTATAAATGTGGACAGTACATACATAGGGTATAAACAAAGGTCTACCTTCAGCCGGGTAGTGAAATTCTGATATAGGAAACACACTGAAGGGTTTGTAGAAAGCATGCAGTGAGCATGCCTGTTTATAAAAACACTTGGGTTCTTAAATCCAGGGGACTGACAGCATGCTACATATCTACAGAAAGCATACATAAGCATACATGCCGGTATATTTCAGAGCAGCACAATGCTACAGTTTTTCTTCTTTGATAGCGGGGATTTTTCAATCCCCGGGTACATGGGGTAATGGAAATGCCAGCTATCTACCGAGAACGCCGAGCTTTTGTATCATCAGGTTCCCACAAGCGCTATTAGAGCATCGGAAACAAATGACGAGCCTTTATCTTTAAAGCTCATCCGCGGCAGGAGGTAGAATACTACGAAATGTCACCCACCCCCCTCCCTTCAGCAGCTCTGGGGGAACAAAAATACAAGCCACGGCTTCCAAAGCGCTCCAGCGTGAGGGCTGCATTATCCTCCCTCAAACTGATCCAGGCAGCCGGGGA
>JAVJGI010000040.1:39416591-39452656 GCA_035590275.1 Ibycter americanus
CCCCCCCCCCCCCCCTTGTTTTTTTTAATTCAAAGACCTCCTAACTCTTTTGAAAGCCATCCAAGAAACAGATTGGGCGGTATCTCCACCATGATTTCAATTACAGCCAACTAAAAATTAGGTTAAACTTTGAATGTTCATATACTGCGTTAATTTCCCCCCATTTTATGTACTTCCTTGCCTACTGGCTTGGGAACATATAGATGTGTGATTTTTAAAAAAGATCAACCATCCTCTCCCAGCCTACCTTCCAAAGTTTTCTGATTGGATACCACAGTAGCGGAAATCCTAAGTGGTGCTGATTCCCAGGAGAATTCACATTGAAGTTGACATCTGTGACATAAACATCTGTGCCTGTGCTAATCAGCCTAGTCTACCCTTATGGTCAATCAGAGAAATTCTCTTCCATATGTTATATATGATAAATGAAGTTCCACAGCAACCCATTCCTCTCTCCAGATACTCCCACACTGAAATGTAGGTATCTATGTATTCCATACGTTCCACCCCATGTGTGTGCATGTGTCTGTGTGTGTCATTACTAATTTTGGAACCCACTGATCAGTTTCAGCTAAATGTGAGAGGCGGGGAAAACTCTCGAAGACAATTAAATTACTACAAGTTTAAGAAAAATAAGGCAGTTGGGAGAAGACACTTGCTATGTATCCCTTTGTGCCCAGAGCACAGCACAGGTGTCATTAGGAGTTTGTGTGTTGTTGTATGTTATTACATACCTCAAAACTTGCATGTTTATGTCACCTCAGCGAGAGAAGTTCAGCTGGAGCTTGTGTCGTCTTAGCCATTGCAGCCAGCAAAGCTCATGAAACAGAGCTGTAGGAAACCAAGAGTTCATCATGCAGACGCTCATGAAATCGTGGGTTCTCAGGAGCTCCAGTGCTCCTCTACTGCTTTTCATGATGCAGTGAGTGGGTTTGAAGGCTGTGTTTTGTAGAAGCAGTCTATGTTTTTGTGAGATTTTAATATTTGATTTTTCAGTATTTTTGATAAAGGCAGACTCTCTTATTTCTCTTTCATACGTGCACACCCAGATGCTAATATGACTTGCTTATTGGGTAAACTGTCAGAAAGAGCAGTCAATAAGCAAGTTCCCACAGTTTTCCAGCTATGCCAGTGTGCATGCTGTGTAGACACTGTTCCAGAATAAGCAATTGATCTGCTTTCAAAAGGGAGGAATTACTCTGAAATAAAAATTTCTTTAGTGAGTTAGTGAGTCCACAATAAAAATAACTGTATTCTGGGAAAGAATTTTTGCACATACAGGTATGTTATCATACCTAGATACATGTTTATGCCACTGGATCTACATTATTCAATTTTCCTTCATAAACAAATGCTAACTATCCTTGTCCGGCTTCTTTTCTAGGCTTGGGGATTTTCTGTTCACAGGCATTCATCATTTGCTTTTACACCAGTGTGTCTGGAAATTGAAGCGAAGCCTTTGTGGTTCTTCTGTTTACCAGAAAAATAGTGCAAGATGTATGGCCATGATGATGACCAGTGTCTTGCAGACTGTGTGGGAAAGATTTCCTTCAGAGGAGTTTTGTTTCAGTTGGTCAGATAAAAGGAAGAAAAAAACCAACTTGGATGAAAGAGAAATCTCTTTCCTAACAAGCTTTCTGCTGCAGGATTTTCCTTCATTACAGCAATGTTCTTCAGAGCATCTTTCATCAAGTCCAGCCTCGTAAGCATGCTGGACCTCTTCCTTCTCACTTCATGCTTGGTTTGCGTAGACGAGCCAGCTAGGTCTCTGTGAAGCATGCTTCCCAAACGCCTCCCTGGAGTGAGAGGAGAGAGAGTGGATGGAGAAAGATGGGTGGACATTTGGAAAGGTATTGTTAAATCTTGATATGCAGCAGGAGGATCATTCAAAATCACAGTCTAACTGTTGCAAGAAATAATTGTCTTTGCTGCTGACCATCCTGACCACATGAGTGAACTCATGTGGCCCGCACATTTGCTTCCTTTTGAAGAAAGAAGAGTGGATTTGTGTATGTCAGGCCCTGAAGGCACTACCAGGGCTGCTGGCCCTGCCCAGCCTCCCCTGGGGGCTCCCCTAACCCCTGTGCATGGCCCAGGGCCCCACTGCAGCTCAGCCCAGGGCTTTCAGTTCCTGCCCCAGCAACACTAGAGACACTCACCTGTGGAGAAGCGAGTGATCCTCTTACAGGCTGGCTTAATGGCTGTTCCTCACTTGTAGGAGCAGATATTACAATAAGCACCAGCAACAGGAGTACTGCTGTCATCAGCATCAAAGTTGGCCTGTCTGTCTAAACGAATAGTTGATAATTTTCCTGAGTGTAATCATCTTAGTTATTGCACTGCCAAAATGTAATGTCAGGTGGTCTGGAAATGTATCGTAATTTCCCAGTCATGAGTCCAACAAATGGAAAAAAGAAGACGGTTCTGTTCAAGGAAAAGAGCAAACCCCATCACAGTGCTCTTTCTATCACCCAAGACCTCCAGACGAAAACAAGTCAACCATAGGCAGCTTCTAGGCCAAGTCTAATATGCTCTTAAAATAAATCACATTGGAAATAACATCTAGCAACAGCATAGCCCACCACAGTTCAGATCAAGTCTGGTCTGGATTAGGGACTTCCTGATTCATGGAATAGTTTTCCATGTTTCCTAATGAGTGATTTCGTTGGGGGGTTATTTCCTCCTTTTCAGGATTTGGGTTCCTTCTATGAGATTTCTCCAGCTAAGAATAATATGTTTTCTATTCCTCTTGCCACAGATCAGACTCCAACACACTTTCTCCACATCTTTGGTTCTTGAGGGGCTCCTGGAAGGGTCTTCGGCTCTTCCACAGGGTGCAGTGGCACAGCAGTCTCACTAGCATTTAAAGGCTATCTTGTAGACATATCTAGGAATGATATGCTGCTGCACACAGGGGCAATAATGGCATCATTTTTCCTGTCTAGTGCAGTAAGTGGAAACTTACAGAGCTGGGTATCACAAAACCAGCAGTGGAGCTGAGCAAGAGCATAGCCAGGAAGGACAGATCATGGGCAAGATGCTATTGTCAAATTAGCCACAACTTGGATGGGTTTGGAGGTGGAGTTTTTGGGCTGTTTTTAAAAATTGATTCATTGTTGCTTTCTTGTCTGGGTGGAAATTTATTTATTTTTTTTTAATTCTGGACAAATATGCACAAGAATATAGTAATTGCTGTCAGGGCTAAAATCAATTTTAGACACAACATAACACAGAAAACAAACTTGAACTACATAAAAGCATATCAATATTAATACAGTTGAATCAGAGTTGTACAAACTGATTTTATTCAAATTTGGGCATCTCCCCACATGTAGAAATCAAATAGGTAAGATTTACTGGCTGGGTTTTATGTCAAGCAGACAGAATGCCTGCTGAATGGCTCCTGGACCTCCAGCCTGCAACATTTGGATATAAGATTCCCCTTTGTGTAACATAGGATGGTGATGATTTCCACAAACTCAAAAGTGTTTTTTTAACCTCCTGTAATGGGTTACTTTACCTTACATTTTGATTAAAAAGATAAAATCATATTTTGTAATGTAATCTTCATAGGTTTGTGGTTTCTTTAAAGCGTGAGCTGAATGTTAATCCTCTCTGTCAATTAAAATGTTGTCAATGTTATTCACAGACCTTTAAACTGAGATCCCTTATTTTGGCCCCATGCCGGGTCACAACCTAAGAAATGATTAAGCTTTGCTCATGAGTCCCAGGTAGGGTATACACCAGGTTTAAACTTGTTCTACTATTGCTTTCTGGAAGTTGCAGTTGCTTGGGCTAAGGTTATAACTAAAAAGCAGTCAAATAAACCCCGATACCGTCACTGTAAACACCTGACATTTTCCGATTATATTATACAGGGGGAGCCAGGGGATGCTTGCAGCCAAAGGTGTACTTCACATGAGGCTTGTCTAGGCGATCAGATATTTGCCTTCTAGCTTTGAACTCTGCAAGGTCTACAATGAAAAAATGTGTTTCCCTAAATACCATCTCTGAGGAGATGGTTTTCATGTCTTTGGAAACAGCCACTGTCTCTTCCGCAGTCGCTCGCTGCTGGGGTGCGTAGCGCTGAGCAGGCAGGTAGGGCTGCGAGCACTGCCTTCTCCATCCCTGCGGAGGCAGAGCCACGCAAGCGGGGCTCTCCATTCCTGGGAAAGCTGTTACGGAAGGTGTCCTTTCCAAGCTCCTTTGAAGGTTTGTGGTACCTACCTGGGGTTTATGTAGCAGGCAGCAATTTGTTTGCCTTTCCCCAGTCGGGTGAAACGGGAGTAAGAATTTTTAGGCTTTTTGCTTCATATTATTTCTGCTCTATGTCAAATATGATTTAATGATAGATTAATTAAAAGTAATCTGTCACAATATTTTAGGCATAAGCAGAAGGCATTTTCTGAGCAGGCTGAAGCTGAAGGAAAAATAGCAAGGACTGGAAGGAGGGATGTTCAGCAGTCATTCAGAATTACCATCTAAACACATCTCTTTATTAGCTAGGGAGAATGAAACATCCAGGAGCAGAGGATTTTGCAATGGAAACAAGCCAATTGCAGAGAGAGGAGGATCAGACTGTGATTAGTTGTGAGAGGTATGAAGCTTCTAATTATAAGGACAATCCCCTTGCTCCTCCCCTGGAGCCAGGTCGAAGAGGATAGAGACTCTGAGCGGAGAGCTAGGGCCTGGCATCTGGGAGGAGAGCTGCCTCCATGTCTTGTAAATGGGCTCTTGGGGGAACTACAGGGACGCTGATTTTCCTGAAACAGTCTGAGGCTTTCCCTGAGCAGGGCAGTTCTGCAGGTAGCTGGGCGCTGAGCTGTGCACGGACAGCGGAGCCCTGCGCTGACGCTGTGACAGGAGCCGGGCAGTAAGCTTCCCAGAGATTAGGCTGAAGCTGTTGTCGACACATCTGATAAACTTGTGCTTCTGATAAATATTCTAAGTTAAATGTGGGTAATTCGTTTAAAACTTAACTGTATTTGCAAGTGAAGTGTTAGGCCTTGGAGCTCTCATTCCCATCATTATATTTCATTTTCAATTTGTGCCCCATGAACTAAATTTCAAGACTGAGATGCAGAAAACCTGTGGATGTTACCTTTCTTTAATAAAATGCTTTGATATCACCAGCAGACCCTCACCCAATATTAAGCCCATGTTTCTCCAGCTGTGAATAACATTGCATAGAACATAGTTCTGTTCCTGACTTGCAGCACAAAACAAGTAGCAAGCTAAAAATGTCCACAAATTACTTTCAGCTATTTTTCAGGGCTTATGCAGACTTTTTTCTTTTTTTTTACTATGGGATTGTATACGAATCTGATAGAGTAATAAGTTAACTTAATTGCTTTTTTCTTTAGCCTTCACCCTCAACAGTTCCCTACTGCCTTTTTATCCTTTGTAATGCCTGGAAGAGAGTACTGCTGTCATGTGTAAATGGGGCACTTAGTCCAAGCGGGACCTCCTTGAAGACAAACAATAATGAAGTCCTTCCCAGGTAATGGTTTCAATTTGTAAACTTTTTTTGGGAAGGAACCATATTTGTCCTTAAAGCTGTCTGAGAAGCAGTTTTCTGTTCATGAGAACTCTTGCTTTTTCCAACCAGCGTTGCTGCAGCTCAACTAACAAAAATGCCAGCTCCCCTGATAAGCCGCAGATGAATTTGGTGGTGGAGGGTGAGGCTTGTCCGTACACTGGCACAGTGAGCCCATGGAAGGTTTTCTAGGCTTCAAGGCCAAGACGTGTGAGTTTGAAAGCTTGGGGAGTGAGGGCTGTCACTGCCTTCCGCCTCGCTGCTGCAAAACTGGAGGAAAGCCCCGATCAGGTGGCTGGTCCCCAGGTTTCCAGGGTCCTGCCTCAGAGACATCTGAATGTAGACCAGTATATGGGGGTCAGCCCTAACACGAGGGACTCTAGAGACCTACCAAGCAGATTGTTTGAGACGTGGCAAGCCAAGCTCCTGAGCAGGTTAGATGATCTTTGAATGAAGTGGTCCTTGAAGAACAACAAGGCTCCTGGTTCCAAGGTGGCCTGCGAGGAAGTAGAGTTGGTTTGGAGCTTGGCTCTGGGATCATAAATTTTCACTAAACCAAAATAAATTTAAATGAGCATCTTGATACTAACACATTGGCTTTGCAGGAACATTTCAAGCAGCCCTATATTCATAACTAGCTTCAGAAATAACAACCAGTAGGGGACTGACTTTCTGAAATAATTTCCTGAGTGATGCACAGTTTTAGAGATTCTTATTGTGCAAGTATGTGTTGCGGCTGTGCTTTAGATTCTGCATACCTGAAGATACTGGCTCTGTGGGGTTTGATTAATACCATGGGGCACTATTTAAGTCAAAGAAATCTAACTTTTTAAAAATTACATGTCAAGTCCTCAGGTTTCCCTGCAGTATATCAAATCTCAATTGGCAGCTTACATGCCATAATGTCTTCTGAAATATTTCATTAGACAGTGTTATACTTACTTTAGCTGTTTTTAAAATTCCTGTAGCGTAGGATAAATGACATTATTTTTAAGAAACCCCACCTTGGAGGTGTAAATTTACATATTCACATTTTCCTACGTTGGCTGGAACACATTTATCTTTGTTCCCATTAAAAAAAAAACAAAACCAAACCAACAAAAACAACTAAAAAAACCCTCTTATTCTTAAATCACTTATGTAAGTCCTTTGCAAATCAGTGGAAGAATGCAAAAAGCCCTGCATAGATACCACAATGAAACACACCGTGTTGAGGAGTATGAACTAACACGGTGACTTAAATGTGGAAGCTGATTAGGACTGGAAGCAAAGTCATGGAATTTCATATTCTTACTGTAGGTTAAACAGATTGGTTTTGGAGTGGCTCTTGCTTCATGTTTTAGTGATCTTTAACTACCTTCAATTGTACTTGAAATTTATTCCCACAAGCTCCGCCCCTTCACGCTCCTGAAATACTCCTTATCTTGCACAGGTACACTCAGAACCCTCCATCCATTGTGTCCCATTCCCTAGCTGCGAGTGACATATGCTGTGGGTGATTCAGAACTCTTTGCACTGAAAGGCCAGTGTTTCCACTAAATTAAGTGGGTAACAGTAAAGGTGTGTTGCAGCCTCAGCAAAGACACTAATGTGGGTTCCTCTCCTCTCCTGTCACTATTTTTCATGTAAGTTGATAAGATGTTTTGAAATGGGCTAATGGATTTAGAAGCAATGGGGAAAAGATTGTGGAGAGAAAATGGACCTGAAAGGCAAAGGCATAGATTTTTCCCTAGGAAGCCAGGCAGAGCTGTCATATGCAATGCTGAGCAGGCAGAAGTGTTCAGTGGACCCTCTTGCTCACTGCCGTCTGAATACTTGCTTGTATTGCTGCAAAGTGACTTTGAAGAAAGTGAGAAATCCTACAAAATCTGATTTGAGAATTATTACATTCATTTTCCATGGATGGAGATGACTGCTGAAGGTGCAAGTGGCAGGTAATTAGGCCCCATACTTTGCTAGTGACTTACACACAGACTTGTGTGATTATTATTAATTTGCTTATTAATTGAATTTACTTGCAAATGACTTAGACAAATATCCCAGTTTATGAATTGTTTGCCCAGTGCACAGTTCTTGCTTTAAATGTTCATTATTCATATTTGCTATTTGTGTAGTGTTCTGGGATTATCACGATGCATTGTGGGTCTCATGAGATAATTTTGCTCCCTCACTAGGCAATTCTCAAACCTGCCAAAGACTCAGGATAACAACACGATCCCTGCACCATAACACCCTGCTTTCTGCCACTTCTCTATCCATCCTTTTGATGTTCTGGTTTTGCCTATTCAATAGACTGGCCTTCCAACTGTTGCCATTGCCCTGATTTTCCAGCCTTCACTTTTCTATCACCTATTTTCCATCAAAAACTCCCCGTCATATTGAAGTGTGCCCAGGCAGCTGTAGCTGACATCATGGAACTGCTTTAATTTATGCATGACAGATGAATATCTGCACGTTCATGGCCTTTTCCTATATTTTGGTAAATGCATGTTTTCTTCCAGTATAATATTTATGTAAAAATAACTGCTGCAAATGCAAATACAGCAGTCTGCACTACTGTGTTTTTGACCCTTCAATAATAAATCATAGTACTTAGATGTCACACATGCTAGTAGAAACGTGCAGGGCATACTGTAGTTATGAAGGAGCAATCCTCTTGCCTTTGCTCTGCATTCACACCATTGGGAACCCACCTCCACTATCATTATGATTTTAATTGAGAAATCATCTGTGCAAATAACCTGTATCATGAGTTCAAAGCATTCCTTGAATGATTCTAGTAAATCTTTTGCTAAAAGGACACGTAAACTTACTTTAAATTTAAATTAGATGTACGGTGTTGCATTGGTAATGAGCATGCAGTTAATGTTAGACGTAGCTGGCTTTGTCTCCAACTGTTGTACGTACTGGTTATGAGAGTGAGGACCAGGTTCATAAGAGTAACAAACGTACCACGCCATTGCTGCCAAAGCAAGTTATGAGGCAGAGAAACCCTGTGGTACAGAAAATGGTTCATTTGCATTTGGTCTGGACTGAAGACCTGAATGAGAAGACTATGCTAGTACTTCAGCTCATCACAACAGAGAAGGCTAAAAGCCTGTGTGTCCTTTTGAGGCAGGAGACCATGACTGTGGAGAAGGAGGAGACTTATGACAAGTCACAGCTAGCTTGATCTGCCCACAGAACTTGTTGCAGAGAGACAAAAGCAAGCCATGGCGGGATATAGATCTTTTTCTCTGCTTTCCCACTATCATTCCTTCCTGACTGCCACAGTGAATACACCGTCTCTTTTATTCTCAATCAGATGTTAATATAAAGTGTGTTACATAAAGTGTGGCTAATTATTAGAACAGGCTCTCGGACCTGAATCTTTAATTTTGCAGGCAAACACAAGATTCTGTCAATAAATGGGTTTTGCTATGGGTAGTGCCAACTGGATATACATGATCTTCAGACTGATGAATGACTGTGACCTTCCAAGGAAGAAATCATTAGGTCATGAACTTGTGCAATCAAGTTAGGGTATTCAGGATGAACACCCAGCATAAATTCTCAAATGGACATTTCTGTCTCTCAAGGAATTACATATTTAGAGAATTGGACCATTATTCATAGAATCATGGAATGGTTTGTGTTGGAAGGGACCTTTATAGGTCATCTAGTTCCAACCCCTCTGCCATGGGCAGGGACACCTTCCACTAGACCAGGTTGCTCAAAACCCCATCCACCCTGGCCTTGAACACCTCCAGGGATGGGGCATCCCCAGCTTCTCTGGGCAACCTGTTCCAGTGCCTCACCACCCTCAAAGGTGCTGGAATTTCTTCCTAATACCTATTCTAAATCTATTCAAAGGAATTCCTGCCATCAGTTAAAGACAAAACCATCCATTCTATAAACTGAAGATGAATTGATAATTTTCATTAATTCTGAGGTAGGAAACTACTTTCATGTCTGTCTTCTTCCACATAACAGACTGACTTTCTCCAAAACAAAGAATAAACCCAAGCAGACCAAAGCAGAGCAGTAAGATCTGTTTCTAATTCTGTACATCAGAGGCAATTCTAAAGTCCATGCTTGTGGAAAACAGGTGGATTAGCCAAAGTCAAAGTCTACAGTACTGGACTTCTGGTTGGATGCCTCAGTAAGTACACAGCCCTTTTCTCCTCTCATTTCCTGGTTATTATAACTAGGAGCAGCATTTGAACCTCTTTATAAGGAGAATGCTTCCCAGAAAATACTTTATCTCTTTCAGTTATTACTATTGAAAATATCTAATGGTTCTTGCCATCTGAATATTTTAAGCAGGTTCACTCAGAGTAATGCAGATCTGAATTATTCTATTTAGCTCCTTTTAGCAGAATAATCCTGTAGTGAGTGAAAAGCCCTAAGGCAGCAGCTGGTTCCAATTTTACAAGAAAATCTTGTGGTTTTCATCAGGTAGTGGAAAAAAAATTCTGTAACTATGGAAAAAGCTGCAGTGTGAGCTATTAGGCACTGGAGAATTCACCCCAGTGAAGCCTTTATAAATATCCAAGTTACAGAAAAGACTTTTCATTAACATTACTTTTTAGAGTCGGTACTAGTGATCAGGCAGAGATCTTTAGGAAATTGGGATTCATTGGTTCTGGTGTTTGAAGAATTGCTGTTTGCTACATTATCCCTAAGTAAAAAAAAGTGCTGAATGCCACTCATGCTTTTCTTTCTGCTACAAAGCAGAAATGCAGCCAGTTGTCTCTAGAAGAGCAGTTACATGTCTAATTTGGCTGGTGTGCAGGGGTTTGACATTGAGAGCTGCAAGACATCTGGGATTGGGCTGTTGTAAGGACGGCGTCCAGCACAGGGAAACCTTCACATCCCTCCACTCCTTACAGCATTTGTGTTCACCTGAGATGGAGCTGCACTGGTTTTCTTTCTCTTACTGCACAGACCGTCTCATTTCCACTAGGAGTGTATCTACACGTCGCAATGAAAGCGCTCAGATCACTGTAGCCACAGTGCTGAGGTGCATTAGCACGACTGGACAGCTTTCAGTACAGGGCACAGCTCTGGTATTTTATACACCACGCATCTGTAGCCTGTAGTGTGGTTCCACACTATGTCCCTGCTTCAGGATAAGTATGAGACTCAAAGGTAAAATGTTACTGAATCTAAGTGATGGTATTTAAATTGATTTTTAGTGAACAAGAATGTCCTCAGCATAATATGCTGCTGCTTATGCACCACAGCTACTGTCTGAGCTGTAACTGAGGCTTCCACCAGGGCTAGTTAGATTGGAGCTATCAAACTGTTTATCAGACCATGACTGAACTCCTAAATAAGAAGCATACTTGCCTGCCTTCCTTTTAACACAAGTTTTGCAAATTAAATGTTTTAAACATGACAAAAACATGTCATTTTCCTGAAATGTTTCTCGGCTAAACTGTTCTGTTCTTAGAAAGAAAAGTACCTATAACTGAGAACTATATGGACAGGACAGAGCATATAAACTGGAACAAATGAATACCTTAATTAAATGTACATAAAGTTCACCATCATGATTAATGGTTCTCTAAGTTTTCAGGAGTGTCCTAATAACCATGTATTAAATCAAGAAGATTTTTTGAATATGCTATATCAGCAAATGTTCATTAGTATCCAATTATTAAGGATGTACATCTTTTCTCAAGTTCTTTAAAGTTTAATGGTTGTACATATGCATCTGCCTTCCTACAGAAAAAGCCTCTTTATACTGCAGTAGTAAATATGTTCTTGGTATGCTCAATTTCATAGACTTCTGGAGTTGGCTCATCTAATTACTGGACTTCAACCTACAGAACAGGGTTATGCTTTTCTATATTTAGATAAGCAATTCTGCACAGTCTGGCTCTCCTCCTAGAATACATACATTATGACTCTTTTGAGCTTGCTTATTACATTATCAGTCTAATGAACTGTACCAGTACGTTAGTTCAACGTGACAGTAAATGAGTGCAAAAATTTGTTAGTTGGGGCCTGAGCCATTGGCTGTGGTCTGCTTGAGTTGCATCATGCTGTGCTACCAGCTCAAAGCCACTCTGCAAGGGGTAAGAGGTAGACACAGCACAGGGACAGCTTCCAGCGAGGGAAGGCTGTCATGCTGGCTCTTAGGGCACTGTGACAGGTGTTAGACACATCATTGAAGGACAGAGAACATGTGTGTAGCATGATGAATCGCAGGTGTCTTGAAGCTTTTGGTGAGCTACATGAATGTCTGTATGCCTTAAGAATTCTAACGTAGAGACTGGAAGCATGGAGGTTTCAGCTACTAAAATTCATGCTGGCATGCTCACGCATGCTTTTGCTTTTGCTAGAGTTGTGTAGTGCACTCCTTGGATATAACTGGGAAATGAGCTCAATATGTTTAGGTGGACATCTACACAATCAAACTTTTGTAAATAGTAGATTAGAAGGAAGTGCTCACTTGAAACCTGTCTTCTGGATTTTTTTAATGACATATGAACCAGTTGAGATATATGAATATGAATTTATGGTGGGTGATATGGTTTAGGAAACATGAAATGTTTTGGTGTCACAGGAAGGAATTGAATCAGGCCTGTGATCCTTCTACATGTTTTGTAAGTGTGCCCTAAAATGTGCCTGTTATAGATGCTTTTAAATTCCTTTTGTGTGCAGGAAAGAGCTATGTTAGCACCACTTATGACTTTTGGACCTCTTCAAGACCTGCATCTTGGTCCCTACTATTGCACTCAATTAGCTGAAGAATGGATGGACGATATCACAACATGGAAAAAAGGCTTAATTATGAAGAGTTTAACTTGTGGAATGAATCTTTTTGGCTGGAAAACAGAATAATTTGATTAATTCCACTATGAGTACTGTGTTCTTACATGTGAGATCTACATGCAGATATAGGTGCAGTCTATGAAATGGCAGATACAGATAAAGATGTCAGCTTCATTAGTCAAACAATCTAAGAGTTCAAGGTTAGTAATGAATCATTTCCACCATCATCCTTCATATCCACTTCTCAGAGTTTAGCAGGAAATCAGCCTTTCTTTGAAACAAAAAAAAAGAGGTCACCAAAATAGTCCTCCAAGCATCACCAAAATTCCCTTTTTTCCCCACTCACGCTCAGAAGAAGCATCCTCTCATCCCATTCGCATACGTTAGCAGGAGTCAGGCATTTATGTATTGATGGGGAGCCTTTTGTTGGTTTTTTGGCTTGATTTGGCATGGGGGGATGTCTCTCCACTTTACCTAAGGCAGAACCTGCTGCACATGTGCCCTTCTTGGTGCTGTTCTTGTTACATTTGTGTCTTGTTTTAATGCCTTGGCCATTGTTGCAGGCCTAAAGCTTAGACTTCGCTGTGTGGTTTTAACCATTTTACTGCAGTTTCATGGGAACAGTTGTACACATTTTTTCTCTCTCTCATTTTAAAAACCTGAAATCAGATTGCAGGCAGTCAGCTGAATTTGCAGAGGCTGGTGTGGTGTACATCTATACTCATGGCTCATTTTCTCCTCAGTGTGGGAGAAGTCCCTTTTGGGTTCACTTTATAGCACTCACAATGCTGCCTCAGACTAAGACATAAGGAGATCAAAATGCAAGATGATTATTGTGTTACTCCTATCACGTGATGAATTGGTTGGAGTTATTGGTGCATGCCTCCAAATCAGGTTCTGTGGGTCAAAAAAACCCCAGCATGGCATATCCTCCTAGGATATGTTTGCCATGGGTATTTCCCTTTTTTCCTTTGAAAACAGGAAGATGAACTTCAAATGTTTCATAAGTTATACTTTTTCCTAGTTGCAGTGAATATTTGCTCCTTTCCAAAGGAAAGAGGTAGGGAAACTGTGGGTTTAGATTCTAAGAGACAGATTATTGGACTGTTGTCCCTGTAATAAAATTCAGTACATCAAGTGAATGACTTGTTTAGTGAAACATGGCACAACATCGATTGAAGCTACCCATTAAGTCAAGACATCAAACATACCCTTGTGACACTATACTAGGAATCACTGTTGAAATTGCAAAACTTGCTGGTAATAGTGACTGAGCTGAAGAGAAACAGTGTCCTTAACTCATGCCATAGTGACATTAATGCTTCATGATATCATGCAGTGATCAAAGCCTTCTGGGAAGACATAGATGCAAAGGGACAATTTCTTGGCGATCCGTATCCATTTTTTATTCAAGAAAGTATATCATATTTGAAATTGGATGGTTGTTTACTTTAAAATATCTGGAGAAATTCTGATCTGTGGGGCCTTCTACTGATTTTTAATGCTTTGCAGAAACCTAACCACTGATGGCTCTAAACACAAGAGCCATCAGAGTGTTTTTTCGATCAACTATTACATCAGGACAAACAAGTAAATGCATTACTATTTGGTACCTCTCAAACTGTAAGAGTTTTTCTGAACCTACATTTATAAAAATGTATCCATAAATTCAGTATATGATCAGGGCCCTGATCTTGCAAACCTTATTTAAACACTCCTTTACACAAAGTTTCTTCTTGTAGTAAATCTTCTTGACCAGGTCAATAAGAAGCCAAATATTCAGGGTCTGATTCCCTTCATGCAGATGCCAGCAAAATGCCAACTACGCTGTTGTGTGTCTTGGGGGATATATCTGATGGCTGACAGGCTGTATTATCACCAGCTTTCCTCCCCTGTTGTTCTTGTCAAGAAAGTAATATTTAAATTCAGCATGGGATTTGAGGACTTTGCATAGACAACCTGGATTTCTCCCCATCTGGCCATCACCATCCATCTACTGGCTGTACTTATGTCTTGGGAACATTTTGGCAAGCTGGCAACCCACAACAGATATACCATCCATAGAAGCTGCCTGATAATGTTCTCACAGTCTTCCAAACCAGCCAGAAGGGATTTCTTCTCACCCCAGGTTTTACAGCTGGTACAAACGTAACTTTGCCATGACTCCTGTGGTAATCATATTGGACCTTTCTGTGTTATTTAACGTGTTTCTAATATATACTTCTGGCTGAAAGCAGAGATCGTAGAATTGCCACACAGTAACACCTGAATACTGAATTCAGTCACAATGCTTTTTATATGTCTGGTTTTGCAAGTCAGGTGTGCAAATTTGGTACACCAAAAATAGCCGGTATGTGCATACCTTTTGGTAACTGTTCATTCATTTCATAAATAATACTGTTTTGAGACTTTACTCATAGCCTTCAGAAGCAATTTATTTCCCTCAGGGGAGAGTACTACCATTAAGTGCAACTCTGCTTCTTTATGGAATTTGTAATTCTGTGGGGAAAAAACATATTACAAATCAAAGGAAATAATGTCATCTTTGTACATGAAAGACACTAAATTATCTCTTTACAGTCACTGAATTTAAAGTTGGTCTAAGTAGGAACTTTCTTTTTTGCCTGCCAATACTTCATGGAGGGTCCCAATCTTCTATTAGCTGAAATCTGTGGCAGATAAAATTAGCCTCAAATTCAGTGGGAGAAATAAGCTACACACAGGATTCCTTTGTTTACATACATCTGAAGTTGTTTAGAAAACAGAACTGTCCCTTACACATTCATAGAAGTGTCAAGCACCAAACTTGTCTGATGGTATCATTAACACTGTGACAATATTGGTAATTTCTAGTGATGCTCCATATGTAGGACAGTGGTCAAATAATGTCATATTTTTATTTGCAGTCTTGCCACTCTTTATCATCATCTCATTTGAATAGCTCACTAACAATAAATATTGCTATTTATTAGTGTCATCTGAAGAGTGGTTTGCTAAGGAAGGTCTTAGAGGTCTTCAAAATACTTGATTTCCTTTGCAAGCTGGAAATGCAAATGTTTGAACAGAAATATTTGTCTGGAGACACATGCTGTTTCCTAGCACCTACCTTTGACACACCATCTCTGGTGCTTGCTAACAGCAAAGTACAAGGAGTGCCATGGGAGATACTACAATCTAAATGAGCCAATAACAAGAGCAATCTGTAGGGAACCGGCACAGTAATTAAGAACCAGTGAATTCTGACATTCCCCTGAGTGGCTCATGAACTGGAATAACCACGGCTCTGTTTTCCACATGCAACTGATGAGAGGGCATCAATGAAACCACAGAATGAAAACGTCATCACACTGCCCATTCAGAATAATTTCTCAGGACCGGACCCTGCAGGTTACATATAAGCAATAGAAGGGCGTTCCCAGCTTTGGAGGAATTTCTCTCAAGATGAATACCTGCCTGCATTTTAACTATTTTCTTTAGTGTGTGCTCATGTCCTTGCCATGTACACACACACACATTGTGATTAGTAACAAATAGCTCCATCCTATTGTTACTCAAGCAGGCCACTAGTTTAAAGAATAATTTATTTACACCTGCTTCTTCTTTTCATGAGTGTCACTTCCACAAATAGTTTTCTTATTTTAACACACACATGCTGTAATGTACAGAAGCATTTTGAAGGCACAGCCAGGGACCAAATGTGAAAATAAACTCTCGCCGAATAATTTCATCATCACCAGATACCATGGCAGTAGAAAACCATCATCAACCACTCATTGCAGTTCATATTTTTCTGGGTTTTATCTGGTTTGTGCTGAAGTCATTGCAAATATATCTATTAACACTGAGTGAATAAACTGACACTCCAAATTATCATCTTGGAGATGCAAATACTACTTTGGAAGGAAAAAACTCACATCTTGCTTCTGTAAAAGTGCCTCCAGTTGGCACTGGAACAAGAAACAATAGAAGTGCTCATGATCAACATATCTGAAAGATGGCTAATTCTTTATGATATACAATAAAATCCCAGAAGAAAAATGAAAAGATACTGAGAACTAACATATTTGAATATCAAAATGAAGATACAGTCTATGACATGAATGTAAGAAGCAGAAGTGTTTTATGAAGCATTATGCTTCTGAGTGTGTTTTATTTAATGCCAGATCTCAAAAGTTAAGACTAAAACACTAGAGGTTTTAGGAGGTGCAGTTCTCCATTGACTAATAATTCATATAATACTACTAATTCCTAGTATCTTGATTAGTGAGCAGAGCTTAGCAATGTTCTCTGGCATTACAAGAAATCAGTTCATCTGTGGCTCTCCTAAAGCTCAGCCAAAAAAACCTCATTTGTTGTTTTCCTTCAAAATCAGTAAGATAGTTGTACCAAAAATGACACATACATTAGAAGACATGGTAAATTTTCTGCATTATAACTTTAAAGAAGCTATGAACTCAAATACATGTAAGAACACTTTTTGGAGGCAATATCTTTCTTTTTTTTTTATTTTATTTCAAAGTCTTTTGATATGGACACAAAATGCCTAATTTTGAAAATGTTACTACAAAGCCATATGAAAGTTTTTGTTCATATATACCATTCATATCTATACTCTCAGTCCTAGCAAAACGTTTCCCTTAGATGGACTTCACTTCCCACAAAATGTCTCCAACCTCCCATCTCACTGAACTACTCAAGTGAATTATCTTTCACAGTGCATCACAGCGGCTGGGTTGCCCTGCTTTCCAGAAAAACAGGCGTATGAGATCTCAGCAGTATAGTTTTTCATTGCTTTGTTGATTTCCTTGCTTTGTCCAAAAGTCATAATTTTCCACACCAAATTGTGGAAGGTGATGTTCAGAAAAGAAGTTTTTCCCTAAAATTGTCAATGAAAATTTCCAGTTGACTCTAGCAGTCATGGCATTGTGGATCACGTTTGGGGAGAGAAGTTGATGTGTACTACGTCCTCTGTGGGAAGCGATTAATATTTTTTGGTAATGGACATATTGCATCTTTAAAATACACAAAATCCATTCCAATAACTTCAGATTTTCACTTGCTGAAACCAGACTTGAATTTGGCCCATTATTCTTTTCAAGTGAAGAGGAGAATAATGCCTTATGTTGTCATATGGCACTATATCAAATTGTTTCTATCAACATCAGATTCAGCCACATCCACAGGGATTTGGCTGGATGCTTATTAAACAGTAATATTTTTGTCAACAGAAAGATTTTGTACTGCTGATATCCTGACAAGTCACTAGAATGAATCTGAAGATTCCTAGCCATAACACAATCCTATTTTAACCTTGGTTATTTTTAAAAACCCAGTTTAAAAAACATGACAAGCATCGATGCTTAATGCAAATGCCTAGCAATGCGTGTTACCTGGTAACCAAATGGATGGTATGTTGGAGAGGGAAGTGACAACAGCAAGTGAACATATGCCAGATCAGCTTCTAGCAGATACAGAGATGGTCACCATGGATTTTGCCACATTCAAAGAAAAGATCATCATGACCTAGTATCATTTCATGGGAGAAGAAAACAGGATTTTCCTGGTTTTTACATCTCCTGTGAAGGCAGAGGACATTCATAGTTTCTGGTATAAGAAGCTGCTGGAAATGTCACTTTTGTCTGTCCATGAGGGAGAAAATTTCCCACAAATAGGGAAGAAAATGTACCACATTTGTTCAAAAAAATAAGCTGGGAAAAGTGAACTGCAGCATCACAGGAGAACCTGGTCACAGCACAAGGTTCCTGAGTGACTGGCAATATTCATTCTGCTTTTTTGGCCAAAACAGAGAACTACTTCTTAGAGAGATCAGGATTTATTTTCTTTCAGTGGGTTTAAAGATTTGCTTCTTTCCCCTGGCCTTTCCTCAAAAATAATAGGCAGACCTGACTTGCTGGAAATTCACCATCTCAAAAACACAAGGCATTTCTTTTGGTGGGGAGAGACAACCTGAGAGCTCTGTCACACGGGGATTCACCAGGGGTCATGTTCTAAAGCTAAAGTAAAAGCTTGAGTTATGATCATAGTATCCAAACAGATTGTTTTCCATGAAGACAGGAAAAAACAACAATTTTTCAAAAGGAAACTTTTGCTTTAAAATGTTTTTAAAAGGACTGTCAAAATAGCCTACAAAATAAGTAGAAACCAAAGTGATGCAGATAGGAACTAAAATACTGGAGCATCATAAAAATATTTCTATTTAGGGAGGCATCGGTGTGTGTTTTTTATTTCCCAGTGATATACAGGACAACCACAGTTTATGCTGCCTTTGAAGTGTTTGGGTTTGCAAAGCAATCTTAAAATATCTTCCAAAAATGGCTGGTTTTCTGAAGCTATTCTTGGCTGATGCCTTATGTTGCATCATTTTAGACTAACGCTGGGAGTAGAAGTGTCAAAGGCCTAGGTGAAGGAAAGAAAAACAACAAGTGCCAGACAGTCTGCCATACCTTTACAGACGTGACATACAGTTCTGGACTCTCACAGTTCATTTTTTAAGTCTGTACAGAGCGGTATAGCCTGCACTTTCACAGGAGCTGCAGAATCCAGCCTGTCCCAGGATCTATGGTAGATTTCAAACGATCTTTGTTACTGGGGAACATGCTGCAATTAGCCAGCTTAGCAATACTCTGATTTCATCTATGAAACTTCAGGCTTCACAAGGAAGAATGAATTCCAGCTGTTAGCAGAGAAGGCACTAAATCAGATCACTAGTACAATTAGTGATAATTAGAAAAAGGCCAAAGCCTGAAAGAAAAAACAGTGCCCATTCCCCAGGGAAATGCTTCTTCACAATGGATGCTTTCTGCTTGTCTCATAAGACCATGGGAGCACAGTTTGTGCTTGTTCAAACCGCAGTCGGAGCAGCTTATTTCGTTAAGATCCGTATCTATCCGTTCTTCAGTTATTTTCCAGATTTGTCAGTCTGGCCCATTTATTAAATATATCCCAAATAACTAATCAAAAAGCTTTTAAGAATGTTTACATGCAAAGATGAGGAATAAATTATTCAGTATCTGAAATCTAATCATCCACAAATTTCTGGAAAGTGCTTAACTACGTGCTTACATCTTCCCTCAGGAAAGCAGCAGGCATCCACCAAAGAGGCATGGAGCTTGTGCCATCTGGCCCTGCTCTACTGACTGAGCTATGGCCCCAGCCTGGGAATGGGTTCCATACTGCTAAACTGCTCATTTCCAGAGAGATTGTGTAGGGGGAGAGAGGCTGCAGGGCTGCAATTTGGAGAGCAAATTCCTCAGACCTCTTCTGCAGCGCTGCTGTCCCCCCGTGCTCCCCATCCATCCTCCCCAGACTCTCGGAGCACCGTTGTCCAGACCGCCCTGCCACCGGTGTTTAAAGGTCCTCTCCTGAGCACGTGAGTTACTGGTTCCACCACCAGATTTTCTTGTATTTAGGCCTGGCTGGCTCCTCAGGCACCCAAGTGATTGACTAAATGCCTTTCTAAGTACATGCTTGATAATACTTAAGCACTTGAAATCATATTTGTATCTACATCAAGCCCTGTACTGCGTGAAATGCTCTCTGTTCTTCAGTTTTAGGAGGGAGGCCCTAATCACGGACCTGCCAAAAGAGGCAGTCTGCTATTGGAAAAGTATATAAAAAACAGGCAGAATGGAAAAATAGGTGTTGCTTTTTCCCCAATATTTGGAAGATCAGCACCAGGTTTTTTTACGCTAGATATACTATGATGGCAGTGCTACAAATGCTTGCAATAATAAGTAGAGAATATTTGCAAAGCCTTTTTTGTCTGGAATCTGTAGGCAGAGGTCTTGACCTGGTAACTGTACAGGGAAGATTTATGTGCATGTGGCACAGCAGTTTATAAACATGTTCCCAATGTTATTTAAGGAAACTGTGTTACAGCTCCACCGTGGTTTATTTAATCCTTCTATAGATTCACTCTGATCTTAGCACGGGGGGGGAGTGTTTTTGTCACTGCATGTTAAATGAATGGATTTACTTAATATTGTTGTTATGAGGACACCAGACACGGAACTTCCACTGGAGCCCTTGGCCATAGGGATTTGTTTCTAGCAATGTGTCATCTCCACTTCAGTTCTCAGTTACACTGAAGGCATTACTCAAGTGACAAAAATAGCAAGATTATTGCTCATGTATGTATGCATTGGAGTTATTTGCATGAGATTGACAGGGAATGCCTGCCTGTCCTTAAAAACAAGCCAAAAAAGGAAAATACTGTATGATGTTGCAAAATGGCACGTGAATTACCTCACTTTCTCATCTCAGTCTGTCTTTCACTACAACTCATGTTATAAACAGTGGAATACTCTAAAGCTTGAAATGGATCTACCACTTACAGCCAGAGGACTCTTTTAAGCTTGCTAATCCATTGGAAAAATAGCTCATTCCTTTGACCAGTGGACACTATCAATTGAAAACAGTCTCAACACTGAGATTTTATAAATGAAAACATAGACGCACATACAGAAATATACACATTCATATATATGTAAGATTAAATGTTTTATATTTATATATACATAAGCACGTGTGTGTATATATACATTGTGAATGTGTATGTATCTTATGTATACACATATACTTACAGAAACAAAAAGGTATTCTTACAAAATAATGCGGCTGTAAAGAACTTTTCTGCAATAGTTGCAACCAAGCATTATGGAGGTGCCAGCAGGCAAGTTAAAATGACTGTACAGAGTTAAAATAATTTACTTAATTTTAATGATCTAAAGTGAGGGAAAGCGAAGGGAGTAAAAAAATCAGCAGAAACCAACATATAAAATTTTATTTTTAAAATACATACCATTTAAAGCCAGGGTTGCCATTATTATCATATACATAAAATCCTGCCTTCTGAAAGGTTGAGTACCTTCTGTGAGAAGTTCACGAGATACAGTTTTTAATGTCTAACTATAAAGGGAAAAGAATCTAACAAATTTCAAGCATTAGCAGAGTTGGGTGCATGCCTACATGCATGTGTACGGGTGCGTGTATATATTGCACATACAGGAGGACGAAAAGTACAAACCAAAGAATCTGAATGATCTGGCCAAAAGAGAGAGCTACATGTCTAATTTTTGTTTAATGGCAGGTTGCTACTGTCAAAACTTACTGGTAGTCTTTTGAAGTCAGAAACTAGAGTCACTTTTTTACAGACCGCAGTGATAGCTGAAGGCTGGCCGCTTTCTCTGTGAGCTGTATTTCAGTTGAGGTGATGAGAAATCCTAGCCAGTTGTGAGCACTAATGAGATGTGTGCTGGAAGTTGACGGCATCAAGCGCGCAGCAGTTGAGGAGAAGACAGAAGGTATTTGCACAGGAATTATTTACCAACTTTTCAGACAGTTTCTGTTGTGGTTCATTTCTGAATATCCATCCAATTCTTTTCATTTCAGCTGTGATCTCAGCGTGCAATATTAGAAATCATGAACATCTGACTGCCAAAAGGACCCCTCTCTTGTGTCTTTCTGTTGCCTTGTGGATAAATGAGACACACAGGAGAAATAATTACCCTGGGTCAGTGCCTCTGTCCACCACTAATCATAGTTTCCAGAAGGCTGTTAAGAAAGCTGAAAACTAAATGTAAGGTTTTCTTTGGGTTACCTCTGTAATTTTAACTTCTCAGACACAGCAGTTTTAAAGGCTTGACATCTTAGATGCAAGACAAGAGCATGTTAACACACACAATCATTTATGGAAATTTATTAATTGAGTATTTCCTTCCATGCACTCTGGCATATGAGACTTAGGCTCATACATCATTTTATTTTACCCTTTCTACAGCCTACATTTCCAAATAACAACTGAAGCAGTATTGAAGGCAAAGACTTGGCAAGCTTAAAAAACAGAGTAGATGGTTACACAAGCAGCAAGAATAGCCAGTTACAAAAGCAAATATTAAGAAAAATAAAGTGCTTTAGATGCATAAACCCCTCAGGTTCTATAGCCTAGTTGTAACAGTATTTATTAAATGGTCTGATAGATTGTCTTAGAATAAATTCTGACTGTGGCATGCCCATGAGCAGATTACAGCATCCTCCACTGCCTCCATATCTGCCTATCCCTCACTCCTAATGATATATTTACTCCTCTTAATGGCTTGGATACCAAGATGATTTCAAGTGTAGATTTTTATGGGGAACATATAATATTAAAACAATTGAGATATAAGCATGCAAAAGTGGTACTGAAAAGGACAGACAGCCTGCTACATATATTTTTCCAAAGTAAATCTGAATTTCTCTTCACTTACTTTGGTAAATGCTTTGGTAATGTGGCAGGACATGAGATTTGTAATTTAAAACAGATCAATGGTACCAAGACTTTGTTACTCTCTCTTTGACACTAACCAGGACAACCCACTCCAAAGGACTGTGGAACAGCATATTGATAGCATGAATATTCTCCTCGTCAGCTGGTAGCAATACGAAGTTTTAATCCTTCACCTGGGACCACTTAAAGCAATTGTGTCCATTTTTATTTATACGCATATCGAATTCTACTGTTTCACACTCATTTTCACTTTGTGACAATGTGCCCCTCAGGTAACCGAGACTGAGCCTTTGAGTTAACCCGACCTCTTACAGAAACTCAGAGCTTCATAGACTGGGTCGGGGGGTTTTGCATATTGATAAAACACTGCATATTCTTATTCTCCTAAAATCAATTTCCTTTTGATTTTTGTGGCTGTCCACACAGGCCTATGTTCTTATATAAGGGTCATGATCGATTAGCATATAATTATGAAAAGAACAGTTTAGCAACGTGATTTCTTTTAAGGGCAAAAATACTCTTCTAATCTTTTTAAAAGACTTCAACAAACATTGTTAGAGAGTTGCTCCTGAGTGTGGGTTAATGATTTTGCTGGCTCAAATGTATTTATATCCCTGGACTGTCACGTTTGGAAACAATGATCAGAGGAAACTATGAGAGCGTTAATTATGTCCTGTCTGTCATTCATGACATATTAAATACTTCCGCTGGACACTGCGATTTTCAGATTAGATCCAACATCACCTACTGTGGCAATTACCTTTAATTTTACATTGCTAGAAATGCTGCTGGGTTTGGAGTGATTAAATTTTACATAACTAGATAACATTATGTAGTTAGGTGTATTATGGTGATGATTTACAGTAACAAACACATTTTACTAATTTGTTGTTAAGAGGTTTTCTAAATGATATATTTTTAAACAATTCTGTGTTTCTTTCCTCACTGATCAATGCTAATAGTGTTCACCCAATTTCGGGAAGTTTTAGCTCTAACATATATGAAGCAGCATTGTCATATGTTCAGTGTTATTTCAGTATGAATATCTGATTTCTTAATGAACTACTCAGTTTATTTGCGTGTAATCTGACAGAAATAATTTTCAGTAAATACTGTTCCTAAAAGAATCATTCATTATTTTTCTTTCATTCTTAGATAAATAATACTGGAAATTTTAGAAATGTTAGAAAAATGCCCAGTAGTTGAAATCCTTCCAGAAGACTCACTATTGATCATTATTTATATGACATTTTCAGGTGTTTGTCTGAGTCATATGTAGTACAGTTAACTCTCTACAAAGATAAAGAAATTTATATTTTATCTTTAATTTAAATTAAACTTCCTCAGGTATGTATAGAGACATGAATTATGAAGAACGGTTGGTTGAAACCAGGTTAAGCATAAAAGCCACATAGTTAACTCACCAGTTCTGGAAACAGTTTTGTTATTGTTACTGTTGCTGTTGTGTTTTGCAAAGCAATTCAAAGGCTGTTGTCCTATGATAGCCAGTATGGAAAAATATAACTTGGAAGTTTCATATCATCAGAATCCTGAATAAATCCTTGTACAAGGGCAGTTGCCTTATATTCAAATTCAATACTATAAAGTTCAATGCTATAGATGACAGATATGACAAATGCTATAAATTCAGGCTATAAAATCATAGAAGCGATGTCACAGCCACTCACTGAGGAATCATTTTGCTTCAGCAGCCCTGAAAAGTTAGAACTAGTCATTTGAACCTAAGCCTATTCTAGTTTTGCTGCAAAGCTGCTTTGTGGTCCGGGTTAAGATTCATTATGTGCTTCTAAATTAGACCAGAATTTCCCCTACAGTAAAATCAAAACATTGTTTTCAACAATTTGTTTTTCACTATTGAAAAAGCAAAGCCTGCAAATAGGAGCCAGCTGGTGAGCAGCACCAGTTCAGCTCCTAGGATAGCTACTGGGGTGACGGAGCTCCTGTGCACACCTGCGATCCTTGGTGCAGCCAGTAGGTAGGTGGGTCTTCAGGCAGCAGGGAGGAGGTCTCAGGCCACTGAACAGTTCAGTGGTTCAAAGCTGCACCAGGGGAAGTTCAGAGTGGACATTAGGAAGCATTTCTATACCGAGAGGGTGGTGAAACACTGGAACAAGTTTCCTAGGGAGGTGGTCGATGCCCCAAGCCTGTCTATGTTTAAGAGGCATTTGGACAATGCCCTTAATAACATGGTTTAACTTTTGGTCAGCCTTGAAGTGGTCAGGCAGTTGGACTAGATGGTCATTGTACGTTCCTTCAAACTAAAAAATTCTGTTCTATTCTATTCTATTCTGTTCTGTTCTACTCTACTCTACTCTACTTTACCCTACTCTACTCTATTGTACTCTATTCTATTCTTTTCTCTGAAGAGCTCTGTAGGGAATGCTGATATTCAGGACACATTCCATTGCTATTGGTTTAATCATGACACGTGGGTGAGAATCCAAACTAGCCAGTTCACAGAAGTTTGGAGGTTGGTTTTGATGAGTATCCCACAACCACCTTGTAGTTTTAGTTCTTTTGAGCAGATTCCGCTTGATTCCACCTGATCAGATTCCAGCCACACTACAGAAAAATTAGTATTTGGAAACACAGCAGCAGTGTCAGATACTCAGGTTCTGGTTCTCTAGGGTGTGATATGCAGCTTCACTGAAATTCAGGAGAACAGGATTTAAATCGGGCTGTGATCCCTACAGCTGCAATCTTGGGTTACCTTTCAACTTGTAGAAAACAAGCCAACCACTTTTAACATCCAGAAATTACGTATTTTACCTGAATATTTATTTTAAGCATGATATTAGAAAGGCAAGTCTAGACAATATTGGACGAATCTAGACCTTTATGTATGACATAAAGGGAAATGGGAGCTGTCTCCTAAGGCTACAACAAAGTATTAAATATGACATTTGAAAAAAATCTCCATTAAAATGAAATTGTGCAGTGGACTGCATTATTAATACTGAAATTAAATGTGAACAAATAAGACAAGGAACAGAATGAATAAATAATCCATTTAAAAAGGTCATTTTAATAGTTCAGAACAGCTCTATGGGACAATTTGGGAAGGAGACAATATTTTATTTTCAAGCTTTATTGAAACAAAAACATATTTATAGCTATATGAATAATGACTTTATGTGAAAGTATAATGCTGAAATGTAAGTTAAGAGTGTTAACAGATTTGAACTCCCTACAACTATAGACTCAAGTGCTGGCAAAGTTAACGTAGATCTTTTCTCTTTCCAGGTCAGACCAGTTAAATTCCATCCAATTTTTGAGATGATTCTGGAATTCTGGACATGATTTTGGTACCTCCCAGTCCCTGACTGCATGTGTATATTTTGTTGTTTGATATTTCTTATTGCTATTTCAGTAAGAAAAATAACTTTATACACACAATTAAGACCATCCTTACAAAGTACTAACTGAAATTTGTCTGTGGTATATTTAAAACGTAAAGCACAACTGAGTATATTTCTGTGATTCAATACATGGTATAGTGTCAAACCTCTGAATAAATATATGTGTGTGTGTGCATCTGCTTGTGCTTGTAAATTAAGATTATGACATTTCTAAATGGTCACATAGTTGTTTTGTTAGTCTAAGTTGCAAGGTGGAGTGGAACAGTTGGACAGAAAATAACATTTCAG
Organism: Ibycter americanus; assembly: GCA_035590275.1. NCBI lineage: Eukaryota > Metazoa > Chordata > Aves > Falconiformes > Falconidae > Ibycter > Ibycter americanus. Next base: position 39,442,846 of record JAVJGI010000040.1, read on the forward strand.
CAGGTTTTTGGAAGGTGTGAAAATAATCTAGAATTCAGACTAATTAGCGTATCTCCAGTTACAGAATATCATGAAACTGAAAACATTTTTTGACACACTCTGTTATGTCTCTATACAGATTATTCATTCACAGCTCTGTTTTCATTTTGCTACTAACTTTCAGTTATAGGACCTTGATAAGGAATTGCTGGTTGGGTTCCCGTCAGTGAGAACAAGCTGATTCATACCGTGTGATTTCGGGGACATGAAACACTATGCTTTACCTACACAAGGATTAATCTACCTCACCGGATTGAACCACTGTTTCTAGTAGCAAACACATCCTGTACCACAGTGGGCAGTGCCCTGTTGGGCATCTGGAAATCCCAGGCAAGGGGCTGCATTGCCCCCACAGAGCAACTCTGCGCTGTACGCACAGCGAAGCTGTCATTCTCATACATATATTCTCCACAGTGTATGTAACTACATGTTCAGACAAACAATATGCGAAAGAGACCATTTTTGCACTGTATTATGCCAGTAGGTCTGCATCAGCATGAAAATATAAGTGAGCTTCATTTAGAGTTACAAGAGACTCTTCAAGAAAACTCATGTCTGTCTTTGGCTTTGATGTGGCCACAATCACATTCTTAAACATGATGTCCCGATATTAGCCAAGAGCTCATAAAGAAAATATCCTTAAAGAAAATATTCTTAAAGAAAATATTCTTCACCATGTTCCAGGATGCCTTCAGAGTACCCTCAAAATTAGGGTTACCTCATGGAGAATTTACAAATATTGCAGTCTTATTTCTTTTGTGGATTGGCTCCCTAGGTATGCCATGATAGGTGCGATCTCCTGTCCATTGCTGTCGTGCCATAAATTCTGTATACAGTTCAATTGCCAAAGGCCCAAAGCCGCTCCCACTCCGCAAAAAAATATTTCTGATTATTATACTAATATTTTTGCCAACTTCAGTCCTAGAGGACTGCATTACTGAGTCCAACAGTCTGAAATTTGGAAAGTTCACATCAGTTTGAATATGGAACTGGAGTCAGGTCCTGACCTGGTGTGAATTGTTTTATAGATCTAAAAAGACCCCTTATGGATCCTTTTAGTGGAGCCTCAAGCACCTGAACATTCAGAGATTCTCCCATAATTGATCTCAACTGGATGCACAACAATGAATTGTAACGTTACATTGGAAAATTCTTAAAACACTCCAGATGGCCATAAATCAGGAAAGCTGGTGTTGAGTTCTGGTGCTGAAAGTGAATATTTGACTTTAGGACAAGCCTTTAACCTTTTAAATCTGTGTATTAAATAGGAGTACACTCAACGGACAGCTGGGATTTTGGTAGACTCAGAAACTCATTACTGTTTATAAAGTACCTTTCAGATTTTGGTTCATACTATACAACTCTAATGTGTCATAATAATATAGCGGTATCTCGAACACTTCCAGGTTCTTGAATACTAAAATAGTTGATGAAGATGAATGACCTGATTAAACAAAGGGAAACTTAATATAGCTCTGTGGTGAACATCACCAGTAATGGAAGAGGAAATGCACAAAAGTACATGACATTTTAATTGAATGTTAGAAAAATATACATTTATAAAAAGGTTATTGTGTCTGAACATGGCAAAGTCCTTTGCAATTTGTTACAGCTTTTGAATTGTCCTTTAACAAAGGGGTGTTATTGCAAAATACGGTAAGAAAAGACAGCAGATTTTACTGATTTTTTGTGGTCCACACTGAAGACTACCCATCATTCGAGACAAGTGGGAGGGGAGGAAACAGGCTGCAGAAAACACCAAGCTAAACAACAGAATGTTCTATGTCCCAAGGATACGGGCCTGTATTCTGGGCAGGTCAAAGAAACTGGTGAACTGTCACTGGGCATCTGTTTTAGGGGGTTTTAGGTTGCAGCTTAATTTTTAATTTTAGTCTGATTGACCAAGTTATTTGAGGAGATAATACTTTTTAATACTAAACTAAAAAAAAAACCCAAAAAACAACAAAACTAAAACCGAAACAAAAAGTACTTTTTTCTGAGTTGTCACAGAGGTTGCAGCTGATTTTGAATATGTGGCTAAGGCCAGCAAGAGATAAAGAGCAGAAGCAGATAAGGGGTCCTGGGGCAAGCTGCTGGGACAGCAGATAGCTGTTACCTAGACAGGAGTGCACAGACATGGTATCTGATGGAGCACAAGGAGGAAGAACTTCAAGGACAGAACATCTAGTTGTGGCAAACACAGCTGGCAGTCCCAGGATGATGGGCAGCTGTCCTTGATTTATAAAGAGGTTTTTGAGCTTTTATTGATAGCAGAGTGAAAGCAGAGGTGTAGAAGAGAACACTGGTCTGCAACAGTGAACACAGTCAACAGCCTTTGAGATACGAATTCCCTTAATTACTATATAATGTGAAGAGAGTAATACACTGCATATTGTGCATCTAGTCTGTATAATTGACATAATAACCTTAACAGGGATAAAAGCAGTAAGAAAATTAGTAAGTTTTATCAAATTATACTTTTTTGTACTTTAAAAAATATAGGTGTCATGCCCATATCCACAGTATCTTGGTTCTTTTTGGTATCAGACCACTACCAGTTGATACAAAGCTACTTGGATAGATAGTCCCTGTTTTCCACTGAAATACTGAGTGAAAAGGAAACAAACAATCTAATAAATAATGATCAAAATGTTATGTCTGCAACAAAATATTTTCTTATGAAGATTTCCTTCTTCTAGTTCTGATTCAGCTCTTTTTTTCTGTTTTCAAGGATTTTCCCAATATGAATTCCACCTTGCTAAACTGTGAAAACTCTTCTCCATGTGTGGAAAGTATATAAGTCTATTAATATTGCAGATTTTCTATGTTTTTTAATAAGGCCTGAATGTTTTGCTACCATGAGATTATATCGTCATTATGTTGTCATGTCATAAATCATGTAATTAAAAATCCTGTAACTGCATAGGGGCACACTGACTTTCTTTTACACCTTTAATTTACTATTTTTTTGCAGTCACTGGGGTTGTTCCAGTTTCCATTGGTGTAAACCAAAACTGAATTTGACCTAATGGGCCATATTCATTCCTACTATAATTCCATTTAGTTTAGTGGCTTAGCTTAAGGGTGAATTTGTCCTTAAATATAGTGATGTTTACTTTTTATATAGAGCTGAATTTTTAACAGGTATTCCAAATAACAGTGATTCTTTTCATTACAGCAGACAGAAGCTGAGATTTCCCTAACAATACCAGAAATAACAATAATTTTCCTTGTTCTTTGATTCAAAGCATTTCAACTTCAAAACAGCTTTATTATTCTCAGAAGGCGGCTTTTTTCATGATCTGATTTATAGTGATTCCAGGCACTTGGCTGAAAGCAAAAAGAGGAGGGGGAAAGGAAACAGGGTCTAAAGGGGAAAATCAACTAGGATTCAGCTCAATTCATAAAGATAAACACCATAATATAATGCCTTCATTGGCAGTTGTCTCCATGCTGAAATGATGTTATGACCAGTTACAAGGTTTGAAATGAATTATAAAACATTCAAAGGAAATTAGCCTTTACTGGTCCATTCAACCAGATCAATTACTACAACATTTTATTTCTTTGGGGTGATCTGTACACCAGCTTGTTCATGTAGGACCAAAGTGTTGATGACATTACCTATCATTTGTAACAAGGATGTGCCAAGATAAACACCTGCTGTATATTACAAAATGAATAGGAATACTAATAAAACACATTTGCTTTGCATTCTTCACCTTACATGTGCTGTACAAAGAAAAAATTCTGAATTCTCACAATGCTTTTGTGAAGAAGGGAAATACCAATAACACTATTCCAGGAAAGGCTTTAGCTGCAACTATGTGTATTTTTAAGGTGTGATGCTGTTAACACCTAGCAGATCCTTAAAACAACCCCTGCTATTCAGATAACAATTCAAAAGCACAAGAAAATACTTAAAAATACAAAAATATAGAAGCTTTCAGAAGCTTCATATGTGGCTGTCGCAAAACCTCTAGGGCAACCTTCCAAAACCTAGCTAGAAAACATCAGGGTATTCTTAGAAACAAAATTGTAGTGTATATAATACAGATTGTCTACGCTGAAAATATAATTAGTACATACATAAATGTACGCACTGATGATTTTGTTGTTATTGCTACAATTAATATTCTGTTTTTAATCGTTTCCAAACTGCAGGTAGAGCAGGGAAAATTTTCAAAGCAACCTGTTACTTGCAGAATACATTGTCTTAGTATTGTCTGATTTCTCCCTCCTGAAAGGGCAGACAGTAGTAAAAGGCAAAACTGTAAATCTCCCACAATCTCATGGTGATATTTTCAAATGCATATGGTGCATATGGATAGTCAGTATCTTTTTTTGTGATGTAACAGACAGATCAATTCAGGCTACAAGATTTTCCCCTCTTTCTTTATAGCAAGGGCACAAAGACAATTAAAAGCACCTGAATACAGAGCCTGCCCTAGTAACATCAAAGATGTTTCATGTGTAAGAATGAGTTGTGAGTTCAGATGGGGACTGGACAGTGCCTTAGCAGGACTAAAAAAGGAAAACACTGTTAGATGTGGAAACCAACATTTGTGCCTTCTCCCAGTTTTTTTTTACTTGAGATTTGTAAAGTATGAACATATTTTTCCCTCTATGAACTGGTTCTAGGTACACCCCATCATAAGGGGATTAGCAAGGGGGAAAAAGTCCCCAACATATTAAATGTTTCTATGGGTCGTGAAGTCTAGCAGCCCTTTTGACATTAGACTAAAGTGGGTGCCTGGAGAAAACAGGACATTATGTTTCTGCAAGTATGCTCCCAGACTCCAGCTCTCAGCAGCATAAAGACTTCCCTTAGGAAGATGTGCGTTTTGTACATACAGAGCCCTCAGTGGAATCCTTTACCAAGAATTTGCCCATAGACCTGCGTAAACTTTAAACACTTTCAGTTTCCAGGAACAAGGAGATCCACAGCTTACTTGTCTTCCTTTGTGTGAAGAACAGTCTCCTGTTCATTAGGGACCCACCTCCTCATAGCACCACTTGAGGTCCACTGGCTCTCGTGCTGGAGCAGACAGTGAACATTGGAGTCCTCTTCTCTTCCCTGCCATTTTACACACCTCCCTTATATCCTTGTTCTCCAGACTGAGGAGATTTAGTTTATTTAGTCATTCCTCACATGGAAATTATACTTTACCTGTGACCATTCTTTGTACTTCCCTCTGAAGTCTGCAGTTTCTATTATACCTTTCTGGAGATGGGAGAAACAACCATACATAATGGCCATAGGAAAAGCTCTTTTCTATGCCACAGCCATTCTATGCACCAGACCACACTGATACACAGTCTCACATTGTAGAAAGCTTAGGCAGGGCTCCTGTCAGTGCAACCTCTTCTTCAGTGTTTTCCAGCTTCTGTAGGTAGCCGTCATGAACAAAGTCAGGTATAATATATCACAGCTGTCTATCTGAACACCACCACTAACAAGGCTGTTTTAGCTCTTAAGATATTTTGCCTGCAGCTTTTCTGGAATTTCTCTTCAGGATTTGTGAAAAAAAGGAAAAAAATGATGCGTGGAAGAAGAAAAGTTACCCAAAGTAGTGATAAAGAAGACAGAGAAGATTACTTTATACAAACTTTCAGCCTAATGGCATATTTTATATCATCTTGTGATTGTGATGCTCTAAATGTGAGAGCCATTTGAATTTTCTAGTGATCAAAGTGATAAAGCGTGCATTGTGTTAAAGATTCTTAGATTCAGAACTGATGGAGTACGTTCTAAGTTCATCCCCAAGAAAACAGCCAGAGAAATGCAGACAACTGCCTACCTGACTGCCTCACATATCAAATATAATAGGCTCTGCAAAGAGTGAAACATATCACACTCATGAACAAGCTGCTGAACAGTTTTATGCTTTATGAAAGTCTCTAACAGACCACTTTCACAGCTGTTTCAGCATTTAAAGCAATTCATGAAAACTTTAGCTGATAAAAGAAATTTCAGTTGGCTGACATTTATGGACAACAATAGACTTTCAGTATCTCATGTTGATAGAACAGAAGATCAGCTAGACTTGCATGAAATACACCAGAGGAAATAAGTATAGATAAAAAAGTGTTGGGCTGCTTTCCCTGTCTTTTCCAGAGGCACATCCTGAAAATGGATGCTATGTCCAAGGATGTTTTTCTGGAAGAAACACATTTTATAGATATTAAGACTTGAAAATTCTCTGTTCCCCCTCAGAATACAAACATATGCAAACCTTTTTCCCTTCTTCATGCCTAGGATGGCAAACACGTTAAGCATTTGTCTTCTTTAAAGGATGCAGCATAATTTTCTAGTTACAGCATAAAATACAGCAACTCATTGTTAGTCAGGCTGCAAATCACATATTCAGGAAAGAAACACATGAACCTTCAGGGATGAATTAATGCTTCTGGTGCTAGGTTGCTAGAAATGCAGTCAGTATAAGATCCCTAAAAAAGTCTGTACGAGTCCCAGATTTTTTTCTTTAATTCCTTGCAGTTTAATAGCCTTATTCTAAGACTAATAGCAATCTAATGGGAAAGAAGAGATGTTTCGCTTGTGCGTCCAACATTAGTCATCCTGCTGGAAGTGTCCACAGATTATGGGGGTAAAATGGCCATCTGCCCAGGGTATGAGGGAGCCATCGATATGTTTCCAAATAAAAGGGGAAAACTAATTTTCAATGCCAATGCCTACAGTCTCCCAGAGGCGGTGCAATTTCCCCACTTTCCTTCAGGGAGGAACTATTTCTACATCCCTCAAGTTCTTTCTGGATACTTTATCCTGTGAGTCCCCAGCCTTCTTTCATCTGTATCTGTATGTAAAAAATAATTGATAAAAAATAGTAAGAAAATTAAAGAACTTTCTGAATGGAACGGAAGCTAAACAAAAATGGCATGAGTAGGTTTAGGTTAAACAGTTGCTCTACTGAAGCAGGGAAAGGTACAGCTGTCAAGCACAAAGCAAAGAAGAAGGGAACCATTTGAAAGCAATCGATAACTGTAAAGCTAGAGCTAAAGAAGTCATAGAGAGAAGTATGAGGATACTTCTTATTAGGAGCTGTAACTATAGATACACTGGAGACAGCGACCATCCATCAACAACTTGCTAATAGGGTAGAGAAACAATGATATTTTTTTTACGTGCAACCTGTTCCACACAAAAGACACTTTGGGTTTCTCATTAGAAAATGTGACTTATGTGATAGTAGAAATAATTTGCACATGGTCAGGACTAGTAGGTCAGGACATGTCTAAGAACTAGTACTTTATGTCCCACTCCCAAAAAAGACTGGAATCTCTGGTAGGAGACACATCTGAGGCGCCGCCAGTAACGGATCTGGGGATGTGGCATGCCCCTGGGGATCATTTCTACATCAGTTTTAAATAAATGCCTCAAATGCTGGGTAGTACACATTTCTCTCAGACAGGCGTCTCTTCTGGGTAGGAAAGAGTTCAGCTGAAACTGCCAAGTAAATCAAACCAGGTTTATTATCCTGTAATGAATGGTATATGTTAACTGAATCAGGTGAGCAGAAAGGAATTACACAGCAAAATGTGCACCTACTGTACTATGAGCAGCTGTATAGTTAGGAAGTTTATATAAATTATAGCGTATTGGATTTCAGATAAGGCCACCAAATTTACCCAGCACAACACTGATGAATTCAGAAGGAAATGAGAAATACTACTGCCGTGCAGAAAACACTGCCATCCAGCATGTACAGACCTTCCCCTTGCATAGAGCTGAATGTGTTACTCATTTAGTCAAGGAATTTCAAAGCAGTAAGCCAGGTGCCACACTCTCATTGAAAGTGCCTCCCTTAGAGCCCCTTTGATAATACAAACCCTAACAATTAATGTGGTTTTATTTAACAAAATCCTTTTTTTACATTTTTTTTCCCCACTGAGTTCTAGTTGCACAGTCCTGATCTGATTGTATTACAGCATCAGCTTTCAAACATGTTTTCATAGTTGATGGAAGGAAAAGCACTAATATTACACAAATGGAAACTGCAGGTAGAGTTCTTCCATTGCCAGTTTTTAATTGGTTTGTGTTTGGCCTGAATAGGTATAATAAATACCTTACAAGAAGAAATGGGCTGGATAGCATTTTCTTGTGTAATTTACAAGGCTTGATTTGGAGTTAGGGGAGAGTAGAGAAAGGGCTCTGGTCAATCATTTCTCTTTTTTTTTTAATTTATATATTAAAAATGAAGGTACTCAGTTTCACAGCCTGAAGAATTTAATAACTTAAATAAAATCAACAATGTAACTAAGAGAATTGTGAAAACTGTCCAAAAGAAAACTGTCACCAAAGAGGTGACAAGAAAGCAACAGAGAAATGCTGTCTCAATACGTTTCTGTCTCTTTAACGGACAGTTCAGAGCTCTGACAATCTGAACAAATGGAGTACATTAAACAAAGGGGAGGTAGAATTAAACCCACTGTCGGGTTTGTGTGTTCCCAAACTACTTGTGCATGTTGCTTTATAGGTGATCATAGCATCAACATTCACACATGAAAGACGTGTACTTATTCTTTTTTACAGAAGACCTGTGTGCAAACCAGGAATTTCTGTGAAATGGACAGTGTTATGAGATATCTAAGCTCTATCCAAGCCTTGGGTGCCAAAAGGGAATTATTTAGATATCAGGAGTCTCCTCCAGCAGGAAAGCAACTCAGTACATGTGTGTTGCATGGTCAATAGACTGTGAACAGGAGATACACATTCTTCTGAACCCCAAAGGTAGCTCTCCCATTCGTCTCAGCCTATGAAACATCCTAGCCGGAAAGACAGCTGCACACAAAACCAAGGAAAAAACTATTTACAGTCCCTGATACACTAGGCAGTGACAGAGGGTTGCAGGGCCTGCCAACTTTCTTTGGTGAGCCAACAAACACCGTGGTGCTCAACAGCCCTGCTCACTGTGTAAGGCTGAGAGCAAGTCCCAAAAGCCTGCCCGGCTCTGCTCTTGAATGGCATATTCTGCAATGCCAGTGGGCACTCAGCACTGGTCTGCCCTAGGAAATGCTCTGCACCTTGCCACGTCTTGCCCCAGAAAGCCAGTCATCAAGTCTCACGTAAATAATATATTTGGAGATTACATTTATAGAAGGAATCTGGTTTGTTCAAACTGAATTTTTGCTTTATGATGCATTAATTCACAGAGGAATTCCTTTTTTTCTCAAAACTTTTACTCTTCATACTTCATGTTCTTCAAAGGTCACCTAACAGAAATATTTTGGTACTCTGTTATGAATGACCTGACCTGCTTTTTCTGGGTCACATTAATGAAGCTTAATGAGAATATCTCTTCACCTATACCTGACCACACAAAGCTGTCTATCTGGATTTATTGTTCAACTTATTTTGGCCTGCAGAATTTATGTGGAAAGAAGGAGATTCTTGCCTTTTTATCAGCTCTCCTAAATCACAAAGCCACTATTAAACTGCAAAAGGTTAATGAAGTCCAGACTTGTCTGTCAGATTCCAAAGTGGGAAAAATGTCAATTGCTGTTACTTAAAAATGTCATTAGCACATCTGTTTAATTATGTATGAGGGACATGGTTATCAGAGAGCCTCTTGGCTGCCATAATTTGAGCAAAGTAAAATTTTTAAAAGTGAGTCTGGAAGTCCCTGACTAACCCCCTGTCCCCTCTTGCTGCCCCCCTTTTGTGTGTGCACATGAACACGCCCATGTACTTCATGCTCTTTTTGGATGAATCTGAGTTAGAAAGATGGGGGGGGGGGGGGGGGGGGGTGGGTTT
>JAVJGI010000040.1:39454714-39471039 GCA_035590275.1 Ibycter americanus
AGCCAGGCTCTGCGCCGCTGATCACAGCCCCTGGGCTCTGCCATCAGCCAGTTCTCAGCCCACCGCACCGCCCACACACCTGACCCACACGGCCTGAGCTCACCTGTGGGGATGTTATGGGAGACAGTGTCAAAAGTCTGGCTGCGGTCTGACTTGTCCTAGCTCCAGATGATGTTTCCCAATGTAACTGTTTTCAGTTGCTTTTACTTTTACCAGACTTGACACACAATGAATAAGGCTGAAAATGTAAATCACCTAGCCCAGATGCTACTAAACAGGATCATAACAATGGCTTGACATGATTTTTAGAGTTGTGACATCCATAGAATTGCAGAAATCGCAGCTACTGCTTGGGGCTGTAGCTGCTGTCAGCTCTGTGAGTCACAGTGCTGTTGGTACAGTGGAGCTCTCTCACCTCAGCTCACTTTCGGACCATAGTTTACATACATTCCTAACCTATTTTATGGAATGGCAACAGGTGCAGATCTGCTGCAAGGATAGCCTATCTGTAGCTCTTGTGTTGGCGCAGCTTGCAAGTGGTCCAAGTGGAACTCCCGTGCCATGGCTGTGCTCCTTCCTCGCTGTGCTCATGCAGAGGTGGCTACACTGCTCTAAGCCCAGCCTATGGCACACAGAACATCAGCCTGGCTTCGGAGAGGGATTAATCCCTCATCAGCATCCTTCATCAGGGCATCCTCTGCCCCTGGGGTATCTCCCGTCCAAACTTCGCCCATGTTACGCTGCCACATGCCCTCTAGGGTTAGGGAAGTTGGATACAGCTATGGGGTAGGGAGACTGATGTTCCCAGAGAGTTATAAATTTCTCTTCAGCTACTAGAATCACCTACAGTCATTTTTTTACAAACTCAATATTGAAACAGCTCGAAAGGTAGTCTCCTTTACGGAGAGGGAGAGGGTTTTCTTCCAAAGGTTGTTATTTCCTTTTACCTCACTGAAGAGCGGTCACAGAAATCTACTATTTCTCTTTTTAATCTCCCTGTTTTAGAAAACCTGGGTGACATTAGGGTCAGGCTATTCTTCAATGACAGCTGGTTCACAGGATCACCATGTGATACTACCTGGCCCAGTTCCTGTTAGTGATTGGAAACCCTGGGGAGGGTAATAGGAGTTGGCCATTGGAACATTTTCATTGTAACTAGAGACCCATTACAGTTTCACTATTGAATACACTCATCTCATCTCACTGAGTATGCTGTGAAAATACATATTGACCTGTTTTTTCTGTTCCAAGTACTAACTTTTCCTGGGTTTTGGTTATGATTTTTCTAAGGAGAAGTTTTATGGCGTCGGACAGCGCAGTGTAGTGAACTATGATATTGTTTTAAAGGCTTCTGTTTCCCAGCTCTTCCCACCCAGCATCTATTTACCTTTTAATGGTAGAAAATACATATTTTACACTCATGCAAAATCAGTATTTTCTCTTCTGAAGCAAATTAGATGATGTGTCTATAAGTGGATATTGTCACTGTGCAGAACGCTGGAATCTTTTAAGCCCTGGATTTCCATGAGGTTAATACTTGAATCTTTGTTAAAATGGGATTGCAGTCTGAAAGATCAATATAGATGAACAGATAAATGTCTTAGGCAAAAGTGGAAAGAACACCAGTTGCTTCAATACCAGATTTCAGCAAAGAGAATATGGGTAATAAACACCAGATCCTGATTCCTTCCTTTCACTAATACAGTTTTACGTATTGCTCAGTAGTAAATCTCACAGACTTGCACAACAAAGAGCACAGATCTTGATGTGGTGGCAAGGTTAAAATTAATTATATGCCATTACTTAAAAAAGCTAGTTCAGGCTTTCAGTGTTTCAAGGTTTTATTCCTCATCTTCTCTAGAAAAGTTCAATTGTTAATGTGATTGCACATTGAGGAGAGAAATTACAACTTGTGCTATTCTCATCATTCTGTTTGTTCTCACCTCTTGTATTTTCTGGGAAATCTACATCACACGATAACTACAGCAGTTCCTTTTCAATAAGAAACAGTCCTTTTGAGATTCCATAGTCAAAGCATACAAAGGACTGGTGTGCTGAGAGTTCTTCTCTTTCCATCTTCAGTTGCTGTATTTGTTTTCTCAAGTCCTTTGGATATCAGTGCAGTAGAAGTAAAAAAATATAGAAATAGGCTTTTCACTTTATCAACTCAACCGATGTATGATAACATGCATAGGTTGGGTGTGACTCCTTTTCTTTCTTTCAGTGCTCCTGTTTGGGGAAGAAAATGTTCCTGCTTTGGGTAATAACTATTTTGAGCTCTGGCACAGAACTCAGATTCTTAAGAGATCATTTATATTACAAAGGCTCACTCTGTACTTCCTCAGTGCTTGGAGGCACATTTCAGCTTCCAAACCAAAATCTTTTTATGGTTTTTGAAAACAAATCAGGGGTTTTACTTGGGCTTTTTAAAAAGAAAAAAATATATATGAAAGCAAAATTAATATACCGTTCTATCTGAAACAGAGAGAAAGATATTCCACTCTTCTGTATTTTTCAAACCGTTCTCTGAAATATATTTGATCCTCACACGGTGTCTGTGTAAAAGGGATTGTATTTCTTAAAGCCAAATGGGAAAATGATTCATAACTTCCTATTCAAGATGACAACTGGACTGATGGTCTAGCTAACTACATATCTATTTCCAAATGTACTAAATTTAAATGGATGTAATCATAGTATTTTGTACATACGTGATGTTGCATGACGGCTAGAGAGATTAGATGCATTCTTGCCATAGAAGAGTCTTGCGCATGAGGCTCTGTTTATTCGCACAGTTTAGACTGCCCATTGTTCAGCGTTTTTGCATACATGTTCAGTCCACTTGTAGGCCAGGGACTGTTCTCAATGTAACAGGACCAAAGAAAAATTCACTGAAAAAACAAGGGTGCAATACAGTATTTGTTTCTTTGTATTATGAAAGAGCTTTCTATTCTATTGTCTGAAAGCAGACTTTTGATCTTCAGTATTGATTTGGTAAATTTTCAAGTATTCTATTTGACCTTCTATAAAAGATGATGTATTGCTCTTTTTGAGCTGATATATTATCAAGGTGGAAATCTGTTTGTCCTTCTTAAATAACCAAAGGAAAGAATGAACCTCCTGTATTACAGATAAATATAGTTCAGTGGGACAAAAATAGAAGGAAGGAAATAAGTTTGGAAGTATTTTAAGACATCCTTTCTTTTCCGTTGTTAGTGTTTGATTCCTATTATTTTAATTGACTTAAATAATTGATGTGTATCCAGCTTGATGCTCTGAATCATGTTTTTAAAGTTCTATCTTCATGCTCTTATGTGCTTTCAGTTTTTGAGAAAGGCACTTGGCTCTACCAGTGAGTACTCTGTTCCCGATGAGCTGTGTAAGCTGTGCTTGCCGTGGGAAACTGCCCCTCACTGAGCAGCAAGCCCTGCTGCTCTGCAAGATGCGACTGAAGATACAAGAAGGGAGAAGCAAGAGCAACATAAGAGAAGGATAATAAACCACCCAACAGCTATTACATATTATCCTGGGGTAAGGTGCTTAGGAAGGAAGCTGAGATGCTACAGAGGCCCTTTCAAGAGAAGCAAATCAATGACAGTGATGGATTATTTGTCTCCAATCTGTATTTAGGGAAAGAGAAAGTGTACAGATTAATTTAACAAAAAATTTGTAGGAGCAAATTTAGCCTCTCTGGTTAAATTGAATGATCACTTCATAGGTTTGATTTTGCACCCCTTTATTCTGGTCAATAGTTCCTTACTTTGAGTATACCGTGAGGTCCAGTGTGACTGGAGCTCTGTGTGAACCTGGATGGCCCAAGCAGCTCTATCTAGCAGGGGGCAAGTGAAATGCCATATCTTATTTTCTGTTTTTGCATGCAAATAATCATAATAATTTTGCCAACCAGGAGACAGCTACTAGTAGAAATATTTAGGTGTTATGCAACAAATTTAAAATACAGAATAGCTTTTCTCTTTTTGTATCAACATACACCTCTGGCCATTTCTCAGGAAAGTTGTGTGTTCTTCTGGGAAAGACTTTCCTACTGTTTTCATTTTCTACACCTATTGTGTAAGTAGCTCCTACCCACTGTTCTCATGGATCTAAAGGGCTGCACATGTGCAAGCCAGGCAACTGCTGGGGCAAACCAGTACATTAGACACCTGCAGATCTCACTAGAACAGGCTCTGTACTTCTGAACCAGATTTAAAGGGCTATGAATTATGTTTCTAATGTTATTCCTTTATTGACTTCCACTTGGGAACCATCTGTCAGAGCCTAAATGACAGCAAAAGCTTTGTGCTCCTGGCTGGTGTGAGAACCCGTGCAAAGGATCTGGGAAAGTGAAACGGTATCAGTTAAAGAAATGTATGCACAGGGCATTGTGAAACCTGTGCCTTAGAAATGCGTTAGTGATTCAAAGTCATGGCAGGAGGCAATTAACAGCAGTTGTTCAGGCTGCAGTGCTGAACTGTCATAAATTGGTCCAGAAAAACTAGTCTGTTTTGCTCTCTGTATTCCTGTCTTGGACATCCCTGTGGGATTCCCTCCCACACACAGAGTCCTTGCTGCTGGTGGTGGCTAGGTGGGAAACGTAAGTGGTGTGTGAGAGATAGATGCAGCTGTAAATGTGTCACTGCTGAACCATCTGCACATGACTCAACTGTTTAACTTGGGGGAAGTTTGGAAAGAAAACTCTTTGCACAATTGATAAATACAAGGTCTTTCTTTTTATGTTACTCCTCTTTCATTGGTTCAGTATCCCACAGTTCTGCTTATTCTACATTTCAGGGGCAAGAGGTATGGTAAGGGGGTTTTAACTTCTGAAGACAGAAATTTCTGTGTGAAGTAATCTGAAAGAAAATGTCCTGGTTTTTAGGAGTTTGATATAGAGGGGGGTTTGCCTTCCAGTGTTAATTTGCAGGTATCCTGAATTGTTATGAAATTTTATGAAATTAATTAAATGTAAAAGATCACCTGGATCACAAGGCCATCGTTTAGCATTTTAGATGTGCAAATTCTAAAAATATTTTAGAAATATGTTTGGTGGTTCAGTTTTGTTGGTTTTTGTTTTGGTTTGTTGGTTGCTTGCTTGTTTGGGTTTTTTTAATCTCAGCACAGGTGTAGTTCAGCTAGATGCTTTGCAAATGTCTCTATGGCATTTAGGAAGGTACCTGAACACTGGCCAGTGCAAATCCATTTTTTAAGATTACTGAGTCCTCCACAGGATGCTATTTAGCTCATGGTGTATGGCTGTTAAAACAGTTGTGGACACATATTTCTAAGGGAATGGGAAAAGACTACAGGGACAAAATATTTTCCTGTGGCAAGTGTGCTCCAAAACTGGTGAGTGTGACTGTAAAATACCTGGATCTCATCTGAGTATTGATATCAAGCCAAGATGACTACGAGGGACTGTGACTTAAAACAATGTGGCTCTTCACACTGTTTCTCAAGTCTGAAAGACAGACCTGTGCTCACATACTTTCTTTAAGCCCCACCAATGTCCACTTGGTGCTGCTGTTAGGATGGTCCATCTGTGATACTAGCTCATGCACTGGTAACAGAGAAAATGTAACTGTACGCCTGTGCATCAGGTGAACGTGAACTCTTCTGCATAATCTATGCAAATAAAACGTGGCATACCCCATCTCAAGTTAGGTATGTCCTTGAAACATTAAGGTCAGTAGCAATATAGCTTTGTGCTTCATGTAGGATCAGTGGAGAGGAACTATCACCTGCAAAAGACTGCTCTGGTCTTCACGTCTGACTGCCCTGCAGAAATACTTGTCTCCCTCCCTTGCCAGGCACTCCATTGCCAGTAATTTAGGTACTCCTTTCAAGAGATGTTACTTCAAGAATGTGGAGTCCAACCTGATTATAAAACCCGAGGCGTTGTTGCGAGTGGGAATACCAGTGAAAGCTTTCTGAAATATTCACTATATTTTCAGTGGCTGAAGTCTGAGAATTGCAAATGTTGATTTCTAAACAGCAGAAAAAGACTCAAATAATTACCCCGTATTTCAAATGTGTTGTTCTCATCCCTTAAAAAGTCCTTTCACATTGGTTTTTTTCTGACTTCACTGGAAACGATCATCTGAGGTACTTCAGTAAAGGAACAAGACAAATGAGGTACTAACTGTAACACATTTAAATGAAAATATGCTAAATACCTGCTTCCCTCAGTGATTCAGTTGTAGCTGTAAGAGAACACACCGGAGGCAATAGTTTCTCTGTACATCGCTGTTATCATACTATTATGTTATATGTTATATTACAGTATGTTACCTAATGTGATAGGTCATTTGAATAAAAGGGATTTTGTCTAAAGACCTCTTCTTGAGTGATCAATAGGAAGGTATTAACGGTTTCTTTGGCACATTGCACTGCTTGCTGTGTGTTTCTCATGTGGCACAAGTAAGGGAGTTGCTGAGTCTGGCAAACGAAAGGCTGTAACATGAGGTTTTTGGAGCTTCACTTGGGTTCACCTGGACTTCATTCAGCCTTGCTCAGTGTGCTTTTTCTTCCCCATGCTCTTCCTCCAGTCTTAGCTGGATTTCAGGGGTAATGATTAGTAATGAAACTAATATGTTAAGGACCGAGTTTTCTTCTGCAAACACCTCAGACATTTCCATTGCCATGCGACAGCACAGGACACACAGCACCATACACAAGTGAGGAAATCATGGACAGAACAGTGTGGGGGGGACAGAGGCAGAAGTGAGTCATTTCTAACCTCTGATTTGATTTTCAAATGGGTCAGTGTATCCGGACTATCCACAAACAGCACTGTCAAAACTTTATTTTTTTGCAAGAAAATCCCTTTTCACTCTAACAGGAAATGTACAACCAACTAAAGAATGAAAATGCAACACCATCACCAATCAACAGATCATCCCAAAGAAACAACAAAAATCCCAGCTCAAACCCTTTCCAAAGCAAATTTTACCCCAGAAAGTTTGGAGAGCCAGAGACACCACAAAGGCCATTAGGGCATAGTTTCTGACATATGCAAGCACACAAACAACAGCTCTTGAGTTCTGAAATTGCTGGCAGGTATCTCCGGATGATATCAGACACCACTGAATGCATAATACTTCCGGATGAAAGCATATAACTACAGAAGAAATATGTTCCAATATAGATCCCTGGCAGGACTTTGAAATTACTTACCACTAGAAATGTTGTAAGTATTTAGTCACTGAAACAAAAGCCTCAGGTCAGATGTCTAAGATGCCTTTTGGAGGTGCAACTGTATGAGGTTAGGAAGCAAAAGTAAATTGCTGGTCAGCAGATATAAACAGATCACTTTGGACCATGCTAGGACAGCTCTACTGCTATATTACAAACCTGCAATGAGCTCTTATTTTTACTGTAGGTTTTGTCTTTTCAAACTCTAGATTCAAAGTATGCAATCACAGTTTTGTCAAGGCTGAAAAGCCTTCTGGAAAAACTGTAGGCAAAGTTCCTGTTTCCAGAGATTGTGAGAATCAGTTTCCATTTTATTTCTGTAAAAATTTTTTGAGTCTCTGAACAGTTAATTACTTACACCTTCCAGCCAAGGCTAATTGTACCCTGACAAAGTTTTTCATTAAAAGGAAGGATAAAAGGCTCCTTAGCTTCTTGTTTGTCTCCACAGATGCAGCCAACCTGCTTTTCACTAGGCTTTTTACAGACTTCCACTGGATTCTTTTGGCTGCTACCGTACCTCTTCCCCTAATGAATTCTGCCCAGCACTTGGGCCATGTATTTACAAACAATCTCATTTTGCTTAGTGGCAGTCCTTTCCCCTCAATTAAAATGTGTGAGACTGCCGAGCATGAAACACTGCTGAATTTGTGCTACACTTTAGCAATCCCTGTTAAAAGGAGAATGCAAGAGAGAATTGATGTATTATTTCTTTCAAACCTTAAAACAAAATTGAGATTTCTTTGACTCACCCCTATGTTGCAAACTATGAGAAAAGGAGTGTGAGATGATGGTGCTAAGAGCCTGTCAATGGTTCCTGATGCAAGTGACCACCCAGCCCCCATGTGATAGAGGACCGCCAGGGAAGCAGCACAGTGCAGGGAGCTCTGCTTCTTCTGCAAGCATCTGCAGGAAAAGTTCCTGGAAGGACGTCTGACGATATGGACAAAAAGAGGAGCAATTGCTCAAGAACTTCCCTGGAGTTACACTTCTACACCAATGATATCACCAACATTATGGTGGTTCTTCGGTTCCTCTCCTGCTCCTCTCATTCCCCAGGTAGCTGCAGTGTTGCCTGCAAGCGTAACCTGGCCTGTGCAAGAGAGGAAACCAATGACACTGGGGTATGGTGCATCATGGGTTTGTACTGCACATTGGCTTTACATTAGTAAAGGCATCATAGCTTTAACTCACATTGTTCAAAACCTGAGAGCAGTTACAACCTGCTTCTCTAGTCAGAAAACTAGAATGAAAAAGTGAACAGAGAGGACCTCCCAAACTTCAGTAGTGGGTACTTGACTTTTTCCAGATACAGCAAAACAGAGATATGACTGGGTTTGATGTACTGGGACCTCAAAAGTCCCTCACAAGGAAGACAAAACCAAACATGTTCTGAACGTGAGGTCTCATCCAACTTGCTTTTGCTCTATGACCTTCAGTACCGTTCATCTTTAAAACTGTGCCTTATCCCTCCCGTCCCAATTCCCCCTGCATAAACACCAAGATGAGCCCAAGGAACATGGGAACACAGCTATTTTTGTGTTCATAAAGACACAGTTAAGGCAGAATTAAAACGTGCTGACATATGCACATCCCAGCAACTGCCTTCTCTGGGCGGTCCCAACATCTCTGCTAGAAATTTTTGACCTTCAAAGGTTTACACGCTTTTATCACATTAAGACTTATCCCCACCCAACAAAGGACTTACAGTAAGAAAGGTTTATTGGAGTACAGACATACTTTCTGTGAGTTTGCCATACGTTATAATATGTTGCTTACCCAGTGTGTCAGGCCAGCTCTAACCAGTTATGCATGTTTACTATTATGTGACTTTCACCTTCTATCTCTGAAGATAGAGATCTTGAAAATGCATCTGCTTTTTTCAATCAAAAAATAAGCTTGTATGACAAAATGTTAAAACCATACCTTAAAACTAGATGCACATATACTAAATTTTAATAGGACTCACTATGTCTTTCAGGAGTTCTGAATAGGATGACCTGAGACTCATCTCAACCTCTGTGACAGTTGCTCTTGCAGCTCTTTGGTGACTCTGTACCACCCTCAGTTTCCAATTTGCTTTGAAAGACTATTTCTGCAGTTGCAAATCCATATCAAATAATACATTGCAATTTCCTTCTTCAGACCACAGCTCAAACAAGTCTTGATCCACTAACAGGTTTTCTTTCCTTTTAAAATTTGCAGCAAATCTCACTTTGGTTTTGCTTCTTCATCTCTGCTGATAACCAGGGTGACAACGTGACTTCAGATGGTTTTTGAAATCTGCTGGTCAAGCTTGACTTTGCCTCTCTGCCTCTGTTTTGCCTTTCTTTGTAACACTTTGGTCACTGTAACCAACCAACTAAATTGTGAAAACACAGTGAAGTCTGTGCAGGAAAAGCACAGAGCCACGTAAACTTTGGCCTAGCAGTAATCATAGCAACAAATCTTATTACTGAATATAAATGAGTGTCAGGAGAGTAAATTACATTATCTTTTTGCTGAGGAGATTTTAGAGATATTTCCTTAGTGATCCTATTTTACCTACAGTCTAAGGATGCTGATGCCTGAAACTAGATAAATACCCTATCCGATACATTTTTCTTTGTAATTAATGTGTATAAACATGCTGGAGTCAAAGCAGTCTCTGGTTGCTCCTAACTGTGCGATGCTGCCACATTTGTTTTAGTTTCAGTTCTAATGTCCGCTATTTTGCAGCCGTGTGAGAAGAATTAGATGAACTTCTGACAGAGGGAGATTGGAAATTAGGGATTTAAAATTTTAATTAATCCAGTTCAAATATAGAGCAGAGCTGCAGAAAGAGCAAAACACATTCTTATTTCTGCAACACAATGAGGGACAGAAAAGCTAATTTAGGTAGGGCATTACATTTTGAAAGAAAATGGAAACTATTGATCTGCTAATATTATTTTTGCCTTAGGAATGCTTTGAGCGTAGAGTGCAATTACATACCTAGTATTTCAGTTCAGTACCATCTTCTTCACTAATATGAATGCATCTAAATGAAACAAAAGAACAGTAACAAATATAAGATTTGTTCACTATGTCTGAGTGCTATATTTGCTATCAGCACAGCAACTCTGAGAAAGTCAAAGCATGACTTAGTGGGAGGCATCTTAGATGAGAGATAGTAACAGCCAAAATAAAGACATCCAAAACCCAGTGTGCGGTGCATACCCATAGCAGCGTGACTGCTATGTTATATACCTAGAATGCTCTGTCTACTTTACTGAAATGGGCTGAAGTTCCTTGCTATTTTGGGAGATAGCAACATGTTAAACAATTTTTTTAATGTTTGAGGGGGGGGTTGGGGGTGATAAAATATAAGGCAAATTATGTGAGCTGGTTTTTTAAATAAATAAAAAATAATAGAAAAGAAGTCACCATGAGAAAATCCTAATTGTTTAACAAATTACTTGAAAGATGGAGACATCTGTAAAATGCAGTCTCTTCTGTGGTCAGAGAGGTTTGAAAATATGCACAGTTAAAATGATACCAGCAAGAAGAAAAGTGGAGATATATTCAAATATGTCTAAACTGGACTAATTGATTTAACAGAAATGTATTTGATTCTTTATTACCTTGCACATTTTCCTTACCTCTCTACCCTTCAATAAGCTAACCATTGAGACTCAGAATTTTCAGTGTGCTGAGCCTCACATCATCTAATGACACAACTCACATCAGAAAAATCACAACAGAAAAGTAATACTGCCTTTATGTAGGACAGTCCCCCAGGCTCAAACACACGATCAACTTGATTTGGTTTACAGACCTATCAAGTGTCAGCTCAGCCTTAGTAGCTGACTGAATCTAAGCTCTTAACTTCCAGCAAACTTAGGGTAGGAAGTACAAGCTTAAACCTTGTCAGGGGAGAGAGATGCTCTGTGTTGAGTGGAGAAGAAAAGTTCCTCACATACTAACATGCACACTTGAAGGGACATACATAGTAAAAATTTCAACAACTGTACCCTCAAAGAATATTTCTGAATTTCCTGGAAATTCCTCCAGACTTGTTCAAGTCCCATAAAGGTGCTAGGTGGTAAGCTGACAATGGCACTCCAAAGCTCTTGGTAATGTACCAATCAGTCTGGTGTCTAAGGTGAATTTGCTGGGCTCTGTCAGGCATCAGTGGTGGCAGCCTTTTGCACGATGTCAGCCTTTGCCTATTGGAGCACTCATCAGGACACAGGTAATTCCAGTTCTTAGAGAGTCACAACATGGAGGCAAAAGCAATGCGTTTATGAAATTCTTGTTGCATCTTGGATGTTGGACATCTAGAGGTGGCAGATTCATACAGGCAAAATAGAAAGAAATTTCTTTGTAGGTTAGACCAGGAAGGATAATAAGGTTTCAGTCCCTTCTGCCTAAAGTATTTGTACTTTCAGTTTTGTGGGGAAAATTGTCATTTGTACTGGTAAATATACTCTATTCTATTTTATTCTATTCCTTAAACTGCCCTCATCTGCACTACGTGTGAGCAACAGAAGTGCATTATTTGGTATAGCCACTGCCAATCACATGCGGCTCTTTTTCCCAGCTGGTCCCTAAGGAAGAACTCTTTTCTGTCTCTAAGTTCACAAACCAGGGCCTTTCTAAATTCTCATGTACCTCTTAGATAGTCTGGCGTATGCCAAAGTCATAGGATAAATATCAACTATAAAAGTGCTGTCACTCAAAAAGTTAGCACACTTGATATGCACTGATGTCCACCTGGCAGGCAGGTGCTAACAGCTGCCGCTCTCTAAAAGGTGGCACACTGAATAACAAGGAACTGAAGTGGCCCTTGCATAGGCATTTGGACTGGTTGACTCCAGTTGCCTGTATGAGCACCAGAGGCAACCCAGGAGTTACACCAGTGTTGGCACTCCAGCTCTGCTGCGATCTGATCCCAGGAGGATACTATTTTTTTGGAAGTAGTGGTAAATGACAGCCTCACTGGCTCAATTTCTTAAATGAAACAGATTATCTCTGTCTCACGTGCTTATGCATGAAAAGTTTGCTGTTCTTCAGTCTTGTATTTACAGCACTTAGCTAGACAATTTCTAATTCAGCACCTATAATTTGCAGATGTATCATTACATCAGCAATAATCACTCCTGAATCTCTATTATTTTCAGCCTGTTTTGGCTGGTGATGATTGAATCAGTGCCTTTAGATTAGTTAATGAAATACTAAAGCTAATCTGTATAATAATAAAAGTTATATA
Organism: Ibycter americanus; assembly: GCA_035590275.1. Lineage (NCBI taxonomy): Eukaryota > Metazoa > Chordata > Aves > Falconiformes > Falconidae > Ibycter > Ibycter americanus. The sequence goes on from JAVJGI010000040.1 coordinate 39,467,133, forward strand.
AAGAGGCTTTTACAGGAATATAAAAGTTGTGCAGGCTCTGCCTTCAAGGTTGATTTACAGAATGGGGGGAAAGGGCTGCAAAGGACAGCAGCCACACCAAGGAAGGTCAGTAGGGATGGTAAAAAGCAGTGAAACCGAGTTTCAGAGTGAATCATTCAGGCTGTGAAACAGGCCTATATGGGACAGAAGCCATGGGCTTTCCTTGCCAAAGCACATATAAAGACACTAGGTTTCACCCCAAGGACAAGTTTAAGTTGATACCGGCTAGAGAGTGGGAGATGAGGGGCTGATAAAAGAGTGCCTGCCTTTCCTGGCAGAGGGGACATCTACAGGCTGGTGTAGCCCTTCGTATAATATAGGGTAGCTATATATTTTAAGAGGTCACTGTACGGATGAAGGCAGCGTAAGCTGTACAGGACCCTTACATTCAGGACCTCCTCAGATTTTTAATTACACCGAAAGCTGCCCAGTCAATCGAGCAAATGTTCCACCCCAGTGAGATTTCCAGCATATTAATGTCAGGATGTTCTTGAGTCCTTTTGTATTAGAGATTTATAGTATGTATTTATAGAGATTAGATGTATTTATAAAAAACATACAGCAGATTAAAAAATGCGATAAAAACTACCATGGTGTTTCTAAACGCATTAGAAATATGGTGAGCGCTGTTGCCCTATGGAGAAAGGATATACAAATACATCTGCATAGCAGAAGATGTAGTTACCCCGAGGGGGTACTGAGTATATGAAGCCTGCAGCCCTGCAGAGTAACATAACAAAACTGCAGTTTAAAAGGAGAGATACTCTTTGTGAAAAAGAAACATATTTCACATTGGGCAAGCCACCTATCCTACACTTGAGTCGTATTATTTTTAGCTGACCTTGGTTGTCATTTGTCACGTAATAAATTAATCTATAAACATAGCTAAATCTGCATTTGATATGGATTTTATCTATATAAGGCTCAAGAAGAGTTATATTTTCTTCCCTCATGATGTATGTGTCACTTCACCAATTTGAAGATTGCTCTAATGCAGTTTGGGTATAGATTTGAAATGAGAGACAAGTGCAAGGTTTTTTTTCAGGGAATACTGCACTTCTGTATTTGGTTTCTTATGCACAGAGAGGTAATAAATCGCCCATCTGTAGTTTCCTCTCCATTTCTCCAGGCTAAGTGCTGCTACCAGCAGACCCCTGTGCCACAGTCTCTTCCCTTGACAGTCCTAGCTAATCCGGGAAACAGTGGCTGATTTAGTACACAGACTGTCATGTGCAGAGTGGAGCAAAGGTGGATGTGTTAATCTGTGATTCTCCTTGTAGCGCCCTGCCAGCTACTGAGCAATTCCCATCTTTCTCCTGTTGCAGCTGCCACTGCTGGAAAATGGAGCAAACTGAGCTTCTAGTGCATTTCTTCTGTGTAAATAGAAAGCTCACTGCTTGGGGGGTGCATCATTTCGCATGTCTGACACAGAGCCTTGTATGAAGTGGCTTTGAAGTAGCTTTTTTGATAATTATTCTTTTTATCAGTCTTTGTTTCTGAGTTGAAATAGTAGTCAAAGAAATCTAATGGCACAACTAAAAGGCAAAAGCTGTGATTCAGGCTTTTTAAAGTGCTTGTATGTTAGTTTAGATTTTTTAAATTGTTTGAACAGGTAGACCTTGATGTACATAAAAAAAGTCTTTGAAACTCCTTTAGTATCTGAATAGCTTTGTTGCCATCAAGTGGTTTAAGGAGGCATTTCATGCCATGATGGTTTGATAAACCAAAAGAATTGAAGTTACTGTATCAAGCAAAATTAAGAAAAGTGGATTTAAAATGCAAACAGAACTTGTGCAGTAGCTTTTCTTTGGAATTATACTGAGTGGTTTGAGGAAAGTGAAATTTTTGCACTCCAGCCACAGTGATTATAAACGCCTGCTGTTAGAGAAAATGCCATTTATTTATTCTAGGTTTCCTTTCTTGGCCAAGCACAATATATATGCAAGTGAATCTTACAGATACATGTTTTTACCCACCACTGTAACTAAGTCAGTCAATGATTTTCCTGAACTATCAGTGTTCTGTTCAGCATCCGAATTCTGTTAAGCAATGCTGATGCCATTTATGTTTTTGACGAGTTTTTGTTTTTCTACTGATACTTGTTCCTTACTATTAATCTAACTCTTACTTCCAGTCTCCTGTCATTCTCATTCTGTTGACAAACCGTGCTTCTTAAAGGATCACATCCTCATCACTTGTTTGTATTGCCTTACATAATTTTACCTGCAGAGAACTTTACTCACTACAGAGGTGAAGAGATTCGTACTCTCAGATTGTAAAAGCCCCTTTGAAAAGCAACAGAAAGGCCTGCCTACTTCTCATTTTTGTTGATTGTTTTCCAGCTCACCAATGAAATTTCTTGTGAGGTATATTCATACCATTCAACTGTAAGGCATCTCTTTCATTATTTCCACATTTTCCCCCAAATATAGCACAGTGATGACTGCTGGGATTTTGATACAGATGGAACTGGGAACAGGCAAACTTACAAGAGATGAGACTTAAAGGAAAAAATAAAGAAGTTCTTAGCATAATCCAGCTTTAGACTTTATGTAAGCACTACACAGACCCAACTTAAAATTTCCTATTTATATGTAGCCTGAAAAAGAATGACATAAAGAAAACTAAAGGCAAACGATGTACCTCTAATTCTAATGAAGTTATTTTTCTAGTGATACAATAAAAGAGTTGAGGATGATTTCAAAAAGCTGAATACTTGCATTTGCTGAAGGCTGGATAACTAATTCAGATAGTAATATTTCATTTCATACTTAGGCATTTTTGTGTTCTTAAATTAAGGACTAACACATTCAATGCAATATATATATGTATATCTATCTTTTGGCAATGCACTGCATTGACCTGTAGAGTCCTTGAAAATAGTTATTGGTGAGTATTTGACGTGTATTGTTTAGTTTGAATAAGAAAAGCAAGTTTGTAGTTGTAGTTTCTGATATCTGGCAGATTGACTAGATTTGATTCTTAGAATCAGATTTCCAACATGAAGAAACCAGCTTACAAGGCCTAATGACTTCCCAAGAACAGGTACTAAGCCTAAGATGTTTTTTTCTCTGCAGACAGCTCCAAAAGTCATCCTGCTCTTTGCTGGCAAATGAAATGAAGTGGTCCAGGTGGAGGGGTAGCTCATTTAATTTTGCATCTAAGCAAATTTTAGCAAAAACTATTTTGTTTCTGTAAACTCAGTTTACTCTGCGCTTAGCATGAGAATTTCCTCAGGCAGCCCTGGCTGGACTAGCTGGACTGTATATAAGTGACTCAGCATTGTCATGTCCTGAGACCATACAAATGCTGCCTTCTGAGCACGGACTCAAGAGAAAAAGCAAAATACAAGAGCATACTCTTCATGCTGTTTCAGAAGAGCCCATTATTTTCTCATCAGTAAATCAAGTGAATTAAATAACGGAACAGTGAGGTGCATGCTTAAAATCCTGAAGCTAGGAATAGGCAAATGTATTCCAGGACTCAGGCTTTTTACAGAATTTTTTTTCCAGTGTGTAATGCACTTATGTAACCTGTAACACCTGGAGCATTAAGACTATCCCTCACTTCTTAAGGGTTATAATTTGGTACATTTTTATAGGATAGTTCAAATTCATCAGGACTGAGTACATCTTTCTTTCTATGTATTCATCTGTCCATATATATGTGTGCATACACACACATATGCTATTCATTAAATGACACATGCTCTGAAGAAGAACCAAGGCTGAAGTAAAGCATGTTGGAACTCTGCGTGCTTCCCCATTCATCTCAGCTTACCATGGTACCCATGTGTCCTGGTTTCAGCTGGGATGGAGTTAATTTTCTTCTTAGTAGTTGGTGCTGTGCTGTGTTTTGGCTGTGATGT